>CM060860.1:3938170-4360189 GCA_030737845.1 Acorus calamus
TCTATGTGGCTAATGATCTAGTTTCTGCACTATTATCAGTGAGGTACATACTTATGGTGTATTAGGTCAGGTCACCTCATAAAAGATATCTTCCCAGTTCCCATTTCATATTCTAGACGTTGAAATGCACGTAAGTCTTGTTAGTGCACAGAAAATTGTTAATCTTTTTGCTTATAACAGTTCTTTATGAATTGTCACAACATGGACACAAGATATAGGGTCCGCGATTCGCTTACTGAACTTGATTTTGTTTGACTTGCTTGAAATCATTGATGAAAAATATAATTGATAGGAATTATTATGCAACCAGGTCGAGTATTGAGAGCTTTTAATTTGGACTGCCATTTCTGAACTACCGCTTGTAAAAAATTGGGTTTTCCCAATGCCGTGTGTGAATTTCTTGTTTTGGTTGAGTCAATTTGAGATAGAAGGATTGTATACCGAGGAGTAAGCGGTGTGGGTGTAACATGTGCAGGAACAGCAGTTATCTCTACTACTGAAACTGCCTCGTGGGTTCAGTCATATGACAATGTTTGACGGTTTTATATATACATTGTGGTAGCTTGTCTACCTTTTTTTCAAAAATTGAAATAGGATGAATTGGTTCAATTTAGGTCATTTTTTCTCGAGCAGATGATAGATTAAGACTCTGTTTCTTTGTTATGAGTGTCTGTCGGGTGATGGGCAGAGGAACTGAATTTATGAAACATCTTTCATAGCCTTAGTTGTTTGGGTTCTTGTTATGTTGCAGTATTTCGAAGAGCTTATGGGATCTATTCTTGCTCGTTGGGTAGTTTGCGAAGTAAGCCTCGATGCACTTGTTGAGGTAAAGTCATTAATTCTTTTGCTTTATGTTTTCCCAGTTTTATGGAGACGATTATCATTGTTCTATTTCAGTAAGTGGAATCTTAAAAAACTCATTTCTTTAAAAAACTGGTTCAAGGGGAAGCTATCACTTCCTAGGCTTTTCTCTGGCTACTGGTTATAGAAGTGGACAAGCTGTGGGCCTTTTTCTTTGTAATCCATGTTGGACATCGTATTATGTTGTTGATTGTAGCAATACTATATTATTGTTTCCTAGTTTCTTATTCATTGTTGATGCTATTGGAGTCATGGAATAGGCCTGTTGTCGGGTCTATTCTCGGAGGCCCGGGGGTTGGGGGGCAACGCCCCCCATGGGCCGCAGGTCGTGGGTTTGTACATCTTGTAACTATAAAAGGGACCTTTCGGTCACCATACAATACAATTATTATTCCATCTATTTCTTCTTGGTATCAGAGCCGCAAAGAAACCCTAGGGTTTCACAAATTTTTTTTTTTTTTATCACGGGTCGTGGTGATCGTTTCCTCTCTCGGATCGAGATTTGAGTTTTTTCTTGCAATGATCCAACGCCGAAGGACCTCACGCCACTATCGGGTGGGGAGATCAAGGACGACGCCTCGTTAGGGCAGATCCAGAACGCCTCGGTTGGTATCACCGCTATTCCGTTAGGGTATAACTCTCATGCTCAACGGATTACCAACGTGCTTCTTGATGGACGAAATTATCCATCATGGTCGCGTTCCGTTCGATTGTATTTGGGTAGTCGAGGCATGTCAGGCCTTCTTCTTGGCACCATTAAAAAGCCGGCTGAAACTGATGCAACCTTCAATCAGTGGGAGATCAACAACTGCACGGTTCTCGGGTGGCTTTACAACTCCATGGAGACCCGGATCTATAATATGTTCATGTATCATGATACGGTCGACTCTCTATGGGCTGCGTTGAAGAAGACCTATGGTCATGCCAGGAATGACTCACGGATCTATGAGTTGTACAAGGATATTGCTCAGGCCACCCAAGGTACCAATCTGTTACAGATTATTTTGGATTTCTTCAGGCTCGTTGGGAGGAACTTGCCCATTATGAGCCTCTCTCAGAGTTGTCTAAGGAGGCTGCCACGATTGTGGTTGGCCGACTACAACGCCAACAGACGTATGCGTTCCTTATGGGCCTTCGACCGGAGTTCGAATCTCTTCGTGTTCAGATCTTGAATACCACACCACTTCCTTCTCTATTTGAAGCATTTGCTATTATTGAGGGTGATGAGCATCGCCGTCAGATCTCTGCCTCAGCACCCACTAGAACCCTCGGCGATCAGATGGCATTGGCGGCCACCTCTGGATATGACTCTCGCGGCCACGGGGATAGTAGTCGCGGTCGCGGTCGTGGTCGTGGACGTGGACGCGGCAATATTGTGACTTGTGGCCACTGTGGAAAAACAGGGCATGAAAAAGTCAGATGCTTTTCTTCTGTACCCACAATTGATGCGACCTCGCAATGTTGGAGCTCCTTCATCTGCCCCCGTGCTGCTGTTGCTGATGCTTCGGTTCCGGTGATGCCCCCACTGCTCCATCTGGGTCCTTTGATATGCGTACTATTCAGAACCATATTGATGCCATGGTTCGGGAGAGCCTTGCCTCTCATGCTGGTCTCTCTCATGCTGGTCCAACATCCTCTGCTGCTACCTCAGGTATCCCCTCCGCCTACCATGTTAACCAATCAGGGTCTCCTACTTGGGTCATTGATTCAGGCGCTACTGAACATATGTCTGGTGAGTCTCGATTGTTTGCCCCCTTGACATCACCTTCTATGCACAGAGAGGTACGTCTTGCTGATGGCTCGCTTACCCCTGTCATCAGTAAGGGTACCGTTCCTTTATCTTCCTCATTATCATTGCACTCTGTGTTACATGTTCCCAACCTTGCTCTTAACCTTCTTTCTGTTAGCCAATTAACAAAGGTTTTGAACTGTTCAGTGACTTTTTACCCTGATCATTGTGTTTTTCAGGACCTGAGTACACGGAGGATTTTTGGCAAGGGGTATGAGAGAGATGGCCTTTACGTCTTCGGAGAACCACCCACCACGGCCCATGCTTCCATTTTGCCCACTGATCATTCGCATAGTTTTTCTCTACAATCTTTAGATTTATGGCATGCTCGTTTAGGACATGCCAATTTTCAGCATCTATGTTCTTTATTTCCTACTTTTCGTTCTTCATGTAAGACTCATAAGTTTCAATGTGCTGTGTGTGAGCTTTCTAAACATACACGTACTACTTATATTTCTCGTATGAATAAAGCTTCTGGATTGTTTGATTTGATTCATTCTGATGTGTGGGGTCCCTCTCCTGTTACTGCTTTTGGTGGTCATAGATATTACTTGACATTCATTGATGATTTTTCTAGATATACTTGGGTTTATCTTCTTAAATCTCGGTCTGAGGTATCCTCTCAGTGTGTTAATTTTTTGCGCATGATTAAAACACAGTTTAACATTACTGTAAAGAGTATCAGGTCTGATAATGGGGGGAGTATGTCTCAGATTCTTTTCGGTCTCATCTAATGAGTTGGGGATTCTTCAACAGTTGACTTGTCCATATACACCTGAGCAGAATGGGGTGGCGGAACGAAAAAATCGTCATCTCATGAATGTGGTTCGTTGTCTCCTTCGAGGAATGAATGTTCCAAAGTCCTATTGGAGTATGACAGTCCTCACTGCTGCCTTTTTGATTAATCGGACTCCCAGTCGTACTTTAGGAGGTCAAGTTCCTTTCCATGTTTTATATCCTGATCGTACTCTTTTCCCCATCACTCCTCGAGTCTTCGGGTGTACTTGTTTTGTTCAGGATAGGGGGCCCTCACGCACCAAGCTTGATGATAAATCTATACGTTGTGTTTTCCTTGGTTATTCTACCATGTCCAAAGGATATAGATGCTATGATCCTATTTCTCGGAGATTGTTTCATTCCCTTGATGTCACATTTTTTGAAGATGTGCCATATTTTTCTGACACGGTTCTGCAACATTCGTCTTCACCGGTTCGACCGACTTCATTTTTCCCATCATTGCCTTTGCCACAGCCACAGTCACAGTCGCTGCAGCCACCGTCGTCACCTCCTCCGTCGTCACCACCGCAGCCGTCTCCACCACAGTCTCCTCTAATTGTATACACTCGTAGACCTCGGCCACCTCTCTCTCCTGCTCACTTGTCGACATCCTCCTCGGACTCAGGTATACCTTCTTCCTTGATCACTCCACATTCTGTTCCTGATTTGCCTCCATCTGACTCTGATGTGCCTATTGCTCTTCGCAAAGGTCGTCGGAGTTGTGTCACTGCTCATCCTCTTGCCCAGTTTGTTTCTTATCAGGGACTTTCCGATTCCTATAGAGCTTACCTGGCTGCTACATCGTCTATTCGTATTCCTCGTACTGTTACCGAGGCATTACAGGATTCTCTATGGACCGCCGCTATGACCGCTGAGATGGATGCCCTGCAGAAAAATCATACGTGGGAGTTGGTTGATCTTCCACCAGGGGAGAGGACCGTTGGTTGTCGATGGGTCTTCACAGTAAAATACAAGGCTGATGGGACTGTTGAGCGATATAAGGCGCGCCTTGTTGCAAAAGGCTTTACTCAGACTCCAGGGAAGGATTTTCATGCTACATTTGCTCCTGTTGCCAAGCTGACTACTGTTCGGCTTCTTGTCTCTCTTGCTGCTTGCCACAACTGGCCTCTTCATCAGATGGATGTGAAGAATGCTTTTCTTCACGGCGACTTGACAGAGAAAATTTATATGGATCCGCCGCCTGGTTTTCGTCTTCAGGGGGAGTATTCCGGAAAGGTGTGCCTTCTTCTCAAATCTCTATATGGACTGAAGCAGTCACCGAGAGCATGGTTTCAGAGATTCAGCGTAATCATTCTCTCTCTTGGATTTACTCGCTTGTCATGCTGATCATACTTGCTTCATTCGTCGGAGTAATGGACGGTGCGCCATTGTTCTAGTTTACGTGGATGATATTATTATCACAGGAGATGATGCTGATTACATTGTCAGAGTGAAGACTGAGCTTGGACAGGCATTTGATGTGAAGGATCTAGGTCCTCTTCGGTATTTTTTGGGGATTGAGATTGCTCGCTCACGCCATGGTATTTCGCTCTCCCAGCGAAAATACACTCTTGACCTACTTGAGGACACCGGTATGCTTGGATGTCGCCCTGCCACTTCTCCCATGGACCAGAACCATCGCCTTCATGTTGAATCAGGCGACCTTCTGCCAGATCCTTCTTTGTATCAGCGTCTAGTGGGTCGTTTGATCTACTTGACAAACACTAGACCTGATTTGACTTTCGCTGTCAGCGTAGTGAGTCAATTCATGCATGCCCCACGGACTTCTCACCTAGATGCTGTTTACAGGATTCTTCGATACTTGAAGTCATGCCCAGGTCTTGGCTTATTCTTATGCTACTAGTGCTCAGCCTACCATTTCTTGCTACACTGATGCAGATTATGCTGGTTCGCTCACTGATCGACGATCCACTTCTGGTTTCTGTACTTTCCATGGGGGCAACCTTATTTCCTGGAAAAGTAAGAAACAGAGTGTTGTCTCTCGTTCTTCTGCTGAGGCAGAATATCGTGCCATGGCCCAAGGCACATGTGAGATCATTTGGTTGCGCTCTCTTCTGACAGAGTTGGGGTTCCCTGTAGCTGGTTCATCTACTTTGTTTTGTGATAACCGATCTGCCATTATGCTTGCCTCGGACTCAGTTCTTCATGAGCGGACCAAACACATTGAGGTTGATATTCACTTTCTTCGAGAGAAAGTACAGTCGGGCGCCATTGACACGGTTTTTGTCTCTTCGAATGAGCAGCTTGCCGATATGTTCACCAAGTCTGTTGGTCCCTCTATTCTTCATTCTAGTTTGACCAAGTTGGGCTTGATTGATATCTTCGCTCCAACTTGAGGGGGAGTATTGGAGTCATGGAATAGGCCTGTTGTCGGGCCTATTCCCGGAGGCCCGGGGGTTGGGGGGCAACGCCCCCCATGGGCCGCAGTTCGTGGGTTTGTACATCTTGTAACTATAAAAGGGACCTTTCGGTCACCATTACTTAATACAACATTATTATTCCATCTATTTCTTCTGATGCCTTAAAACTTCTTGAAACATTTTCATGATTTGATGGAGGTGAAGATTAAATAAACATTCAAGAAGGATATTAAATTTGGAATACAAAGCACAGACACTTCCCCGGAGGTCCTGTACCCGTGCCGGACACGTGTCAGACACGGACACGGCACGAACACGTGTCGGACACGGCTCCGCCTTCATTTTGTCTTGAACACGGCTAGGACACGGCCCAGGACACGCCTCGCCCAGTCAATTTCAGCCCAAAAGTAAAAAAGAAAAAGAAAAGGAAGGCCCAAACATAGCTCACAAGTATTCAACCCATTTAAAACAGCTTAGAACAACTCATTTAAACAAAAAAAATTCTTAAGGTTAAAAAAAATAATGATTTATTAGTTTAAAACAATGATTTATAAAAACAGTGGTTTATTGGTTTAAAACAGTGATTTATAAAAACAGTGGTTTATTATTTAAAACAGTGATTATAAAACCAGTGATTTATTAGTTTATACAATTGATTATAAATAGTGAATTAAATGAAATGTGTTTGTTTATATAAAATAGTGATACATATTTATTTATTATATTAATTTATTGATTATAAAAACAGTGATTTATTAGTTTATACAATTGGTTATAAATAGTGAATTAAATGAAATGTGTTTGTTTATATAAAATAGTGATATATATTTATTTATTATATTAATTTATTTGTTGCCGTGTCCTAGCCGTACCTGTGTCCTATTTTTTAAAAAATTGCCGTCTCGCCGTGTCACCGTGTCCCGTGTCCGTGCTTCATATATTTGGATATTCTTGTTTTTAAGTAGTTATTACCAACTAATTCCATTATTCCACCTAAATTTTGGTTATCTTCTTGTAGTGGATTGTATTCTATTTGCCTTTAAAATTTGTTTAGGGGATTAGTGAGTGGTTGGGTTATATATTTTTTTATTTTTCTGGTAGTTTTTGACTCTCAGAACACAAAAGTTTATAGAGGTATTTTGATGGCCAAATGTCTTTGTAACCACTCAAATTAAGGGCCCGTTTGGCGTTTATTCTCATTCCGTGTGTTTGGAATCTTCCATTCTTGTGTTCATCCTAGCCAAATTTCTCCTTCCATAAACCTGAACTGCATTCTTGGGAGGGAAGGATTCTCCTTCTAGATTAGAGTTACCAAACTGGCTCTAAGTTTTAGAACTTTTAAATCAATAAAGACAATCATGACAAGTTTGAGTAATTTAGGGTAGTTTTAAATTTATTAGGTTTTATTTATCTTACATAATTTTCAGGCCTTTATAATTCGAGGAGGGAGGTAATCCAATATATATTTTTTCATATTTTATTAATAAAATTTAACTTTGCTATTTGTGTGATTCAACCCGAGAATTAGATCAAGGTTTGGGTACTTGTAGGTCAACCAACATCTTTTTTTTTGCATAAATCTTTCTTTTTTATTCCAAATCTTGAGCAATTGATTTTGTGCTACATTATGATTCATTCTTACAACCAAATTTTGATGAAATTGAAAATCAACTTGACCTCATTCTTTTGCTTTACTCTTAGAAATAGATGGCGAGCATAGTGAAAAGTCCCTTTAGAATCTTACAACAAAGTTGCTCCTTTCTCCATTGAAAATATCGCTTTATCATTTCTTTTTGGGTGCATGGTTCATGAATGCGCAGCTATATGCTCAACAATTCCTCATCATTTTTTCTGCAACAAATTCCAGCCTTTTCTTGTCCAAACAGACACAGGAAAATTTATTTCTGCCTGTTCCAAAGAAACTGAATCTATTGCTTTTTTTCGTCTGCTCTGGGTTCCACTGCTTTAAACAATCGTGGTGGATCTTTATCAGTAATTAGTCCTGTTTTCACTATAAATCTGGTAATGACATTATCCAGGTTGAAATTTCCCCTATTGTTCTCTTTTATCCTGTTTCTTCTTTTCTTTTGATATACTTTTATTGTAAAAATTCGTTGGGCACCTTATTTTGACACTTTCGGCGGAAAAACATATGTTGGCTCCTAAGTGAAACATTATTTTTGAGAAAAGGTAGCCATTTGGCCACTATATATTCAAGAGGCAAATGCCAAAGCATAAAACCAATGAAATAAAATAAAAAGCTTCAATTGTTCATTAGTAGAAGAGACTCCTAAGTGAAACATTAGGAGGATATGTCTATAAACCAAATAAAATGCAAACTCATTTCTGATCAGACAGAGTCGCTGGTGACTATATTAATGGAAATGACCTTGGAGAACTTCATTACACGGGTAATTTATTTCTTTTAGGAGGTAAATCCCTGTTAAAATCAGATTCTCTCATAAATTATTTTATTTAAAAAAATTAAGCATCCATTCAACACCAAGTTTCTCCCCAGAAACCAAGTCAGTCTGATTTTTCTTCCCTTTTGTTGCAATGATACAACTGCATTTCATTCAAGTCGTAGATGTTGTCATTTAGTTTATCTAGCATCAAACTCTAAAGGATGCACGTTGACTAATATGAACATATTCACTAATCTCTCCATTTCTCTACCATTTTGTGGTAATGCTAAGATGGCATTTGAATACTTTCATTTTGCCAGCTGTATGATCTCCATCGCTTTATTGAATGCGGAGGAAGGCCTGATTACACATTTTATGGCCCATGTTGGCCAAGTGGACTTCTGGTGCCAATGCTGCCAGAGTGCCTGCTAATTCAATCAAGTTCTGTCTTAAAGTCATTAGAAATTCCCCAATATCCTGTTTTAATTTCCTTGTGGTTCAATGTACTTAATGCTTTCCTTTCAATTTTGGTCCTTAATTGTTTATATTCTGTCAGTTTATTCTCAAACAAAATAAATAAATAAATAAAAATTCTGTCATTTTGTACACGCACATGATATTGGATTCTGTGCTTTTTAACTTATACTTTTTTATATTGTTTTTCACTGTTAAAGTGGTTCTTACAGGTTTCCATACTTGTGTTGTTTGGGTGCAGATTCAAGATCATTTTAATGTTACATCAGAGACAAGTTCTTTCATGCGTTCTTGTTGCCCTTGGCTTCTTCCAACACTTATTCTACATAGGCAAACTGTGAATTTGAACTGGGTTTCTATGGTATTTAGCTATTGTTATCATTTCCTCTATTGGATAATCATTTTCCAATTTATTAGTTGCTTTCATATTTAAGTTGAGTTTAGTCAAATGTTTTGTGAACATTCTATAAAGGTTGACCTATCTGAAACGAAGTTCCTTTAATGTAGACCCTAATTACAATTCTTACCAAAATGTATCTTTTTTATGATTGCTGTGTTTAACCACATTTCATCTTCTCCTTCACATAAAACATAATGGAAACAAGATTACTTTTGCCTTATTGTTAGTTCTTCTTAGAGTCCTTAATGACCACCTGATTGTGGACGACCACCTGATTGTGGCTCCCCGGAGTTATCCTATCATCAATTGAGGATGGTAACTGGATCACAGATTGAATCTCCAACAGATAGAGGTCTCTGATTTTTTATACATATAATTAATAAACTAAGTAAATAAACTGAAACTTAAGATGATCAAAACATTGGTTGTGATCAACAGATCACTAAAATTGCAAATCCCAAGCCATGTAAAGGATATAATTTAGTGTCAAGCAAAAGGAAAATAACTGAAATAGAACATCATTCAACTAGTCCTGACTGAGCCACACTACAACTAATGCAGAGATAAAAAAACAATCTTGAATGTTCACTCCCAGATGGGAGAAACAAGGTCTGCCATCAAATTCAACAACACTCACAGGGTTAATATGCATAACACTCATTATCTTGATCATCTGAAATAAAAGTCCAGCCATGAAAAGGAATAAGCTGTGAAGCTCGATTAGTGAGCCAACGACTATAATCTATTGGAATAGGCATATTATAAAATATATAATACTAGGACATATCTTAGTAACCATGTGGCACTCAAATCCATTTGAAAATCATATTTCTGCTTTGAAAACCATGATTTTTTGAAATAAGTCTTATGCACACATGTAGCCCACATTCCCAAAAATATGTACTTCTAAAGTTATGGTTATTGTTATTGTGGATCTTGGAACTAACAATGCCACTAAGATCCATGCCCATAGTTTCATGTATGACAATGATTAGCATTACGTGTAGGTTGGATGTCACTTTTTATTTGGTGACCATTCCAACTAGAATACATGGGCATACATGCTCTTTGATTTGATGTGTGGTCCATACTTTTTATTTATTTATGGAGGAGATCTCTTTATATTTCCGATTCTGTGGCCAATGAGGATTTGCATAATAATATGAAGGGCAACGCTGCAAGGCATTTGTATTGAATCAACATATGGATTCACTTTGTGGTTGAATTAACTGTTTGTTTTAAACCTTGGTCTGCTGATCTGCATACTATGTCTTCTCGTTATAATTGGATAAAATAAGTTCTGAATTTTTTTTATTGATGCCATTTTCCAGTTGCACTGCATAATCATAAACAGTCTATGATTTGTGGGACTTGTATGCTCGAATAGGTTCTTATGAAAGTTGTCCTTTGTTTCCCTGTTCTGTGCTTCTTTGGTTAATCGTGATTATGGTTGGATGAACAAACAGGTTCATTCACCTCATAAGTGGATGGATTGTTTGTTTTATCCTTGGCCTTCTACATATTATTTCTCTTTCATTGTTATTGCTGGATGCTCTTAATTCTGTGTTTGATAAAAAAATTTATATTTTGACTGGTCTGTCATCAATTATTATTGGTTCTTGTGCAAAATAGTTTGTAGTCTTCTTATTATTGTATATATATATGTAAGTTTTAACTCAGATATCCTGTTTTCTGTATATTCTGACAGGCAATTGGTCAACCAATATCTGTGCTTGTTAAAGATTACTTTGTGGAAATATTTTCTATATGCATGGCATTGCTCTGTAGTACGAAGGGAGACAGAGAAAATGGAGCAATGGCCCTTCGCAGTTATATTCTGCAGATTGCCGGAATTTCTGAAAACCAGCGAGATGATCTTATAAAGAGACATATGGTCTGCATGCTATTTATAGGTTTTCATTAATGCTTTTTGAGGTTGTTATTTTGGCTTTTAATCAACATGTAAATCAAATAACTTTCTAGTTAATGTCAACAATTTGTAGATTCGTATTAAAGTATGCACTATGCATCAATTAAATCCTATCCAGGCTATTAGCTGTTTATTGAACAAGCATTTTATCCAGGCTATTTACTTTTTATTAACCAGGCTTTTTTCAGACAGATGCCAATATTTAGTATACGCTTCTTATTTTTGTGTGGGTATGTATATTATCCTGTATGTTATTTAAGTATTTTTTTGGGTATTTAGCTCTTCCAACTACATAGATTTGTAAAAACCCTATTTAATTTGCATTCCATGTTTGTCGCTCCATCATCTGACTGGGTACCTTGTTTATAACTTTTGGAAGCTTTATTTATTGGTACATTCCCAAACTTGTTAGGTAACTTGCAATTGTAATACTCTCTAATTAATGCATTCTCTTCCTCGATATAATTATCGAGACTGAGTGCGTATCTTTTTGTCAAATAAATAAAATAAAATAATGCATCATACATAACTTGCAATTGTTATACTCACTCAAGCAGATACTTGCTGTTGTTTTATTTACTCTAATGATAATTTGCAATTCCTTATTAAAAAATCTCGTTCATTCCAGTTTTTTGTTTGTTTCTGAAGTTAGATGTCACGATTGTGCTCATTGAGATAATGGCTGATTAGGCCTACATGTATGCCCATAGGTATCAATTGTCAGCTTTCTTCTATCACTTTCGAGTTCCGCTTTGGACCCTGCATTTCCATTGTTCTCCAAGGATGTTATTGTGCTTTCGGTGCGAAAAGTTGTTGATGGATTTTTGGAAATGTACTTCTCTCTGGTTTGATGAATTTTATTTTAATTTTAATTTGAAAGTTTATAGTCTTTTAATTAATATGTTAACTGTATAACTGCAGGGAGGATCATCCAATGAGTTTTGATATTGTTGACAAAATCAATGTCTTTCGTCCTGATAGAGTATTCATGGTAACATTTATCTTGGTTTGGAAATCTTTCAGCTAAGATTGATATCTCTTTGCTTGCTGGATTCACATTATGTTAAATTTGGTACTTTATTGCTTTGCAATGCAGTTTCTAGTCGAGATACATAATCAGATTACGGGAGCTGTTCATGCTCGGCATAAGTGCCATAGATTGTCGGCTATTGAAGTTCTTGTTAATGTAATTGGGCAGAGATCTACCGTTCCTAGCACATCCTCGTAAGATAATAATGTTAAAATTATATTTTGAATCTTTGCATATAATCATCTTGCAATTGTTAGGTTAATTTTTGTCAAATGGTTGGGAATTTCCATGTTAAGGAAAATTCAATATAATAAAGATTTTTTGTGAAGTCCTTTTATCATTATAAGATACTGTCAATCTAACTGTATATGATTTTTAGTATACTATATTGTTATGCACGTTTTTGTCTGGTTTTTACTTTTCTCCTCAGGGAGAGTGCTTCATCTCCTCTTATTTATGCTCAACTTCCCTCCTTAAATGTCAATCTCGTTTCTTTCCAGCATACAACATTTTTTCCTGATTGATGGTGTCTAAATTAGAAAGGTGGTTATTGTAGTTTCTGATCCAGCAATCACAAGGTGGGACATTTTAATCTCCTAGACTGCTATATGATATGCATAGGCTACACTTTATGTGTTCAAATATTCATTACTAGCTCGTACAATGGCTTTTTTTGCCGTACATATAATTTACATCAAACAGGTTTCTTGATGTTTCATCTGTTGTGATTCTTGGTTCATTCTTAACCAAAATCTGTAGTAAATTTTTGTTGTTGTCATTGTGATTGTAAATGAGTCCTTTGCAGTTATATTCTAAATCTTATCGGACAATTTATTGCTGATGGAGCTCTACAAGACCAGTGTTGTGTCATACTTACAACACTGCTTGAAGTTTTTTATAAAAATCCTGTTAAAGACATTCTGGGCGTTCTGGGTGAACAATTGCAGGTGTTTGCATAAATGATTTTGTTCTATTCCTTGTTATGGTGTATATGTTTTATTCTTTCTTTTGCTTTTTGAGTGAAAACCAACAGGATTGTCACCATATCTTAATCTGCTTTGTTTGTAATCACAGTTTTTTATCTCAAAATTGGTTGCGTGCTGTATATCTTCGAATAATTTGTCAGAAACATCTTCCATCCGATCAATGAAAGTTCTAATCCTGCTTCATAAGCTAACGGTGGAAGCAGATCCTTTTCTCTACAGTTACATAAAAGTATGAGTTTGTTTGGTCCAATAGTAAATATTTATCTGAATCTTGATGATGCATGATGTATTTTCATAATTATTTTTTATACATCTATTGCATGAGATCATATTAGATGATTATGACAGTCTATGCAGTTTTTATGAAGAAGGACTACTATTTTGAACCATAAATATCTAGGGTTGGATGCTTGCATTAGGCAAGGTGTGTCTCAGTTAAATCTTTTTCAATATGGAAGGGAATTTGGGGTATTGAAATATTTAAGGTAGATCAGATTTGAGCTTCAAAGGTGAAAGAATCAGGTTGTGGGAAAATTTGTGGTGCTTGAGCATTAATTTTGTTTAACTGGATGCACATGCGTTGCATGTGAGAGCATTGAGGGAAAAGATGGGAAATGAGAAGGTATAGTAATGGAATTGGAGATGCATGACACACGGTGGGACTAGCTTTGTTTCACTCAACATTATATCTGTAGGTAATATAATTTCTATGTAAGATGGCGATCTTCTGGTGTATGGTTGTTGTTCTTGTAGATGTTTTGAAAGTGTTATGATGGTGAAACAAGCATCAGAACAAAATCAAACATCAAATCTCGGTATTTATTATTTCCAAAATGATTGCAATCCAATAGAAAACTAGACACATTCAGCTCCTGTTTGGGTAAAAGACTAGATGTGGAATAGGGTGGAATATGGGTGAATAAGTCTAAATAAACTATTTTTTGCAAGGAATAAGTGGGTATAACTAAGTCAATATAGGTGTGAATAAACCAATATTGGCATTCCAGACCTCCTCTTGGAATTGTGTAAATTCCATCCAATTTTTTTCTTGGTATAAGGGTGTCCCACATGTCAAATCATCTGTCACCACCTCTTATAAATCAAGGGCTCACATGTCAAATCATTTTTTCACCTTTTATAAATCCTTATCCACATCTTATTCACATTTTATCCACAATTTAATCATGGCCAACCAAATAACAAAAACTTCATTGTTACATTTCCAAAAAGAATAATTAAAAACATAATCAAACATAAAATGACTTATTCCATTGGTATAATTATCTATCCTGGAATAGCTTATGTTGCTAGCCAAATATGGTCTTATGGTTCTATTTTGTCTGTGTGGAATCCTGTGTGGTATATTTTTATGTAGTGTCCTGAAAACATTTCATACCAGTTAAATGTTTCAGTTCACAACAGTGTTGGCTATAATTTTATCGTTCGGCTAGTTTTGTTTTTGAAATAGCTGTAGGTTTGCTGGTTAGGATATGAATTATCAGTATTACCATCATAAACTGACCAGCTAAGATGCCTATTGACTGGCATAAGGAGTGAATTTAAAGTATCACAATGACAAGATACTAGGATTAAATGGGTTATTTTTTTGTTCATTTTTGTAACACTACACTAATCAACTGTGAGGGACAGTACTGGCGGTTTTTCAAAATAATTCCATCCCATAGTTTTCTAAAAAGAAAATGCCTACTTTTGGAATGCAGTACATCCAGGAATGCAAATTCAACAACAAAACCCCATGTGTTATTGTTTTTTTTTATATAGACATCTAAGACATGTTTACTTTACTTCACCTCAAATGATTAATGTCCAATTCGTGTCTTCATTTTAAATGTCTTCATAATAGTTTAAAAGGTATCTTAAATTTTTCTTAGAGGCTTTAATGTTTTCCCATTTTATTCTCAAGAGGATTTCATGGATTTAATATCATTTTGTTTCCTGTATTTCTCTTCTACCAGGAGTTGGAACCGTTTCCTGAACTGGATTGCTTTGAGAGAATTCGAACATTCCACTTGGAACTTTGTCAACTATACTCTCCGAAAGAGCACTTATTAAAGGTAATCCTATATTTATGTTTTAGTGTTTACTTGATATTTTATTTACATATTTAATGTTTTCCTTCCCTTTTTTAGTTAGTGAAGCGGGCAGGGGAACTGCCCAGGAGATTGCTATTGTTGAGGTATCACAAATCTTTTAACTCATTTCACATGGATTGTAAAACTAATGGAGTTAGATTCTGATTTGGTAATTTGGTAATGTGGACTTCACGGAATCTTATAGCATAAAATTATTTTTCTGTGCAGTCTTCAATCACTTCACAAAAATCCATTATTGTTAGCAATTATTCGGCCAGTGAGATATTCAGAAAATATAAATGGGACAGCTGATTGTTGGCAAAGTGATCCTGATATTGTTTATGCTATTTGGGCTCTGGTTGGCATGTGTGATTCAGATGACACAGAAGTTATTGGAGCTTTGGTAGCCGATTTTATTTCAATGGTGCGCCATCAATTGTTCGTAATGTATGGATGATTGGTCTTCAATTTTTTTAATCACATGATTAACTAATATTTGGTAGGTTGGTATCGGGGATCCCCATCGGGTTGTTTTTCATCTTCCTCGTCACACAAATGAAAGATTTCTGTGTCCACAACTCGATAATAATTCTGAGAGGAGAATCTGCACATTCACTGATGCATGTGTTTCAGATGAAACTCTAATCAAACTGATAAAGCTTTTAAAGAAATATTTATTGGATGCTTCAGTGAAGACGGTGGAAATAACCTCTCAAACACTTCGGGTAACCTGCAAATTTTACAAATGATTATTACTACTCATATATAGTAGATTTCTCATGTTATTTTTTGCTCATTATGTTTATTGTTCTTTGTTCTATTGTATTGATTTTCATTGTAAATTCTTTTCTTGGTTTCACTATTGGTAGCCATTTTTCCAGATAGTTCTTTTCTGACCATATTAGGAAGAATAATTTTTCTATTTATGGAAAATGTTGAATTATTTGTTGTAATTTACCAGGGCATTCTTTCGACTGACAGAGGTCATGGTGCAATGTTGTCCTTTGATGCTTACGAAAGATCCCTGATTGCGGTAAATATGTTAACTTCTCCTTGTAAAGATGAGTATCGTGCTGATTTTTCATTGATAGTGTGTTTCAGGACTTTGTTAGAAAATGCATTTTTATATAATTTTTTGGTGAACTTCTGTTGGAAAATGACCACTAACGATGGGCATTGTTACATGCATCTCTGTTATTATTTTCAGGTTCATACAAAGGGTGTTAACTTGGAAGTTGTCGAGAAATTGCTAATGGAATTCCAAATTCGATCAAGTGGTGTGTTCTTGCTAATCATTTATTTTCATGCCTCGTTGGTCTGCTTTGATGATTTGCAAGTGATGAGTATTGGCTGGACATTTTTTGTTGTTTTTGTATGCTTGTGTGCCTTTAGAAATAGCTCAGTATATAAATGAAATTTCTCCTCGGAATTACCTTAAACTGTCCATTGTAGATGGACAAGATTAAAATACATCATTGTTTGTGGATGTTTTATGGTCATGCAGTCCATTTGATTCAAGTTGTTGCACATGTTATAATATTGTTGTAATTTAAATTTCACTTCTACCACGGCTTCCTTGGATATGGTACATGATCCGGTAAGTAATATTTATTTCTGCAAATACAAAATTGGAGGATTTCACTGGCTCTTATTAAACAAATCACAGCCAACCAAACTCAAAAAAATTATTGCCAGTAGCCAAGACATATAAGGGGCCCAAGGGAAAAGAAAATCGAAAGTAAGGCAATGGATCAGATGAGCTTGTGAAAGATAACAAGAAACCCCCTTATCAAGGCGAAGGCCAAAGACCATGCTCGTCAGTCTGAACACTAAGAACCCCTGTAGAGAGGGAAACACATTGCTGGCAGTATATCATGGTATATTTTGAATAATCTGCCTTGAGGTGTTTGTCAGCTTTAGAAATGCACAACATCTCCTGCGAGATTAGTCTTTGTTTAAGTGGACCTTTTTAATGAATTAGCTGCTACCTTTCCTGTTTCTGACGATTTTCTGTACCATTCCGTTTTCTCATTTTTCTCTCACAACTTTAGAAGTTACTTCTTTTACCACTTCTGTTTTTGCATGTCGTGGTGTATCTCCTGCATGAGGGGAGATAACAATTCATAAGGAAATTGTAGTCTATGTTTAATATAAATTTAACATGTTCGGTGGTACATATCGAGTCTTGTGATAATGCAATGTCAAAGTGCACAAATTGTACTTTCATTCTCTTGTTAATCTGTTATATTTTAGCAATCTACTCGTTATTTCCTTAAGCTACATGTTCTGAGGATCATTTTACTTAAAAACTCCTAGTCTTGTATTATTAATGTGCAATATTATTGTACAGTTAAAGTACTTTGGTTATGCTAATTTCTGTTTCACTAATGGAAATTTCGAACTGTTATTGTTAGAGGCTGGTTCATTGGACGACTCATCATTGTGGAGTACACATGGAAAAACCTATGAAATGTGGATTTGTTCTCTTGTTTACTCGCTTTTAAATCATGGGACCGATATCATATTAAGGTATCCACTTTCTTGTGGACCCCTTTTCCAAGCTGCTTAGAAGCATGCACATGTTTGTTGTCATATTTTGATGCAAGGGTTTGTAAGCAATACTACATATGTGATGTATGTGTACCTCTAGGTTGTGTCAAGATATTGTTCTCTTGAAAGCTGAAGTTGCAGAGCTTCTGTTTCCAAATGTCCTTGTGGATATTGCAATGGGCAAGGATTCTAAGGTTGACATCTGCCAAAAAATATCAGAAAAGGTTTGTCGCATAATAAATTAAGAGTAAAGTGCTATTTGCTTTGGATTTATTGCTTGGTACACTTCTTTCTGAATGTTAATGTGTGTTCCCTTACGATAGCCACTTACATAGATGTTATATGTTTCTTTTTCCCCATCCTTAACTGTAAAATCACAGAAATTTAATTAAAGTCTTCAAGAAATATATATATATATATATATATATATATATATATATATATATATAGTCGAGTGATAGCGTGCGGTCGGTGCGGTCATGCGGATTCGACGTGCGTCGTCCGATCGCGGGTCCATCGCATCCAATGGTCGACGTGAATCGCACCCGACCGTCCGATGTGATGGACCCGCGATCGGACGACGCACGTTGAATCCACACCGACCGCACGTAATCACGAGTCTATATATATATATATATATATATATATATGTTTCTTTGCTATAATTAATGACCTACATATAAATGATGTATTTACTCTTTGCCATCTTATATACTGTAGAATTGTAGGATTTAACTATAAGTCTTTGAGGATTTTTCGAAAGGTTAAATGTGTGTGTGTGCGTGACACACACACACCATTATTGCATTACATTCCAATAGTTCTAGTGTATATAGTACTCTAGTTCTACTATGAAGCATTGATTTCACATTCAAAGTGCATAGTTCTGGTATGTGTAGTGCTCTGGTTCTACTATGAAGCATTGCTTTCATGTTCAAAGTGAAACAATTCGTCCACAATTCTAATAGTTCTTCATTTATATTAAATAAGACTTATTATTGTAGGTTGAATGTTTTACACGATCTGTCTTAATTGAGTGGTATTAAGGTCATGTACTGTTGTAGGTCGACTCATAATGATTGTAAGAGTTAATTGTGTATTGTCAGAATTAGATGATAATGCTTGTGCTGCATGTTACTTTGTACTGTGTTACATTGTACTTCGTGCTGTTGCATGGAGACCTTACTTTATACTGCATGTTGCAGCAGTGGAAAACTGAACTCATAATATATTTGTTCTTCTATGCAGGTTATGGAATATGTCCTCTTTGACTCCAATGACATGATTAAATCAGTCAAGACTATGTTAAACGCCCTGAATGAACTGCGTCTATTCCATGTTCTTGAAAGAGTTGGTGCTTCCTCCGTGCAGTCCAGTCAGGAAATTTCAAAGGTACTTCTTTTAGTTGAATACAATACTGCTATGTATTTGAACTGCGGATATCTTATGATGCCATTGTCTATTGTTATTGCCTATTGAAAGCCCACACCTTTCATGGAGTTAATTTGTTGCCTGTAGATGGCCCATGATTCTGCGCCACTTTGTCATGAAATCTGATTTTGTCACCTATTATTCCACCTTGAAGGGAATTACAAATGTAATGAACAATGAAGTCACACTTTTGACTGATTCAACAGGAAAAAATTAGTAGCACAACCATCAAAGTGGTTGAAGGAAATGGAAACATATAACATCTTAAACAAAACATATATAAAAATTAGAAGTTTTGTAGCTGATTATTTTTGTTTGACAGAAAGCCAGGACTTCCAGTTATTCGAGGATGCGATCTACATCTGAAAGATATAAGGATCAATCAAGTCCAACAAATGTTGGACGTATGTCATGTATTTTGTGGACTAAGGTAAGATTATAGGTCGACTAAGATTACCATTTTTTTTGGTTGATGGTAAAGTTGAACTAATTTATGATGCTTACACAGGACTTCTTAATGAGCATCTTGATATATCATTTTGCAGTTATCATCTCTTTTCTTTTTGCAACTCAATAAATTAGAGTAAATATTTGTGCAGAAGCAATTAAATTAAGTTATTTCTATATTGCTTAGTTGTCCAACCTACTTGATATCTTTGATGAATAATGGGGAAAAAGTTGATTCTCTGTCTCTTAGACCTTATCAACTCAAGTCAATTCTTCATGTGCTTTTCTCAAAATGGTTAGGGTTGCAGCACATGAACCCTACTATGCCATGAAATTGAGAGGGATCATTTCTGTAATAACTTTAATAATGTTCCTTATTTTTCATTTCATTCTTGTGTTATACGTTTTCTGTGATGTGCTTGACCTTCATGAGCTTTTATTATTTCCCAGGTTTATTGGTTTTGCATTGATTATCTTGTTGTAGCTAAAGCGGCAATAGTAAGTAACTCTTTCTAAACTTCATGATAAACTGACGTGTGAGTTTATAATTTTTTAAAAATATTTGTGGTCATAATGTATAAAGATAGGATGAGAAGTATGCATTATTTGAGGGTTGATATAAGCTGAAAGGTGGTCATAAAATATGTTTATTTTGCATTTTGAATAAGTGCAGCGTTGTGGTTTATACTTCACTGCTGTACTATATGTGGAGCATTGGTGTGAGGAGCATTTCAATGGTCTCACATTAGGAGAATCTGATTTTTCTCTTCATGAAGAGGTAAGCAACATCTCCTTTGCATTTTGTAAATTTTTTCTTCCAGAAGGTATTCTAGTCATTTTGATATGTTTAATTTGAATATAACGGTGGTTATGCAATCGTGATCCTCTCTTGATGACCATTATTTTGTCAGGGTTCATGAAAGTTCATATGTATCCACTTTCCAAAACAAATTGAGTCTTATGTTTGTTGGGATGCTTGAGATTTGACCCTCCAAACCTATTTGGAAATGCTCCTGAGATAGCTGACCGATGTTTGATATAATCCTATTTGCAGCTGCCAGCCCATATTGAACTACTTGTCGCAGCTATTACTCGGATCAATGAACCTGACAGCATATATGGGATTATACAGTCCCACAAGGTTAGGCCTTGTGACACTTTTAGTTTCAAATTTTGTTTTTCTAGGTTTTGCATGATCAGTGACCATTTCTTTTTTCAAGATCTCAGAAAAGGTTTTTTCAAGATCTCAGAAAAGTTGATTCTGAATTGCTGCAAATTTGCTGGGAGTTTGATCGATTACATGTGTACCATATCCATATTTAATATAGAGATAGATGGATTACATGGAATTGTGAAAAATGTCACACACATACACGCGCGCGCACACACACACACCATTATCTCTATCATTAATGCTAATATCTGTTAAGTTTTGTTTCCTAGAACCAGTCCTAAATGTATTCCTTTGGCTGATAATTTTGTTACATGTGCATGGGAGTGGTTTTTTTACATAAATTTGGACCATGCATGTACACATTTTCTTCTACTAGTTATTGTATTTTTTTAATTTGTTTTCTATTTGATTTGTTTTCTCAAAACTTGCTCATAGTAATGCTTTTATACAGTTGTCATCTCAAATCAAGATGTATGAGCATGAGGGAGATTGGGGCAAAGCTCTTGAGTATTATGACTTGTTAATTAGAATGATGCCCGACAAACCATCAGGCAACTGCTCTGAAAGAACAAGGCCAGTATCTATTTTGATGGAAGAAAAATATATGGAACAGTGGAAATCCTGCAAAGGGCTTATGAGGGCTTTGCAGAACACTGGTTGCACTCACATTTTGGATGTGTATTGCCGTGGATTGGTTAACCAAAAGGGTCACTTTCAGAGTGACTCAGAATTTACAGAATTGCAGGTTTGATTCTAGTTCTAGTATGTAGATCTACAGATAAATTTTGGTTAACATTTACTTCCAATAGTAGTCAATAGTGCAACTGCTTATCATATGCCCTTATTACTAGAGTATTTCGACTGATAAATCTTTCAGCCCTGATCTTTACATTCTCAAAGATTCTCCATTTATCCTACTACAGCAATTCAAAATTTTATCAGGTTTCTAGAGCATGGCTTTTTTTTTGTCATCACCCCACAGTTAACTTGGCTATTAATTATCTTTAAAAAAAAACACTATTAATTTATCTCTTTGGCTTCCTTTTGGAGTAATTTCATTTGATTGTGTCATTTATTTCTATAGTATGAAGCTGCATGGAGGGCTGGAAACTGGGACTTCTCTTTACTTCCTTTGGAATCTAATTATATACAAACCAGGCAAATCACAAAAAGGATCCACTTCAATGAAAGTGTACACAGGTATTCTACCTTTGCATATTTGATATATGTAATTCACTGCATCTTTTACTTGCTTCAATACAACACATATTATTTTTATGACTATAAGCTGGATTGGCACTGAAGATCTGTTATGCTGGTCATATTCACAATGAAGATATAGGTAAAATGCATTCCAAATAGGTTAAATGACAACGAAGCAATATTTTTTAAGGTGTCTCAAATATATAATAAAGGACTGGATTAGATTGTCATGATATTTTTCATTCAAAGGGTATGCAAAAGAAGTACTTCAATAATGTGAAACTCAATTATTATGGTCCCATATAATTTATTTAAATCCTTCTAGACAATTTTCTAGGTAAATGTCACATGTGATGACATGTATCATATTTTATATTCACTTTTAAAGTAAGATTCTATATCATTGACACTGTGACTCACAAGTGTAAAGTTTGATGTATCCGAGTATAAGAAAGGTTCCCTCCCAATAAGGTTCTTCCACTTATTTTTGTCATAAGATTATTATTTCTTTTATTCATGCTGTACAGTATGGTTTGAATTAATTTTCTTGGTCTTCCTATGATTATTCTTCGAGTAGCAATTTAATATCCGTTTGTCACTATTCCTAATGTCTTGCATTTTTTGTGTGTGTGCGCACGTGCATGCATGTTTATGAAATACTAGTTGCTTGAGGGCCCTGCAAGAGGGAGATCCCAATGAGTTTCATATGAAGATTAATGATTCAAAGAAGGTAACGGGACATTTCGTTTCATTGCATCTTCATTAACAAGTCACAATAATGTTAGATGGCTTGCTTTATTTGCTTACTAATGTTTGATTATAAAATGATTTAGGAGTTGGTGGTAGCAATCTCTCGTTCAAGCATGGAGAGTGCGGAGAACATCTATTCTACTATTGTCAAACTTCAGGTGATTATTTTAAGAAATCAATATCGTGTTGTAAAGCATGGAGAGTACGGGGTACATCTATTCTACGAATTTATTTCTGCAGATTTTGCACCATCTTGGCTGGCTTGGAATTTACGGTGGGGGCATTATCCATACAAAAAATCAAAAAATTGTCCCGAGTTTCATCGGGTTTCTTCCATCATTCCTACAATGACTCAGGTTTGATAATTATATTTTTATTGAATGTTAAATTGACTTACATGTCATATAGTGACTGTGATATTCATATAAAATCTCTGGAAAGCTTGTGTTAATACAGTATATCATGGACCAAATCTTTGTTATTCAAAGCCCAATCATTTTATTTCAGCAAAGCATGCAAATGTGCTTTCCGAACTGGATGACATGTATAACAATACTAACAAGGCTTTTATCTCAAAAATTTAGGGTCCATTGCATGAATCTTTTTTTCAGCATTCAGTTTTATTAAGGGTCACATCCTCCAATAAATGTACAATCCAATTTCTCCATGCTTGGTCGCCATTCAAGTTAGTTTTAGTCTTCTAGGTGCTCTTTCTATGATGACCATGTCGTTCTTCTAATTGTTGGATCCATTGATCTCTGTCATACATTTCCCTCAACTTATCTTCTTTTGGGTCAAGTTCTAACTTTTCATCTACATTCTCATCTCTTATGATATCCTTTCTTGTCTTGCCACTCATCTATCTCAACATTCTCATCTTATGTACAATTTTTCCTGTAGATTTGTTCCTTGATTTCCCAAACATTGTGGTCTTATAATCATAAAAAACTTCTTTCAGCTTCATGGGTATATAACAGACATATCACAGCACTTCTCCACTTCAACCATTCTGCTTTAATATCTTCATCATTTATAGATGAAATCTATTTTTAAAATAAATCGGAAGTAATATGATGATTTTGTCGATGTAGATGGATGTGCTGATAGCTGATTGGAGCTTCATTCTAAAGCAAGCACGACTTCATCTGAATTTACTGGAGCCATTCATCGCCTTTAGGCGT
This sequence comes from Acorus calamus, assembly GCA_030737845.1. Lineage (NCBI taxonomy): Eukaryota > Viridiplantae > Streptophyta > Magnoliopsida > Acorales > Acoraceae > Acorus > Acorus calamus. Next base: position 3,962,033 of record CM060860.1, read on the forward strand.
GTCTTGCTTCAAATTTTGAATTGCAATGAATGCACAGCACAACATCTTCTGCAATCTGCTTCCACTTTCCGCAAGGTTGTCATTTCATTATCAGCTAATTGAATTCAGTTAAATTCCATTGAGTCTAACTCTTGATTGATTTATTCAGGGTTCTCGATTCTCGCAAGCTGCTGCAGCTGTGCATGAGTTTAAGCTACTCAATGCTGTAACAGGACAAGAGGCAACCTCGTATTCGAATTCTCTTGGAAGAGTACGATTCTGAACCAACCATTTTAATTTCTGTTGAATGTGACTCTGCTGGCCAGCATTATGGATTACAATTAGCAATTGGCTATTGGAAACATTTCATCCCAAAACCATTACCAGGGGGGGGGGGGGGGGGTTGCAGGAAGATGGCCTTTTATTAAATTCTTTCATCATCAACCACTTGTGTTATTTATGTGATGCTTATATCACAATCCTAGTGCTAGATCGAACCACATGAATTAGACTGATGTAATAACTTATTTAACATAGTGAATGACATTAAAATAGTCAGCCCATGTCTTCACGAATATGTGACAGCTGTTAGTAGGTTTTAAAACAGTCCTATATGTTAGAACTTTTAGCATATGTGGTTGTAAAGTACCATATATTTATGAACGAAGATTTATAAAAAATTTATTTAGAATATTTTGGGACCAGATTTATTTTAATTTTTGTCAAGGCCTTTCCGAAAGATGTATCAAATGATATGCACATTGGTAAAAAGTGGTAATCTACTTTCCTGAATACAAGCTAAGTGCATTACTTTTTAAGTAATCCTATTTAAATAGGATAGAGTAATGTTAATCAACACGCCCTGCCTACACAATGTAGGACATTGGACAGCATATAAAGAAGAAAATAAACCAATTTCTGACAAATTTTTCAGGCTATGCTGCTACATAGTTTGCGGCTACCCGTTGGCTCTGTTTTCTGCTTCCCCATTAGCATACGCATACCTGACATGTTAGATACAGGATCTCTTAGTTTTCCAAATGTCAGTCTCTTCTAGGGTCCAGTGGCCTTCAATAACCTGCCACCACTATAGAGACCCATTATATATCAGCTCAGTATCACCTTTGTACTCCATGGTCCTTCATGTTATTTTAAAATCAAATGAATGCAGTAGAGGAGGGCTGTCAATTCTGTCCCTGCCAAATCCATCACCCCCTAGATCACAGAACCCCAAGTATATTATCCCTTAAGCATCCTTGCTTCTCTCCATATCCTTGTTGTTTTTTATTCCCCTACCTACTATCATCATGGTAAACTTTTTTTTTAAATTGTCTATGGGGTTTCCTGATGGATTTGTGGATCGGATGATTTCTCTCTAATATGTATCTCTTCGTCATTGAGTTGAGTCCCTTATTGTATTTACCAGAATCAGCAAGCTGAATTCCTGTACGTCAACTTGCAATAGTTTTGAATACATGATCGTTGCATACTTTGATTATTATTCATCTTTTGGACAACCAATATGTCATTTTTTCTGGCTAACTAGATAAAGTTGTCTGACAAAAATTTTTGATAGGTATTTCCAATTATTCAGGCTGAAAATAATGGTTTTATTGTTGCTTGAACAATAATATGGACATAGATTGTTGTGAATGAAGGGACACACGGAACTTCCCATATTGTGATAGTTTCTCGTCATGACCAAACCATCTGCTCCACAAACATCATTGCCCGGCGCCTTCGGGGTTAGCTTATAAAACTTATTTCATGGATACAATTAATCTTTAGTGACGAGTTTAAGAATTACATTTTTGCAGAAGTTGATGTACTGGATTTTTATTGGAAAAGTAAATAGAACCACAGATAGCAAGTAAATTGAACATAAAAAGGCCCATTTCAAGCACAGCCTTAAGACACAATATTCTTCCGCAACAACTGAGGTGGTTTGGATGTTCTATTGGGGGGAGCACAGGGATCTCACGTAGCACAGAGGAACCCTCTCCCTTCCGATGTGCCAGATGCAAAAGCCCAGTCGATGAAACTGATATTTTAGGAAAGAAGCTGGATAGACTTCTACTAGTTCATCTGATCACCCATGCATCCTCTTCTTCAAAATCACCAGTATTGCATATTTGCATGTAGAACTAACTGCTACACCTCCCTATATTCTGCTCCTTTCCACTTCCAACTTGATGAGGTGCAAATGTAGCACGCTATCATTAAAAATGTATTCCCAATCTATGGGTTACTTCTCTCCAGATCTGAGTGGAGATGTCGCAAGAAGATATAACATGACCAGAAATGAAGAATTGGATACTGATTACCAAAGAAATGCATTGGCTTAATGCAATTGAAGTGTATGTTTTTGTTTACCTCATGTTCTCCTTATAGGCAATATTTGTGCTATATTGTGTGATTCTTTTTTGACCATTTTTTTATTTTATTATCTGCACTCTTGCTGAATTCTGATCACTTTTACGGCTGATCCTGTGGGAGTTTTACCTTCTATTCCTAGCTATTTCATAACATTACCTGCACATTTATCATTGACCTTTCCGCATTTTCACTTACATGAACATATTTCTTAATTTTGCATTCCAGCTTGAAGAAGCTAAAATTTTATGGGTTCAAGGTCAGCATGATATGGCTATTAATCTTGCGAGATATATCTTACAAAATTACCAATTGGATGAAGACGCTTCAAATGTGTATCGTCTGGTTGGCAAATGGTTGGCAGAAAATCGGTCCAGCAAGTAATTATCCTATGCAGTCATTTATCTGATATTATGATGAATATGCCCTTTCATATGGTGCCAGAATATTTCGTTTTACTGTGCTGGATGTTTCCTTTTCATATGGTTTTTTGCTTGTTCACAGCTCAAGGACTATTTTAGAACAATACCTGAAACAATCAGTTAAGCTGGCCGAGTTAAACAAGAATACAAATGAGAACTCGATATCTAGACAGTGTCAGATGTACTTCCATCTTGCACACTACACAGATGCTCTGTTTAGAAGCTATGAAGAAAGACTTGCCTCAAGTGAATGGCAAGCAGCTATGAGGTTGAGGAAACACAAGGTGCATCCACAAAATTTGATAATGATTTGTAGTATTTTTCTTTCAGGCCTCTGAATTTGTACATTTCTGATTTCTTGCAGACAAAAGAGTTGGATGCTCTTATTAGAAGACTAAAAAGTTCAACAAGGGCAAGTTGCATGCTGGGCGTTATTTTTGTTGCACACAGGATATTACAATTTTGTTCTGAATTTGCATTTTCTTTTTTTACTAATTGCTACTACTTTTGGATTCTAGGGAGAAAAAAATGACTATTCCATAAAAATTCAAGAGTTGCAAAAGCAGCTTACCATGGACAGAGAGGAGGCTAAAAAGTTGCAGGTGTACTTTTCAGCAAGTAGCATGTGGTGTTCTTTTAATTTTCTAATAAATTTTCCTATGAACAGAATATATAGAGGGAAATGTTAGTTCTCTGTAGAATATCTAGATTTCTGAACTTTTGTGACTAATAGTTAACATGTTTTATTGGCTTTAATACAATGTATAATAGTCTGAACTCTGAAGAAACAAGATACAACTAGCCCCATTTCTATCCCCACTTTTAGCCTCCGGGGTATATACTTTATATAAAAAGCATGTGTAGTATATAATAATGAATGTGTACCTTTCTCTGAATGTATACATATTTCGTACAAATGCATATACTTTTGGTGGGCCTAAAATAGGACCGGTTGTATCAAAAGCTCCGGCCTTGAATGATATTAGAAATCTTAATATTGGTCAGCATATTTTGATGCAGATTATGTGAACCATGACTCACGTGATCTACAATCCTTTATTCCATGAAGCACAAATACTTCAATGAACATGAGTGCTTGTGTTTGACATATATCGAGCATGGTATGATACATGTTGGACACATGTCAAAAACATCCCAAATGTGTCCAATATTTGAAAATAATATTCTGATATTTAAGAAAATGTCAAAGACTGCGGGGACACATAGCACTCATGTGGCATGGCATTGCAACATTTTCATCAATGATTATTGTAAGGATTATGTTCACATGAAGCTAAATTATAAAATCCTAATAAAATTGTTGGTTGACGCACAACTATATTTATGTTGGTTTTTTTTTAGTTTATGAGTGCATGCTTACTTTTTATATTTTACATGTAACAAAGTTTTTATCCCTCGCCAAGACATTATAATTGGATGAGTTCTAAGTGGACGTGGACGATTATAATGTATTAATAATCCCCACATTTTCTTGTTTGAACTCTGTTCAGTAGCGGCCAGTTAATTTTTGACACAGGGTTTTATGCATAAGTGAGTTGACTTGTAGAGTCGTTTGTTTTCATCATGAATATCCTCAGTTAATTGCATCTTTCTCGTGTAACTGCATTCTATTTCTGGTATTAATGATTGTTTTCCTCTAGAAAAATCATAGTCGTTATTTCCTACTTGGTGAGGGATGGTTGCATGGATGAAGGTGCTTGTTCTTTTTGTTATTTATTTCTTACTATTATTCTATATTACCTTATTTAGGATTTTTTTCTCTCTTATTTGGAATAGTGTTGAGCATCACTCAACTGCCATTTATTTTGTTGCAGTATTGTTTCTCGCTATCTGCAATGCTTAATAATTTGTATATTCTCATTCTTTCATATTCTTGTTTTGGGATTATAAAACTGATGTTTCTCTGGGGTTTTTGCTCACAACATGTCAACATTCTGATTTCTTTCTGATTGTCTTACCTACATAGGTGCTTTTCCTGTGTGAAACTTGTTGGAACTCAAATGACTGGTTATCATTCAATTTCCCAGGATGATCGGGACAGTTTTCTGAGTCTATCATTGGAGGGTTATCAGCGTTGTTTGGTCCTAGGGGACAAATATGATTTAAGAGTGGTATGTGTTTAGCATCCATGTCATTCCTTAAATATGATTGAAGTTCAGTACTGCCTTAAACTGCATGGAGCAATTCAGTTAGTATAGGAAATTGTGGTGGAGTTTATCAAACCTCAGGAAACTCACCTTTTTAATAAAGATCTCAGCTAATTTTCCAGTGCATGAGAAGATTATGTCACAACAAGACCCAGGGCTTAAAGAAGCTCATACAGTTTTTCAATTAGTCTGGAAATTCTGAGACTTGCTCTTTATAATAGGTTACTTCCTGCTTCATTGTTGGAGAGATCGACTACCCATATGAATACTTATTTAAGCTATTTTTAAAATCCAAGTTACTGCTCAGCGAATTTACGCTTGGAAGTTATTTGATTTCCGCCTATTTCCATGTCAAAAAAAAAGTTGCAGTCTAGTACTATGACCTTAAAAATTCCTTCTCTTTTTTTTCCGTAGATTTCTTCTCTTACAATGGTGTTTTATTGCTTACTAGATTATTTTACAAATTTTGCTGGGGCAAGTATGTCTGGTCCGCAATTGATGTTTTGCCCTAGCAATCGATTAAGATGTCCATCATGTAACCCAAGCATGATTATGTGCTATCTTGTAGTGCAACAGCAACAACAAGATACACAAACACACACCCCAAAGATTTTGGGGTTGGCTACATGAATCCTTTTTCATTCAACTTTATTAAGAGTCGTCTCCTCCGGTACATGTACATTCAACATGCTTCATTTTAGTCTTCATCCATATTTGTTTTGGCCTGTCCTTTAATAGATACTATATATTCTTGATTCTTATCTTCTTGCTAAAGTTACATTCCATGTATACCATCCTATTTATTTTAAAGTTTCTAGCTACTAAAAAATCTCATCCTAAATATGTCTAGTGAGTTCATCCATGACTAATATAAATGGGTATGGACTCCTTATTAAGTAAATAGCTCCATTTTGTAGTGTGCTTAATATATAATGTTGAAGGGAAAAAAGAAAAAAAATGAGTTCCTCAAATGTTACGGACAGATCACAAGATTTGAAATATCATTTACCTGGCCAATTGATTTATACTTAATAGTCTTTTCTTATCTGAATTAGTTATATATCTCAGTAATAATTATGACAAGAATGAGAAAATGGAAATAATTGGTCTTATTTGGCAAGTTATATCTGCCTTTCTTTTCTGCATTTTTATTTGTCAAACTTGGTAACGAAGCATCCACAATGAAGAAACCTGCACACTTCAGGTATTTCGGCTTCTATCCTTGTGGTTCAGCCTTTCCTCAAGGCAAAGCGTTGTTGAAAGCATGCTCAATGCAGTAAAGGAGGTACGTCATAAGACTGTAAATGCATAATTGTACTTTGTTTTACACAAATTTTGTTTAAATTTACATTTAGACCTACATTTGACTTCATAAATGATCCAGAATTGTTTATTCCTTGGGAATGATGCATAAAAATAAGTTTACAGGTTCAATCCTATAAATTTGTACCATTGGTGTATCAAATTGCTTCAAGAATGGGTGGTCCAAAGGATGGGCAGGGATCTAATAATTTCCAGGTTACAACTTTAATGCAAATGCTCTTGCTCTGGTTTTCTAATTCCATTTCTTGTCATTTGATTTAGTTATATTTTTGCAGCATGCTTTGGTGTCTCTTGTCAAGAAAATGGCGTGTGACCATCCTTATCATACTATATTTCAGGTAAATTCTCTTTTCATCGATCACAATGATTATAATGAACCCTCCTCCAGCCCGTGCGCACTTTGGATGTGGGGTAGGCTTCAGTGGCAACCATAGTTTAAAAACATGTGCGAACCCCATATGCAGTGGGGTCCGCATACAGTACATGCGGCCGCATGTACGTTATATGAGGCAGCACATTGTATATTTTATTTTTAAAAAAAAATTTAGTATATGGGCGTTTGAACCCCGTTCAAATGGAATTCGAATGCCCAAGGACTTGTTTGAATCCCGTTCGAACTGAGTTTGAACGCGTAAGAGCCGTTTGAATTCCGTTCGAACTGGGTTCGAACCCTTTGAATTCCGTTTGAACTAGGTTCAAACGCCTAAAGGCTGTTTGAATCCCGTTCGAGCTGAGTTCGAACTGTTTGAATCCCGTTCGACAATTCAAACACCTAAAGGGCCGTTCGATTTTCCGTTCAAACTGGATTCGAACGCCTAAGGGACAATTGATTCCCGTTCGAACTGGGTTCGAAAGTCTAGCCACACAGCCGCACATGGCTGCACTTGGACATCACCTGGACAACACATGTAGCCGAGGGGGGCACATCAGCACATGCAACCGCACTTTGAACTATGGTAGGCAACTATAGGAAAATGCTTATCTATGTAGGCACTATTATGATGATTCCCTGGTTAAAATAAATTGATCCATCATCAAAACAAATAACATATGCAAGACACTGCTAAATGAATACAAATCATTCGATCTCTAATTGTTTGTATGATGGATCATCTTTTACTATTCCCAAAGCTCAGCTTTTCAATTTATTTCAACAAATTATTCTTCTAATAACATAATTTATGTACAAGTGTTCCAACAGATATTAAAGAGGTGAGTATCCTTCTTATAATTGATGTTTTTATATTTGGATCCAGGAATTCCCTTTGTTGATGTGATTTTCTTTTTGCATTATATTGAGTGGTGGTACCATCCATTCTGAGAAAAAGTGTTTTGACTGATTGAAGCCTCTTAAAATTCCATATCACATGTACATTTCTCACAATGATACAAATATTTCTTTATTTGATGTGTTAATGCTTACCATGAGTGGTGTGTGACTAACGAAGCTCACCATGGGCAATGAAATTTAAACAAATTTATGTATAGTGCTTTGTTATTTCCTTGTCTATTAACATTTGATTGGTTTGTTCAAACTTCTAATAGGTTAGTCTACTTCCCTTTCCTGGGGATAGTCGGTCTCACCATTTAATATTCATTGTCATCTCCCTGTTCTTGTTATGTAAACACTCATGTACGTCTATGTTGATCAATTGATCCATTAGATTCTAGCTTTAGCAAATGGGCACCGAGTCAAGGACAAGCAGCGTAGTAGAAGCTCATTCATTGTTGACATGGACAAGAAGCATGCGGCAGAGAATCTCTTAAATGAGTTATCCTCATACCATGGAGACATAATAAGACAGGTATTCCATCAATACCACTAATGAATGATCTCACAATTTTTCATAATATTATTGTTCTTATATATTTGTACACAATCTATTTTTTCACACATCTCTGGTTCATGATAGAGATTTGATATTGACCACCTATTTTTGTTTTCTAGATGAAACACATGGTTGAGATCTATATCAAGCTTGCTGAATTAGAGGCAAAGAAAGAGGTTAATTATCCAGCTTCCAATATTTGTTTTTTTTTTTTTTTTAGCTATTGAACTGATTACATACAATTCTGGTTGTCCATTATCTAACTATAGCATGCCAACAGGATACTAATAAGAAGGTTGCACTACCAAGAGAACTTCGCAGTGCTGGTCAGCTTGAACTTGTAAGTACAATTACATAACATCTGTGCGGCATATTACTTTTCTCCATCATGTATGGATAGATAAGCCCAATAAATTCTGGTAAGAATTTGTACACAAGAATTTTGCTTCTTACTTTTTAAGTTATATCATGTGTGCAATTTGCCGTTATTAGCTCACATAGGAGATTTGATGACCCCGAGTAAGATAATCCTTTCACCAATTCACATCTCTTTTTTTCCATGTTGCTTTCCATGCATTGTAAAAAGCCTTTGAACATCTGTTCTATCAGTGAGTACATTTTTTGTGAATCCATATATGGGTTGTATCCTGATCCAAAATCAAAATGCTTCTTATAGAAAGGTGTCTTTCAAGAAGTACTGAAAATGCAATCACCAGAGCAATCTCACATGTAACCGGGTGTTGCAAGGGTGGAATAGATATTGATCTAATTTATAGTACTTTTTAATACAGAGCGGTTGTTCTCAAGATTTGACCTAGGACTTTGTGTTGTTAACTTGAGTACTTTACCAGTGCTTCAAGACTTCAAGTAATGGTCCCTAGCGTGCAAAAAGTGCTATCATAGAAAATACCAGAGTTGAACTCATGTAAATTAAAGAAATCAGAGGGGATCAAAAGGAAAATAGTTCCAAACGTAATATTAGTAGTTTGTTAAAGGGTATGGAAACTGATACCTGTTGTATTGTTGAATTAACCATCAGATTTACCTGGATCTGTGAAGTCATTTAACCACAGAATCTTGAATTTTAGGAATTTCTCTTGCCTTGACAAACTCAGTTTTAAAACTATCATCTCATGGTTCTTGTTTGAGTTTTTACTTTCTTGAATGTTGCTTGACATTCTTACCTTTTGTTTGATATGATATTTCCAATCGTGCTACTGACATTATCTCCAATATTTCCTTCTCACTTTGTGATTTCTTCCAAAACTTAAAAATTAAAGAATTCCTCATAATTTCATGTCCCTCCTTTTCCTGTAAATAGTTCACCTAGACATACATCATGTTACAACATTCTTTTACAAATATGGAAGATGAAAATCTATTCCTCATTTGGTGTTGATTCCTTTTCTTGTTTTACATTATACCTTCCTTGACCAGTCATGGATGCCGCACTTTCTGCCACTTTCATTATATTATTTGATGATCCTTGCATGGTTTAATGTTTCTTGTGTGCTTCTCAGGCGATTTCTATAATTTTTTTATGATAATTAATCAAGTTGTTGTTGTTGTTGTTTGTTGGATTTCCTTCTACTGTTGATTCTGACCTCTTCAGGCATCGAAAATGATAAAATTAAATCCATTGTTTTTTGCCTGATCAAAATTCAGGTACCTGTAGTAACAGCTACTTTTCCAATCGATCGAAGTTGTCGGTATCATGAAGGAACTTTTCCACACTTCAAAGGACTGTCAGGACTCTATCACGTAAGGGAGGAAGATACCTACTGCACAGCTGTGTTTTCAAATTTCTGTCAAAATACTTAATGAACAGCGGCTCAATAATTTTTTTCATTTTTTTCACAGGGTAATGAATGGTATAAATGCCCCAAAGGTGGTTGAATGCCTTGGATCTGATGGTCAGAAATACCGTCAACTAGCAAAATCTGGAAATGATGACTTGCGCCAAGATGCGGTAAGATTAAGAACTGTTATCATCGTGCTATCATTTGCCAGTGTGGTTTGGTCAAGCTGAAAGTTCCTGGAAGGGTCATGCTTAAATTTATATTTCTCTGGTTGATACAAGTGTATTTTTTCTCTTCTTTTTTCTTGATTTCTCCTTCCTTTGATTTGTCTTTCCTTCTTTTTCACTTCTATATGTAGATTTTTTTGCGTCAAAGCACCTGGAATTTCACTTTTCTCATCTTTTCTATGTTCCTGATATATAGAGCAAAGATTCCAAATATTAGTTATGGTCCTATGTCATGTATATTGTGGTAATATATCAGGATCATGCCTGACCATACATTTTGTTCGCCGAATTAAGTAATTAATATTATAGCATGATGTTTCACTTTTCAAAGTTCATGAGAGCTGTCTGCACTTTACTAAGAAAAAATGTGGTAAGTGGAGATATTCATTCCTGCCTTGTTAAAATTTTGGACATGGAACTCAAACTTAACCTTAGGCTCTCCACCCATAAGAAACAAACCCTAGTCAACTTGAGCCCATACATAGAATTTTGATCAAGCTGAACTTGACCTTTGACAAGTGAAATTGTTTCCAGTTTAAGGGTCCGTTTGGAAACACAGATTGAGAAGTAGTTTTTTTTGGAATAAAGTTGTTTTTTAAGATGTTTTAGACCTTGACTTTTATTGGGATGTTTTTTTTAATTCATGAATCAATATTTGAAAGCAGTTAATGTTTGACAGAGAAAGTTGCTTTTCAATTCAAAAAATCGATTCCGACCAAAAAGCGTTGTTTTTTAGCGTTTCAAAACACATATTTCAAGGAAAAATTAAAAGGAATCCAGCTTCCGATTCTGAATAAATCTGCCTCATTTGGCTGCACGATTTTAGCTTTTCAGCTTTTCAAAAAACAAAGCTGCCCCAAACATGCAACCAAACGGGGCCTAAGCCAAGCTGAAGCAGGGAGTGTGGACATATGAACAGAGCCGAGCAGGCCACTAGTTGGCTTGGCTATGCCTATACATGAACAAAAACACCTTTTTTCAGGAAATTTATATTATTTTCTTATCTTGACAAACAAACAGTATGATCAGATGTCTTAGTTTCATAGGCAAAGAATTGTTTATTGAGGTAGGAGACTGGAAATCCCACTTTCTGGCTTTTGTTTCTCTTTCCTTTGACGATTATATTTATGGATTGTCTGTTTTTTTCAGGTCATGGAACAATTTTTTGGGTTGGTAAATACTTTTCTACTGAATCATCGCGATACGTGGAAAAGAAGAATAGGAATTCGTACATATAAGGTACTTATATACAAAAAAAAATAATGCCTTAATTATTACAGCATACTTGTTCATTGTTAAGAACATTATCAAGTAGATGATTCATCTCAAAATTTTCCTCCAGTAAAAACCACAATATCCTAAAGTTTTGCTTTCTCCCAGTAGCACTGTCTTGCTACTTATTCTAAAGATATGTCGGTCAGTTGTCATCTACTTCAATCGCTTGTGTTGTTCCATGATCTATGCATCTTGTCTATATTGCTTTTTTAAAGTCATATATAAGTGTTTAACATGTAATTCTTGATTCTACTACCAAGAAATATTGAGTGAAAATTCCATGAATCATTGAATGTATGTCACAGGTTCTAGGAAAAAGCTTCAATGATATAGCTAGATTAATTTAGTTTGACAAACAACCGTCTTATTCTGGTTTGTTGTTGTATAGGTTGTACCCTTTACCCCAAGTGCAGGTGTGCTTGAATGGGTTGATCGCACTGTTCCACTTGGTGAATATCTTCTAGGAAGGTCAGTGGATATTTTGCTATAAGAACTGATAGCTTACAGCTTGTGAGGAAACATGTGCTCGCACAGCACAAAGCAACTTGATGTCTGAAAGTGCCATTACTTCATAAATTTGTGATCATGCTAGGAAGGCTGACGTTTGATTTAAAAGCGATAAGTGAAAAGGGGAAGCACTTATATTCCCATGACTTAAATAAAATTTTCTAAAATGCTATAATTTCATGATCTTGATTTCAGTACAAGGAATGGAGGGGCACATGGACGATATGGCATAGGTGATTGGTCATTCCTTCGTTGTCGGGAGTACATGGTAAATGTAAGTATTATGTTACCTCCATATACATGATTGCTTGAGAAATCTGGGATGAGCATACAGGATATAGAATTGTATACATATACCAATCATTTTCTACGTGATCGTCATCTATGAGAAACATTGTGTACAGGGATATATTCTAAAAGAAATCATTCTGTTTGAATCAAAATTTCACACTGATGTATCTTTTTTGCCTCGTTAAATTCAGTAAAATGGATGGTTCATCCAACCGAAAAATAGAAAAGAATACACTTCATCTACTAAAATTTTTTATGAGTGAGGACATCAAAAAATTTCGATACAATGTCCTTTTATATGAAAAACTTCCTGGAAGGTGTGGTTGCCTTGCTTCATTTTATAGATCTGTACTTTGGGGTATGTTGGACATCTGATATTTCGATTGGTGTAATATAACACATGTAAAGCATTTTCCTTTCAATCTTGTCAAAATTGAATTTCCCTAGTCGAGACAAAAAAGAAATCTCATGGAAAGAGGTGTTTGGCTTTTGACTAACAGCAGGTCCCCTCACACAATACGCAATTCAATTATGAAATTCTGCTTTTTTATCATACATTTGTTGGCATAATAAACATCTCTACCTCAGCCTATGTCCACATGTCAGATTACATGTTATCATCCTTGCTTCCTACTTTTCCATGAAGTGTTTGCCTCTAGAACATGTCATCGGGAGATATGAGTGTTTAAAGGGGAATGCATATAACATTTAGACTTCCAGTCAAGTTAAAAAAATGTTTTAAAAATATTATAAGACCCTTGGAGAATACATTGTTTCACTGCAGGCAAGTCAGCAGTCAATGTATCCTATCTTATATCAAAGTGAAGGTCCTTGCATCTGTTATTGCCATTTTGTCGTTTGCTTCTTTGAAGTTTCAAAGAAAATCAGTAGAGAAATAATTTCATCAGTTAGTGTTAACTTATATTTGTATTGTGGTCGCTAATAACGAAATCCTCCATGGATCATGAGTTTAGTCATCCATGATCATTCCTCTTTCCCATCTTCACCACAAATCGAACTGTAATTTTGCTAAGATGTCTGAATGTTATGCAGGAAAAGGATAAAAGCAAGGCATTCCACAAAGTCTGTTCAAACTTCAGGTTGTATCCTGTTGAGCTTGTTCCCTATCGAAATTAAGTTTACATGTGTGCTCAACTCTTTCCATGATTATAATTTGGCCAGGCCTGTGATGCACCACTTCTTCTTAGAGAGATTCATGCATCCTGCTGATTGGTTTGAGAAAAGGCTGTCTTATACACGAAGTGTGGCAGCCAGCTCCATGGTGGGTATATTTATTTTCTGCATGGTTTTCTCCCTTGATCGATGCAATTTTCCTATGATTGTCTGCCACATGCTCAATTATGGACAACATCCATCAATTCAATTACAGCATCAACACTAATTTACAAGTTGCAGCAATACTGGATCTCCTTCATTGGTTGTGAGTTCATCCTTGAGAAAACACCCAATCCTTAACTTAGCCAAGAGCCATAGTCAAAAGAAGTAGACAAATCTTGTAGTAGATATTCCAAAAAGGTTTTAGCTCTCACCATAAATACTCAACTACATGTCAGTTCTGATCTTTTATCTCGTGACCTGAAAAGGTGCAATGTAATCCATGTTATTTCTTTACCCTTGGCCATTCATCAGAGTATTCTGTCTAGTCATTGAAAACATGGCCAAACCCTTGCCCTTCAACAATAAAGGGAATATAACATTCAGGCACTATATGTGCTTGTGATTTTTTATTTTTATTTTCTGCATGTCTACTCCATAACTTATATGCTATGATTGATTATGGAATTCAATAAAAACAAGATACTTGGTTCAACCATAACATTACACTAAATTCATTAGTCAAAAGAAGTAGACAAATCCTGTAGTAGATATCCCAAAAAGGCTTTGGCTCTCGCCATAAATACCCAACTACATGTCAGTTCTGATCTTTTATCTCGTGACCTGAAAAGGTGTAATGTAATCCATGTTATTTCTTTACCCTTGGCCATTCATCAGAGTATTCTGTCTAGTCATTGAAAACATGGCCAAACCCTTGCCCTTCAACATTAAAGGGAAAATAACATTCAGGCACTATATGTGCTTGTGATTTTTTATTTTTATTTTCTGCATGTCTACTCCATAATTTATATGCTATGATTGATTATGGGATTCGATAAAAACAAGATACTTGGTTCAACCATAACATTACATTGAATTCATTAAATCTAGGTGGGCTACATTGTTGGGCTTGGAGATCGACATTCAATGAATATTCTCATTGATGAAACTACAGCTGAAGTGGTCCACATTGATCTTGGTGTTGCCTTCGAACAGGGTCTAATGCTCAAAACACCAGAGCGGGTTTGCAAATATCTAAGCACAAAACTTTCATCTTTTATTTATGCTGAGATCATCCTTTGTCTGAAAATATGTTCATGGAATATCCTCAAACATATTTCCTCCTCTTTGACAGGTTCCATTCAGGTTGACAAGAGATGTTATAAACGGCATGGGAGTTACTGGAGTGGAGGGTGTTTTTAGAAGATGTTGTGAAAAAACACTCTCTGTTATGAGAACAAATAAGGAAGCACTCATTACAATCATTGAAGTAAGAAAATCAAGATTATGCACTGCCAAATAAATGAAAACATATGGTCTTCCATTATCTAATAATGAGCTACTCTGCAGGTATTCATCCATGATCCTCTCTATAAATGGGCTTTGTCCCCCTTGAAGGCTTTACAACGACAAAAGGTTAATTGATTACCTGGCTTTGCTGATTAGTTGCTTCATGTAATAGTCATTTACTAACTATAAATGGATATTGGTACTTGACTAAAACTCAAGTGTTTCTTATTCATTGTGGTCATCTGATATATTGCACAAGATGATTACATGTCATAACAAGCTTCAGATTTAAGCATTCTCATTATTATATTCAGATGCTCTCATATAAATAACGTGGTTTCCCCACACAAGTCCAGATACATGTTCATGGGCATGTAAAATATTGGTTTCCAACCTTCCCATTTGTTGCCACAGGAGATTGATGATGATATGGAGTTTAGTTTGGAAGACTCACAGGATGAGTGGGAGGGGAACAAGGATGCAACACGTGCACTATTGCGTGTCAAACAAAAGCTAGACGGGTACGATGATGGTGAAATGAGAAGCGTGCAAGGCCAGGTGAATCTCTATCAATCACATGCTTATCTGAAAAATTAAAAAATTAAAAAATAAACTGCATCAGTTGCTTGCTTGTGCAATTGCCATATATTGAAGTATTCATGCATCTAACAATTCCCTGCTCTTTTCATTGGCATCATTGATCTATATCAGTAGGATGACACCTATATTTAATTATTAAAACCACTTCTGTCAGGCTTGTGCTAGTTGTCCATCCACAGGTCCACTATTCTACTTTTCGCCCAAATCACTTTCTCTACCTCCATCTTAATCCATATTACAATAAGCAATCAAGTAGTGGTCCGTCCAGAGGTCCACTTGTTCTACTTCTCACCTAATTTTTTTTTCTCTATCCACATGTATCCTCTTGCTAGCTCTATCCCTCCAACGAGGATGGATATGTGGACTCGTATTATGATTTTGTGTTTGCCGGTGTCATTGATCTGTAGCCTGTTAAGTCTTCAGTCCTGGTGCACTATATGGTGTTAAACCCCTGTTAAATATTTTGCTTTCATCAAACAGACTCTGCGAGTAGTAGGTTATTGTAATTCAGCATTTCAATTGTATGTGCAGGTTCAACAACTCATTCATGATGCAACGGATTCGGAGCATTTGTGTCAGATGTTCCCCGGGTGGGGAGCCTGGTTGTGACAAGTCAAACCAGGCCACATTTTTTTTAGGCAACCACCCCAATTCAAGCACATATGTACAGTCAAGTTGAATTTTTGCTGTTTATGTTATTCGAGATTGTGTGTTTTGGGGTGAAGTTGGCCTTGTTCAAAATTTTGTACAGGTCATTTCATATTTCATTTTCTTCTTCTACTATAGATGTTTAAACAATGTACTCCATGACCACCATCTAGGCATATCCAAACCCCGCTTCCAGGGGGCAAGCCAAAATTATTTACAATTCTGAGTGTATAGAGTAATTGAGGTGTTCCTCTGCTTGTTTTATTTGTGTTTGTTCTGTGCTTAGATCAATTGGATGGAATACAAATGAAATGAGTCCAAGGTTTGTTCCACGAGGAGAAAATTCAATAATTATGTTTAACAAAACTAGCATACATTGTAATAATAATTCAAATAAGAAAGTACCATAACTTATCATGCCTTGTACACCTAAAGAGAGCATTGATACGCAGTCTCATATATCATATACGAGGGTTTTATCATAGTTTATGTAGTAAAAAAATCATTTTAAAAAAGAAAAATATATTAATATATTTTATTTTATTTTATATAACAATATAACCTTCAATGGGAGTAATTTTGTAAGAAAGTGCACAAGGGATTTGACGTATCGTTTTTCAAATCATAAACATCTTGTTTTATGCATTGGTATGGATATATATGGAAAAAAATGATAATGATATATACATTTAAATGTGGAGTGAAAACAATTAAATCCCCAAATTGGTTATGAATTTTTAATGTATATTTATTAAAAAATAATACATATCTAAAAATTTAATTAAAATCATATATTTCCATATCTATAAAAAAATTAATTTAAAGCTTCATAAAAATTCATTAAAATATATTTCTTGAAATGCATCTCTTTTTTGAAGTGAATATAGATATTATCTTTTTTTTTTTTTTTTTTTTGAAGAAGGTAGAATTTTGTTACCAACCGATTTAAATAAGAAAGAGTCAGTACAAGGGATGAAGAGATACAAAGAAAATAAATACATGTATGTCTGGTGTTACCGGGTGGACAGGACGTCGACCCCCCCCCCCCCCCCCCCTTCCGGGACACACGCACCCAACCACCTGCTAATTGTAGACCACCATACCATTTCCCTGGAGGCTCACTCCTCCCACGCCAACCACCTCTCGCGCCCCAAAGATATTATCAAGTTTTTATAATTGTTTCTCATCCATTCTTATTTTTCTGTTCTGGAGGTTCTTGCATATTATAACTTTAGGCATGTTTGGTTCTATCTCATAAAACCGGAACATGAATTCCCAAACCTCCAATAGCATTTGTTTACCAAAATTTAAAACGCAACTACAGCAGTATAATAATAATAATAATAAGCATCCTGATTAGATTTGAAAATCAGACACCATTGCTGGCTAAATTAACCACAGTTTCCATATCGCTCCAAAGAGAAACTAGAACAGCATAAGATTTTCATAAACAGTACTACTCTCCAAAAACAGAAATACCAGTGACAAACCTTTGCCGCTATTTGTTCTACTAATAAGACACAAAGGAACAGATAAAAAAAGGGATTGCAGGGATTAATTCAGATGATTCAAGATGTAAGGTTTTGAGACTTGTTGAGGATGACACCCTCATATTTGACTTGAAACCACTTCATCGCGTCGTCCTTGGTGACCCTCTGGTGGATGCCAACACGGGCCTTGCAGCGGCGGCGGCGACCCACTCTGTAACCAGGGCGTTCCAAGACGACGTAAAAGTCCATCCCATAAATGCCGGTGGAGGGATCATACCTGCGTGGAAGGGAAGGAATATTTTAATTTGAATGATGATAACATGTGAGAAACTGAAACTGAATGCAACTTTAGATAGAATTTAAGATTGGGTGATGATAATTAGTCTCTGCGCAAAATAGATTTCATTTCTCTAAGGGTGCGTTTGGAAACACAGTTTGAAAAGCAATTTTCAGCTTTTAGATATTTTATGCACACATTTTGAGGGTGTAATGATGATGGCTGCTTTATGAAACATATATTTCAAGGCACAGTTTGACAAAATCTAATAATAATGATGTATTTAAGTTGACCTACTTGGTAACATCTTTTAGCTTTAGCTTATAAAAAAGTTAAAAGCTTAAAAAAAATTTGGTGCCAAATGCACCCTAAGTCAACAATGACCAATTTTGAAAATGCAATAGAAATTGTTTCACGATACATGATCTTTTCTTTCCCATGAAAATCTTGTATATTTTTCTTATCTTCACATATGCCGATCTAGGAGAACGATGGAATGGAGACATATACAAAGAGTGATAGAATGGAGAACGATGACTCACTTGATTCCAAGATCAATATGCTCCTGGATGCCAAAACCAAAGCATCCTGTATCACTGAAGTTCCTCCTCAAAAGCTCATACTCCTTCACTTTCAAGCCACTCTCCAACAGTTGCATTGCCTTTTCACCTCGAACAGTTACATAGCAAGCAATCTTCTCATTACGCCTGATCCCGAAAGAACGAACAGTGTACCTAGCTGATATAGGACAAAACCTAACAATAAATGTCTTGAATTATCCAAAGACTTTAATCAGGCAGGTAACATTAATTAAACATAGAATTCACCTTTGGAAAACACTGGTGTTTGTCCGCTCAATTGTTCCAAGACCTGCAACATGCATGTCTCAATGGCTTAATAACAAAAACTAACCTTCTCAGTGCAGATGAACATAGGCTTCTATGAAAATAATTCAGACCACTCTTAAAGAATCTTATAAGATTTCAATCTCAGGTGGTGATGACTTTCTGACGTCCTAATTTAACAAGACTAAAAAAGCATAGATATCAGGCTGGCATGCACTTATGTGCGTGTTGGTGGATACTGCAGAAACTTTTAATTTTTAAAAGCTCATATTTTCAATGGTATAATGTGCATGTTTGTTAAAACTTATAAGCTGAAGATTAATAACAAAATAATGTAACAGGTCCTAGGGGTCCATGTAAATTTCTAATTTACTGTTGAAATTAATGCCTGTGTAAGTTCCCGCTAAAGAAGACCAACCTGAAAACTAAAACCATACTAGTAACATCAATCTATCAAAGATTGAAAATTTTATACTGAATTAGGCTTCTCAGTTGGACCACAAAAACATTGAAAGGCTGGGACCCAATCCGAGACTTCTCCGTTACAATCATCCCTGACAACTATCAGCATGTATCAAAACCCAAAAAAGTCTGGTATGGTAAGATACAAAAGAGAGGGGTAGCCTTAAGTGTGTGAGGCAAAAGGTAAGCCCATAGGCCATTTCAATCCTTGAGAAGAAAAAAGTCAACCGTCTCTCTTCTCAACGAAATCAGCTAATACTATCAGAAGGTGATAATGTTCTGCTCATTCTCTTCAACTATGGATAACAAAATCTATTAATCAATAGAACTCTTAGAAATGATTAGTATCTGATGACAAAACTGTAATGCTGCATCATTCACCATCCTGTACCTAATGCAACCACGAAAGCACACCCAAAGCTTCTGCTTAATTCTTATCTCAAATATAAAATGCAATGATTCAATCATTTATATACAATCACTTTAATAATATGCTCTCTATCAAACAAAAAAAATTTGGGCATACAAAACATGATACCATGACTAGAAAAGGAACACTTGTTTTTTCAGAACTTTCATTATGCAATCCAGCAAAACTAATCATTCAAGAAAGACTTATCCAAAATAAACAAATCAATTCATTCAAAAAGAATTTCACTGATCCACAGTCCACACTGGATCTAAACAGATGAAATTGTTTATCGATCTGTGACTTATTCGGTTACAAATCAATGGAGAAATGCGTGTGCGTGTGGAGAGAGAGAGGGAGAGAGAGAGAGAGAGACCTTGGAAGCCCTGGTGAGACGATCGCCGCTCTCACCGACGGAGATGTTGAGGACCAGCTTCTGCACCTTAATCTCCCTCATAGGGTTCGATTGCTTCCTCTCCAACGCCTTCAAAAGAAAACAACGAAACACATGAAGTGCAAATCAAATACAAGATCTGAAATCAATAATCAAAATCAAAATCAAAATTGTGTGCGCGCGCGAAAGAGAGATAGAGAGTGAGAGAGAGACCATCTCTGCAGCTTCACTACTTTGAGGGACGACGGCAGAAATTAGGGTTTGGAAGCGATGGTGGCCTTTTAAGGTGGAGACCAGATCTATCAAAAACCCTAG
Source organism: Acorus calamus (assembly GCA_030737845.1). Lineage (NCBI taxonomy): Eukaryota > Viridiplantae > Streptophyta > Magnoliopsida > Acorales > Acoraceae > Acorus > Acorus calamus. The sequence goes on from CM060860.1 coordinate 3,982,291, forward strand.
CTTCGCCTTTCTTGGTGATGGATGGCTCTGATTCCACTATCATGGCCCTTGGACTTTTTTTTGGAGACGGTTACCCCCACACCCCCTATTAAGAAATTAGGGGTGCAACTTGGGCGGGTTGAACCCGACCCAATCCGACTCATGGGTGGGTTCGGATTGGAGTTTTTTGGCGTCGGGTTCAACCCGACCCGAACCCCACTATTAAAAAATTAGGGATGCAACTTTGGCGTGTTGAACCCGACCCAACCCGACTCGTGGGCGGGTTCGGGTTGGAGTTTTTTGGCGTCGGGTTCAACCCGACCCGAACTCGAACCCAATTCGGGTCGGGTTCGGGTTGGGGGGTTCAACCCGCGGGCTCAACCTGAACCCGACCCCCCAGGTTAATAAATGTTATGCTGCCATAACAACATACTTATATCTAAAACCCTAAATTCTTAAAACATAATAAACAATTACACAAATTATAGTGTCACTATGTTTGGTGTGTTTGGGTTAATTATTATAGATATTCACTTTTAATTATTTATATATAAGGTTTAATTAATAATTAATTAGAGTTTGTTTTGTTGTTTATTAAATATTTTGTATGATATTTTAGGTGTTAAACCCAACCCGACCCGACCCGAATCCGACCAAAACCCGTCCGAACCCGATTTGAGCCCGAATTCAACCCGAACCCAACCCAACCCGACCGAACCCGAATTCAACCCGAACCCGGGGGTTGAGATCAGGTTCGGGTTGAGGCCGGGTTCAGGCTCGGGTTCGGGTTAGACTCTCTGCAATGCGGGTTAATGTCGAACCCGACCCAACCCACCCGAGTTGCACCTCTATAAGAAATCCACACCAGTTTTTTGACCCACCCCACTAATTTTTGCTCATTCGTAAACCCATATCTCAATATATATGTTAAACCTCATATTGAAACCCACCCCCAACCATTTACACCGACTTTGTCTCTCTATTTCTTCTCCCCTCCCATGCTGCCGTCCTCCCCCACCTCCTCCACTGCCACCTCCTCCAAATCCAAACTCCACACCCACCTCTCCCTCCGCCACCTCCTCCAAATCCAAACCCTCCTCCTCACAAACCCACCAACCCCTCTGCCCGTCTCATCTCCTTTCACACCCTCCTCAAATCCTTCTCCCACCACCGCCTATACTCCCACTCCCTCCTCTGCTTCCGCCACCACCTCCTCTCCTCCTCCTCTTCCTGCCCCGGTGTGTACACCTTCACGTCCGTCATCAAGTCCTGCTCCGCCCTCCTCCTTCTCCTCTGCCTCCTAAACTCACGCTTTGGTTCTCAAGCTCGGCTTCCTATCCAACCTCTGCATCTCCAACTCTCCTTCTCCTCCGCTTCCCAAACCCACACTAGTAGGTTTTGGACAGGTTCGAATTATTTTGGTCGAACGTCGGTCAGTAGGGGCCAGTAGGTTCTGGATAGGTTCGATGGGTTTTAGTCGAACCAGCGGTGCAATGATCAACTATGATAGGTCGACCTGGGAGTTTACGCACGACCATTTATGGTCGACCGGTTTCGACAAGCCCTAGTCGAACATATGGTTCAATGATCGACTAGAATGGGTCGACCTGAGAGTTCAAAATTGACATTTTCTGATCGAACTTTGGTCAGTAGGGACCAGTAGGTTTTGGACCTCGTTCGATGGGTTTCAGTCGAACCAATGTTACAATGGTCGAATGGCATAAGTCGACCTAGAAGTTTATACACGACAGTTTCTGGTCAAACAGTTACAATATGAATATTGACTATACAAGATCTACAAAATTATCTATATCCACCATCTATACAAAATAAAAACATATACAACTTTTGCAAGACTTGTCAAGAAACTCCAAGTGCAAATGAATAGGAATTCAACCAAAATAATTCAAGTGCAAACAAATAAGAACTCGACGGAGAGATCGTTAATGAAGGTGGACGAAAACAACGACGAGTAACTTGCCGGAAAAGAGGCCGGCTGACGAGGGTAGGAGAGAACGCGCGAGCACGAATGGGGGGTTTTGGGTTTCTTGTATTTGAATTTGGGGTGGGATGGGTCAATACATAGAAATTTATGGGGTTAAATTCTACGGGGTGGGATCTATTATAATGGGGTGGGATAGGTGGGGGTTGGTGGGGTGGGTTTCGCCCATTTCAAAAGAAGAATAAAATGAGTTTTTTTAATGTTTAATGTGGTGTGGGTTTATCATTGCGAGGTGTGGATATATCCGCCCCCCTTTTTTCCTTTTATATTTTTCGGTGGGTTAGGCGTGGATAGTATATACTATGATTGTGTCATATACACTAGTTATCGTAGCGTAGAGACTGCAAAACGGGCTGTAAAAACGGACATACTTTTATTTCTAACAGCCCATCATGGCCCAACCTGGCAACCTTGACTTTTAAAGGTCTATTATTGTCGGAGAGAAAATGTTAGATCACATTCACCAACCAAAACTCATATCTCGCATGTTTTCATTTTTTTTAATAGTAAACATCATCTAATAAAGTATATACTTTGATAAAAAGTGTATATCGCTCCATTTCAAGTTGAATGAACCTATTTTTAGTAAGTGTAAGAATTTTTTAATGTGGTATATACAACAGCTAACGAGGTATATACTTCATTTGATTTCTAATGTGGTATATAAAACTGTGTTTTGGACTGAGAAAAAAACTGAGTGTAACGAGGTATATACTTTGAAAATGTTACACACCTCTATTTTACAATCAAAATGCGTTCTTTAAAATATATATAAACATAATGATATATGTATGGTGGAAGACTCCCTTAGCGGGGTGGTCGAGACACACCCTCCTTCAAGGAGAGGTCGGGAGTTCGAGTCCCAAGTTTATCAAACAAAAAAAAATGATATATGTATTAAAATAATTGAATGATATTATTTATATAAAATGTAAAAATTTCATATATCATTCAAAGTAGATCAAATTAGGATTTGTTCAAAACTTTAAACTACTTCCAATAGTGCAACAAACAAACAATCGCTCTATCAAAATAGGAAATAATAGAAATATAAAAAATGAAATGAACCACAAAGAAAAAATCTGAAAATAAAATTAAGAAATGCGATAAATTTTAAGATTAAATAGATTGGATGATTGAAAATTTATTTCACATGATGTTTAAATTTTCCTACTGTTTTCTCGTCTTCATATTGGTCTAGGTTACCTGATTTTCAGTCCATACCTAAATCGAATTGGGTCGAGATTTTGTTAATCTCGATTTGGATTTGTTCAAAAGTCAGTTTGGATCCATCCAACCTAAGAAAAATATTGTTTAAAAAATGTTACGTACAATCATTTTTCTATCCCCATTTTTCATTCACACATTTAAAAAAAAAACATATCTCATCTAATAAGGTAAATGTTTTTAATAAAAATAAAGAGTCTTTTTTTGTTTTAAATCCCCAAAAACCTGTCTATTAGGGATTGATCACTCCCTTCTTTATATTTCTTTTTAAGTCTCTAACTTTAATCGATTGTTCTGATTTTATTTCCCGTGTCAAACATCCACTTATGAAATGTGATTTTTATTTTTCAGCCCATGTAAACTATGTGTTTAGTGATAAGTCCCTCTCTTTTTTATATTTTATTTAAGTCCCCAGTTTCAAACATTTTTTTTCTTATTAAGTATTTTGATATTTAAAACTTGCATACAAAATGTTATGTAAAATATCTGAATCAAAACTTGTATACATTGTTAGATATTCAGTGACAATTTCAGTATTATTCGATACTACATATGCTTACCCAATTCAATATTGTGTTTTTATAGTCTTAACTATATCTAATTATAATTGATTACATAGATAGAAGAAAAATGATTCCATAAACAAATTTTGAAAAAAAATTTATTATTGAATTTTAATTTAAATGATTTTTTTAATTGAAAATGATGAAATATTTAAATTAGGTATTTTGAGTGTATTTGGAATTTAAAATTTAAAAATTAGGCATTCATGGTGTATCCATCATGTCAGTTTGATTCATGTACATGTATATGTATTTTTATCATCAAATAATCAAAATAATATATATATATGGTAGAGAGAGAGAGAGAGAGAGAGAGAGAGAGAATTGAAATTTATTTTTGGAAAGGATGGAAGGACCAAGCGCGGAGGAGGTGATCGCGAGGCTGAAGGATGACGGCGACTTCGACTCTCTCCGTCTCAAAATCGTCGCCAATCTCAAACAAAATGTCAGCCCCCTCTCTCCCCCACTTTTGTTTTTTCCTTTCTTTGATTACACATAATACTTGTGAAACCAAAATAAATAAATTTAAATATTAATATTGACTACTAGAAATTTAAGATTGACCATAGTTTGATTGTTTTTTGTTTTCTTGGATAAGAATCTGTGTGGTTTTCTAGCTACAAAATTTTAGCTTTCCATTATGATTTTGGAAGTGTGAATCTCTAGTGGAACACTATATGTGGAGATTTTTTTTTTAAAAAAAAAGGTTTTTCATTGATTGAGTTAAACAAACACTGGTTTGGGCAGATTGGGTCCACTGGGAGAAACTTCCCTCTCTTTTAAAATGGAAAAAAAAAACATCACAGTTTCATTCATACATTAAAATTTGGGAGGTTGTGAATAACATTAAACGTCCTTCGCAATTATTCGGGAATCCGCAAATATATAGGAAGCGAGCTAAATCAATGATCAGCATACTAATGCATGGCATGGGGACTTCAAGTATTGGGGATTCTGAAGGACATGATTCAATGAATTGATTATATGATTATTTAGCGTATAAGCACGATTTCTCTAGTGATAAGAGTGATTTACGCCCAATTCATGTAATTTTCATTAAAATTTAAAACTTATAAGTAAGGTTGTTGATGCAGAAAAGTTGCTTAAAGCGCCACCTACTTCCCTTAGTTTTCCAGTGCTTAAGCAGCTAATTATGTGTTATAAATTATCATTTTCTTATTTAGAGTGGATGTGGAATTAAATGGAAGAGTCACAATATATGTCTCTACATACTAAACTACCTGTTGGTAGAGGTACCCCCCTCTCCATTAAGGGGTCCTGGGTTCGGATCTTCCTCCTGGTGAAGATTTAATAACCAAAAAAAATGATACGTGTATCTATCAATTTTTTTTAAAGGTACTATATTTTTATACTTATAAACAAATTGCGTGGCAATATAGAGGGAGGAGGACTTGGGTTTTGATGAGCTATGGGGGACTAGGAAGAAAGGGCTGTGAAAAAATATGGTCAAACAGGTCACGAGAAGATAAGAAAGAGTTGGCTACCGGTGGGTTTTTTGTAGAGGGGAGAAAGGAAGACATGAAAATTATATAATGGATTTCTACTTTTTCTTTTTCCATTTATTTTTTCACTGCTGTGTTCTTGTCGTAGTGATCTTACTGTCATTATGGATATGTTAAAGAGTTTTTCCTTCTGTTCACCCAAACAACTTACATCACAACAAATGTGGCAAGTTATTTCATGTAATTAAATGGATGTTTTCTTTAAAAGTGGAAGTAAAGCTTTAAATGGCTGCTGAACTAAGCACCCTATTTTTTCCATGCATCATGAAGCATGTATCTTAAACATTTGGTGATGAATCTGTGTGCTTAAGCATGGTTAAAGCACTTAAGCAGTTTCTTGCCGACACATTATGTAAGTATGTCGTCTCTTGGTTCTTTTTTATGGGTAAATCTTGAGTTCAATCCAGCTTACCCATCGGGGGTTGGGGGATGTTTTACAGGATGATGTTTGTAGGAATTGACTGGTGTTTTGATTGGAAAAAGACTAAAAACTTGACCTCAGAGATATCTGTATCACTGTCTCTATGCTTTGTCTATTCTTTCAAATGTCCAGATAAGGGCCTTAGGTTAATCTACAAAGTGATTTTTGAGCCTTCAGGATCTGAATTCTAAATACATGAATTAAAATTCAAAATGAAACATGTAGAGAAAGTGGATGAATGGCATTAAAGTGCAACTAGGGATGGTTATCATGCATCCAATTGGATTCTTTTTAGTTGTCAAAGAAACATATTGCACATCTACAAATGCCTGTATATCCATCAGATGTAATTGATCTGTCTAAAGAAATAAAAGGTGGCATGCTATTAATTTGCATATATTGTCAATAACTTTAAATTGATTGCTGACACCCCCCTATAAAATATTGGCCCGGCTCACTGATCCAACACAAATGGCAACATAGCCCCCATTAAGTTTATACCATGGAATTCTCATATCATATAATGTGGAGTGTTAATTTATTAGCATCGGCGTCACTTTTTTTATATTATCTAATAACTTGATTTTTTATTCCGATGAATAGTTGATTTTTTCAATTCATGTCTGGATATGAAGTGTGCCTCACTTCTAAAGCATCATGCTACAGGATGACTTACGTAACATGATCATAGATGAAGTGAAACAGTCAGCAGCAGTCAATGATGAGGGAGCTGAGAAATTAAAACCAAGAGTGCTTTCTGATGCCATATACCAAGAGATTGGGTATGATGTTCTATGCAGCTTAGTTTTCCATCAGTTTTCTATATGCTATTGGTTGGACTTTTTAAATACACCTCATCATGTATATTCCTTTTTTACCCTTTATCATTTATATATTCCAAATGTTTCTGCACTTGTACCAGAAATCAACACCATATAACGATGTCGATGTTATCCGTTGGTCAGCTTTATAAATACTGTTAGGCTAATTTTTTCTGTCCAGGGTAATTACTGAAGTTGTTTCATATCCCTAATGTCTTCCCGAACCCTATTCCTTGGGCTAACTGCAGCTTTTTGCCTAAACAACATGAACTACTTAAATTCCAAACTACCTACTTCTGCCATGCATCCTTTTTGCACATTTTTCACAGCCTTCCCAAGTATGCAAATTGATTCTATTTTTCGTCTTCAGGAGCAAGGTTATGGGTCAAATTTCAGATGCGCTTTGGCAGGTAATCCGATCAGATGGAGGCATGAAAGCCGAGATTCGAGATACAGTAACATCAGTGTACAATAAATTGATCGACTCAAAAGCGAAGAAAGTGGAAGTCATTCCAGCCGATGACAAATCAAAAATAGCTAACAAGAAAGCTGACTCTCCTCCAAATGCATCGCCTGAAGAAGAATTTATATCGATCGACAGCGAACCAGATGAACCACTAGGCTTTACCCTGCGTGATCAGCTTATAAACGGTAGTAGTCACGAAGAACGCAAGGATGTCCGCCCCATCAAAAAAGAGATCCATGGCTCATCATTGGACTTGTCACGGGGAAATGACTCTGAAATTCCACCTGGTTTTGGTGGATTCGTTGTTCAGGAAGGGCCATCGCATAGTGGTAATGATGATGATGACCCTGACGTGCCTCCTGGATTTGGTTGATGATATTTCTGCCCCCCACAGTAAATGTTCTGACAATGTGGTTTTTTTATTGTTGTGTTCTTATACATAACTGTAAGTTGTGAACTGAAGGCTGAAATTAGCTTGAAAGTTTTAATGTATCTGATGAAACATCATGACTCTGAATAGTAGTTTGATAGAGATTTGACAGAGATTTTCCATAACTTGTATGAAGTTTATGATGTGTTGACAATGATGATTCTAAGGTAGAGCCTCCAATGGGCAATGGTCTCATTTTTTTATTTTTGTAACTTGTGTGAAATTTTGTATCATCAATGAACGATCTTTTTTGTGCAATCCTCCTCCAGCCCGTCTTGTGGTTCCATCAAATATTGAGCCTACATGATTTTATTCTATGTTTGGTGTTGCCCCTTTTGAAGCATGGAAATTAATAAAAAAAATTATGGAAAATATTAGACTCGGTCTTTTTTTATAGTCTAAAATGCAGTCTTTATTTTTATTGTCTAAAATGCAAACCACGTTTGTTTATGAAATATACAAAACCTCCCGACTTTTCTTAAAGTCAATATGACCCCTAAAAACACCTATATAAATTCAAATAACCTCCTAGGTTAAATTTTCATTGACGGATAAGGAATATTATGTAAATATTCCATTTGGTTAACCCTTACTGAAAACACTGTATATCAAAATTGTTTTCAGGGATTATATGGACTTCAAGAAAACTCAGGGGGTTATATGGATTCCAGACAGTTTATAGGGGGTTATATGAATTTTTTCCTTTTATTTTTTTTAAATAGTGAACATCTAACAATGCATGTATTTTGATAAAAAGTGTACATTGTTCTATTTTGAATTGAATAAATTCATTTTAGTAAATGTAAAAAAAAGGCTTATCGATGTATATAAGTTATCTATAGATGTATATGTTTTACTGGATTCTTTAACTATACAAGTAGAACTGTAAAAAAAGACGAGTATAGCGACGCCCAAAAATTATTCAATGCCCTCCTCGGCCTCTTCCCCGTCACCCAAATTTTTTATTTTTTTGTTGGGGTGGCGGTGGGGATAACCACTCCTAATTAAGAACACGATCATGAATTTAAGCAGCATCTGTAAACAGGGTGTGGGATTTCTCTTTGATTTGGTGTGTCATTATTCTTTTGATTTGATGTTTGTAAAGTTTGGAAATTTAATAGTTCCTGGTGGCTTTCTTTTTAGGCAAGATGGGGTATACATTTTCAAGGCCTAGTCCACCTTATGTCCTTATCCCCATGTGAAAAATGATAACACTATCTATTGAAAAATAAAGTATATTTTGAGATACATATTTTTTTTTTGAATAAATAAATATTCATCATAAAAAATTAACATTCATATGCTACGATATAACTCATATATTATAATAACACAGTATATCATATGATAAAAGACTAGAGATGGAACTACAAAATGGATTGTGACAAGTTATATGTTCAATTACACAAAACATGTGTTCGGCATTTTTATGATTGGAAACATAGTTGCACCCATCATTTTTATGATTGGAAACATAGTTGCACCAACATTATCAAACATTTAGCCCCATTTAGATCTGAGTTTAATTTAAATAGATTCTAGAGTTTTGAAAAGCTAAAAATTATCAAACCTGAATCTAAACACATTTTCAACATTTAACTCTTCCAAATATCATCTTTCCTTTTTAAGCTAAAAAATATTGCAGTTAAAAAGTTAATAAAACAACGATTTTCAAAAATTAAGTTTGAAACACAAGATTATAAGAATCTTGGCATTTAAATCTCACATCCAAATACAGCCTTAATATAAACCCAAAGAATATTGGCAAAGATGTGGCATGCATCTAATACACTTTCCAAAGAATGTGAGCGGCTCAGAAAGATGTGACCCGCCATTTTTTTTTATTTTGCCTGTGACAAATTGTTGGTGTAGCATTGCACATACAACTCTCTGTCAATGTCTAATTGCTTCTACAGAATATATAAATCATTTCACCCACATAGAGAACAGGAATTTCAATAATCATGGCAAACGTGCATACAACCCATTTATGATATAATACAAAACCTGTTTAATACAATTTTTATGATATAATACAACTTCTATTTTTGTTTTATTTTACAGAGGAACCTAATAAGAGTTAAGAAAACCAAGGTATAAATAATATCTGACAAATTCTATGCACCTAAGTGATGCATAAATTCAAACTCGAGACTACGGGAGCAAACCGGTTGAAGAGCCAACCCATACGGGTTCTTGCTTAACATAAGTTACTATGATGTTTACAGGTCCGAAAGTGGATAGTGATTCCCACTGGAAGATGAGGAGATGCACTGGACACTACACATGAAGCGAGAGCATGCAAGCAACTAGTGAGTCTGAGTCACCAAGCTAGGGTTCGATTATCTCTCACCGGAGTTTCTTTGTTTCATTTTGGACCCAATCGGATTGGGCAGACAGAAAATGCGACATGGCGTGAAGCGTAAGCCAGTGTGAATCGCTCGTCCTCGGTCAATGTCCTCTCGATGACCTTTATAACTGTGGGATCCTGCAACACAAGACTTGTAAATCCAGCTTCCAACAGTAGTTTGTGTATACAATAAATGACTAAAATAAAACATTTGCACTAAATAAAAAAAAAACTAACCTTATTTAGTTGCTGAGTAGGGACAAAATGCCTCACGCGAGCGACATCACCAACTCTGATAACATTGTTGATATTTCCATGTTCATCAGTTTCTGTCGGTGCTGAGGTTGAGTGCCTCCAGTGACCACTAACAATGAACTTATAACCATACCTGAAATCAATAGGCTTTACTATCAAATACTAGATTTCAGGTTGGGTAGAATGTAACCAAATTGCATCCATAATTCTTTGCAAATTGTAAGCTCTAATAAGGAAAGCAGATCATTTTATTGCAAAAGTCTAGCTAGATGTATAACTGCCCAGATGCCTAAATATTGATTCAACCAATTAATATTGACTCACTCTATTGCATATAGAAGACATTTTGGAATGAACCAAGCTTTAAAGAGAAAAACATCAATAATCCATGAAATTTGAGAGGACGTGGCATGGTAAAAAATGTTTACTGCCTTGAATAAAAATTACTGTCCAATTATATTACTCTCAACAGGCATAATTATTTGCTGCTATATAGAATTGACCAAGAAATCCCAATGTGCAACTGTGCAAGAGGCACCGGTGATTGAGTGCATTCCAGAAAACTTAGGTGGCAATTTATTAATCTAGAATCATATGGAGTGATCAAATGATCATACTTTCCATGTCGAAGCCGAAGCTCAACTTCATATCTAGATCCTCCCTTATGAACTGCCTTCACTGGCTCCTTCCAATTTCCTGTGAAATCACCAACCAAGCATATTTCCTCACCCTGATATTAAAAAAAAAAAAAAAATAGAAACAACTTTAAATAATCATCAAAACTCTCGAGGAAAAAAAAATTCTGTCAGGAATAGTCATGACAAATCCAGCAAACGTCTCTGACCACATTGTGATTACAATGCTAGGTACAATTGTATGGAGAAACAAATATAAAATTTACCTCTCGACACCCCATATTCCATACAAAGGTCACAGCATGAGTTGGAGGTCCATCATGTCTGCCATTTTCTACCATAGCTATCAGATCCCATGTTGCCCATACAATTGCCGGCCTGCGTTCAGAAATATAGCAGAAGACTTCAGCATATCGCTAAACAGGAAGCAAATTCTTCCGTCCTTGAACTTCCTAAAAAGAGTTTTAAAAAATGGTGATACTCCATTGCACATTTGCTTGGAGTTTCTACTGGTCACTATCATTCAAAGAAAATTTGATAAACATGGTGTCTGTAATGAATTTTAAAAACAAAACTAGAATTAAACACTAGTTTAAAATACAGTTTTTTTTTAACTAACTAAAGGAAAAATTCATTACAGAATAAAATGATATCATCAAATGATAACAGGTGATTTGGGGTCAGGCCCTTCCATAAATGGGATAAGTGCTACTAGATAAATGGAATTAACATTTGATTGTGAAGTGGATAAGGCCGGCATTTTATTAAAGTATAATTCGAATGAGTGGTCATCTGCATAAAGAGATTAACATATGGGCTATGACAAAGGAAGAGAAGATTACAAGTTTAATTCCTTTATCTGTTTGGTATTGAAAAATAGATTATTGCATGGAGAGCTCATCCTCCTCTTTTCTGTACCATTTTCTTTCAGAAATGGCCAGCGCTGGTACAACCAAATATACTATAAAATTAAAAAAAAAAGGTGAGATTCAAGAAAGAAGAAACAATGTTTTTGTTAAATCTGCAAGACACAACACACAAATAGCATAGTTTTTACTGCTAGACTTCGAAGTGGGAGAAAGTTCATGTTGAAGAGAGTGCAATATGAAATGAAACCAGTCTATATATAATATTCATAGCGGTATATTTGATATGAAAGTTTCTAACATTATGCTGATCCCTTTTTTGATATTAGGAAATAGAAGCTACAAGACAGTATATCATCATGAAAAGACAAATTTGACTATAATTCAAAAGTTCCTTCAATATATGATATGCACATGTACAAGATACAGACATTTCTTAACCAACCTGTCAGGCCTGCAAGAGTGCAATCCAGTGACAAAGTTATGTGCTGCATGCAAAGCTGTATCTTGAACCCAGTGTAAATATGCAATCACACATGCTGGAGATCTATCAAACCCAGTGTACAAGTCACAAAAACTCGAAAACCTTTCCTCAGTAATCGTAACAAGAGACCAACACAAAATGGGAGTTTCTTCCTCAAATCTATGGAATCTACTTCCCTGCAGAAAGATGGAATATTAAAAGCAATATTCAAATGATATTATATTCTACGGAATATGCATCTATGATTTATCATAAAACAAACACAATGCAGAAAGATGTATTCCACATATTCATGCAAGGATCTAACTTCTATGTACAACTTTATGTAGCAACAGAAGATTACAAGACGATTTACCACAGTTTAAATTTTTAAAACCACCCACGGTTTGAACTGTACACATTGGAAAGTAATCTATATTTAAATCTGCAGACTGCTACTGTAGCACAAAGAAACTGTAAACAAGAGTTCAGAGTTTAATTTTGGTGTGATATAGAGGAGGAGATGATCTCATACAACTCTCATATGATGGACGTATCTAATCAAATGAGTGTAGTACATAGGGTAAAGCATAAAATAGCCAAATCAACTGAGGTATACATAAAATGGAGTCACGGGAGCTATGCATTCATGTAAATAAGAATGCCTATAGGGGTAAATTCGCATTTACATTTCATCTGACAGCAGACAAATCCAGATTCAAATGTATGTAGACAGTTAGCAAATTCATCAGATGGGGAGGTATGTATAAAATGGAGTTGGGGGAAATTCAAAATCAATGTAAACAAGAATGCCTATGATGGGTAAATATAAATTTAGATTTTAACTGACGGCAGAGAAATCAAGATTCAAATGCATGTAATGAGGCAGCAAATACATCAGAATAAGGCATGTTGAAGCAGAGAACAATATATACAAGCAAGTAAACAAAGCATTCATGCTAATGAATAAGTAATCCACATGGCATACATCATCGATAAGCACAGGCAGTGAATATTCAAACTACAAAGAACCAGGAGAACGTAGGATAGAATTTCCCAAACCCCCAATATGTCTTAGTGCAAGGAATTACACCACAAGAACAAAGGTGGGGGAAAAAAAGAACAATGTTACTCTACCAGAATGGACAACGGGCTGCTCAAAGCAAAGGCTTTATGCAATTTACAAAGAATAGCATTGCAAGCCACTACGTACCTTATGGGGTAATTGATCATAAGTACATTGGATCTTTGACAGGAATCATTAATGGATGTAGAATTGATACCCCAATTTGCACGTTCGCTTTCACTTTGAAAATTTAGTATAGCAGTGATTCCCTGAATCAGGCAAAGTCCCATATCAATACATATATGCCAACATTAAGTATTCTGAATCCCCATATAACGACAGAGGTGGAAACCTGAATCCTTACATGAAAAAAGAATTGTAAAACAATTTATTAAAAGCAGAACATCATGCAGCCTGGGGTTTGTCCAAGGCATTTCTGCATGTTTACCCAGTGGTAACTCAAAAATATTAGTGCAGGTGGAAGTGTACTGGAACGTTTCTCGTGCACACCCATGACAAGCTATGATATTTATTTACACATAACTTGATCAAATTAGAGCCAGAAATTTCCGAAAATTAAAATAGGTAATTAACATATATTATTACTCTCAGACATTAAAAAGATGGAAAATGATATACATACCAAATCATTCACTAAAGTTTGTACATCAGCATCTGTTTGTATACATGATCCTATGTATATTTGTTCAGTGATCTGCAGCACAAGAAAATATGACAGGAAAAAAATATATTATTGTGCTTAATTGGCAGAACTCCTCCATTAGCAAAAATGACACGATAATTAAAACACATTCACAGAAGGATCCCGAGAAAATGTATATTTGCATAATTTTGCATTACCGAGAAACCTAACATTTCCCAATATTATAACCCATGTGGTAAAATCTTCAAGTGCTCAAATCCATAACATCTTTATTTACCATTGATGAGATATCATGGTTTCACTATTAAAGATGTTGGTCAGATATAATGTGGAGTTTGGGAAATCACACTTGGCATCAAATTATTTAAATATTCTTAATAGTTAATGAAAATGACAAGTAAACTTGATTGACATTACTAAGAGCATCTTCAATCCTATACCCAAACTTTTACCTATATTTAAATTTGAGTAAAGGTCACCAAAATCCTCTCCAACCATTTACCCATACACATACCAAATCATACTCAAATCTTTACCAAATAAAGTTGGACTTAAATCTTTACTCAAATTTCCAACATCTCTTTTTTCCCTTTGTCTTCACATTTTCTTCCGATGTGACATTTTTTTTCTTTCAACTCCACCTTTTGATGCCTTCTCACCCTCCAAAATTTTCACTATCTCTGAAACCCAAAGGGGGGGGGGGGGTTTCATCTGTTTTTTTTATTTCTTATTTTTACTCCCATAATATATATATATATATATATATATATTCAAAAAATTGGATGTTTATAATTTTTAAATTTGAATATCTTAAGAGAAGAAAAATTGAGTAGTAAATTTTTTTGGGAAAAGGGACTTTGAAAATGTTTATAGGAAATACTACAAGAAAATGTGAATTTTTTAAAAGATTTGACAAAATGACAGTTGGAGACACATCTATCAAATCAAGCTTTTACTCAAATTTAAATAAAATTTGGGTATAGGATTGAGTAAGGGCTGGATATGACCTAATATTTACCAATTAATTTCTGAATGTTTACCTTACTGCAACGCATCCCAAGAGAGTGATTATAGTATAATTCTCCTTTTGATCTATCAAGTGCCTTGATATACTCCTCTAAAGGAAAGTTTCCATATGCCCATTCGACATCACCACCCTCTTCCTCAGAGAAAATGCCAACTATTTGGCTCATCCGATTAGCAAGAAAGGTCTTGTTCATCAGCATTTTAGAATATGACAATCCATTCTGATCACCAGAAAGAAGCATCCATCCCTGTGAACGGGAAAACTTCGGGGAAAATACAACAAACCCACAATTCCCACTTCCTTCATGTGATGGCTGCAAATTTGAAGACAGTAAGGCTCTACTCCAAGTAGCCATAGGAACTTGCCTTTGTTAAATAACATATCATAATCACTCTGCAGATAGAACTGTTGAATGGGAAAAGGAGAGAAAGGCCTCTCCAAAACCAGGCTAAAAGATCCTTTTTTCTCCTCAACAACTTTCCTGGAGAAATATTAAAATTATTAATAGTGATTACATCAATTGTGATGGAAAGACTGAACTTTAAAGCCACAGCGTACTAAGGTCAATAAAGAAGAAGAAAAAAAAATCACATACTGTGCTTCAATGAAGTCCTTGATTTCAACAAAACTCCCATCCGATGAGGCACCCGCCTTTTTCAATGCATCCCCAACCATGACAATTCTTGATTTCTCTGCATGGCCCTATGAATAACAAAACAACGATTTTTAACACATTGGGACAAAATATCTTTCATGGGGTTTCGATTGAAGTGAAAGCTAATATCACGATAGGCATAACAGATCCAACCAGCAATGCCGAAGCGATCAAAACAACAACAACAGCAAAAACAGGTAGAGAGGGTGAGTAAGTATGTTGGATTACCCCTCTTTTGAGGGAGAGGACGAAGATCCTGCCGTCGACGGAGAGCGCGAACCGGATGCCGAGGGGCCTCTCGAGTGTCACCATGTACTCGTTCAGGTTCATCTTGTACACCGAACGATCCGACATCGCCGTGACCTTGAACGACCTCCGATCGGAGGATCGGCTCGGGCGGAGGCGACGGCGATCTCCATCGGACGGTCCAGGGGAGGTGAAATCGGCGGGAAATCGGGGGAGACGGAGGAGAGACATTGATGACAAAGAGGAGGAGTGACGTTGTCGTCGTTCATCGTTTCACTGTTTTTGCGTTTTTTTTAATGGATTTATCGGGATTTGTAAGTTTGCGGGATTCGAGAGAAGAAACATGTGCGGAAGAGGAGCCACTGAGGACTGAAGTGTAATAATTAAATTAAAAATTAAATATTTTTTGAAAAAAAAGGGACAACGACGGTGACTTGAGAGCGGTTCATTCACGTGAATGTCACGTGGCGTCTCTTATCTTCGCCTCATGGAAATTGGATTCGATCAAATCTTCATTTGTTCGTCAATAGTTACTATAGTTAACTGATCTTAGGAATCGGAATAAACGGTGGAATAAAGAGTAATTATGAAAAATAATTTATCCTTGTTTGTATGAAAAATGATCAGGGTGAAATGTTAATAATTGTCTAAATTTTAAAATGAAAATAAAATTTCATCTAAATTTGAAATATCATTTATATTCACTTTTGTCTCTATTGTAAAAATGTGAATATGAATAAAATTAATGGATTTTTTATGTTGGGTTTGTGGGCCTTCTTTAGGTTCAGCCCATGAGGGCACTGTTCACGTGCACTATTCACATGAACAGTGCACAACTTATTTAATACCTAAGTCTTCATCTCTTCATTATTTAGACGCACGGCCAGAGAAGGAAAAAGAGTTTTCGGCGTGTGTTTGATGACGGCAACAGTGGAGAGAGAAGAGAGAGAAAAGAGGAGAGAAAAAAGAGAAGGAGCAGTCCCCTTCAGGTTCCTCCTTGAATTCCGATTTACATCAAGGTTGGGTTCTCCATATTGTTTGGAAGATTTATTTAGGGTTTAATTGAGGTAACCCTTTATCCCTTTTTCATCTTGTATTCCTCAAGTTTTGGGCAAAACTTGAGAGAACATTATCATTATTATTTGATATAGTGGATTGTTGCTGGAGTGCCCCGTGGACGTAGGCTTACTATGAATCACGTTAAATTGGTGTTTCTTTGTGGTTTACCTACTTTTATATTTTTCTGATTGCGCTGGTGATTGATTTGGGCTTCGTATAATTTATTCCGCGATTATTATTATTTATTTCACACAAATAAAATTGTTAAAATCCCAACAAGTGGTATCAGAGCAAGGTTGAATTTATTTGTGTGAGATAGTTATGGAGAATTCCATCGGCAAAATGATTGATTTGAATAGTTCCAATTGGTTGATGTGGAAGCCCAAGATGGAGGACATCCTTTACTGTAAGGATTTATTTGAACCAATTGAAGGAGATAAAAGCAAACCAGAAAAAAATGACAAAAGAAGACTGTACCAAGTTGAATAGAAAATGTGTTGCTAGTATTCGGCAATGGATTGATCCCAGCATATTCCATCACATTGCGAATGAGACGAATGCACACTCTTTATGGAAAACGCTTCAATCTTTGTATGACAAAAAGACTGTGGGGAATAAAGCGTTTGTAATTAGGAAACTCGTGAATTTAAAGTTCAAAGGTGACAGTGTTACAGAGCATATAAATGAGTTTCAGAGCTTGGTGAATCAGTTGACTAATATGAAGATGACTTTGGATGATGAGTTACACGCGCTACTGCTTTTGGGATCTTTACCAGACAGTTAGGAGACGTTAGTTGTCACATTGAGTAATTCTATTCCAGATGGTGTATTCTCTATGAGTACAGTTACGAACTGCTTGTTGAATGAAGAAACAAAAGAAAATCGGCGGGTACAGATGATGCACAAGCACTTGTCACAAAGAACAGGGGGAGGAGCAATGGTCGAGAACAAGAAGGTCATGGCAGATACAGAAGCAAGTCAAGGTCTGAAGACAAAGCGTGCTACCATTGCGGTAAAGCTGGTCACTTCAAGAGAAATTGTCGAATTTGAAAAAGAGAACAGAATGAGGAAAATTATTAGAAGAAGAAAGATGACGACAAGAACATCGTGGCGACTGCATATACGGATGAGTTTGTGGCTCTCTCTTTCGGAGAGGAAAAATGCCCGCATGTTGCAGATCAGAATATTGAGTGGATAGTTGATACATGAGCGTCTTATCATGCGACTCCTAAGATTGATTTCTTCACTTCGTACAGGGTAGAAGACTTTGGCATTGTGAAGATGGGAAACACTAGTCACTCAAAGATTGCAGAAATTGGTGATGTGTGTATACGCACTGATGTCGGACACACATTGACTTTGAAAGATGTTCGTCATGTTCCTGATTTGCGCCTCAATATGTTTTCTGGGATCGCTTTGGATCGCCAAGGATTTGAGAATCACTTCGGCAATGAAAAATGGAAGCTCACCAAGGTTTGCTAGTTGTTGCTAGAGGAAAAGCATGTTGTACTTCGTACAAGACAATGATAAAAGTGTGCGAGGATGGAATGAATACAGCTGAAGAAGATTCGTCTCCCGATTTATGGCATAGGCGGCTTGGTCACATGAGCGAGAAGGAGCTACAAGTTCTGGTAAAGAAGTCTTACATTCCCTTTACCAATGGTACGTCTCTTAGCTCTTGTGATTACTGTTTGATTGAAAAGCATCATAGAGTTTCTTTCGATAAATGTTCGAAAAACGAAGTCTAATATTTTGGACTTGATTTACTCTGACGTTTATGGTCCGTTTGAGGTTGAATCGCTTGGTGGCAATAGGTATTTTGCTACGTTTGTTGATGATGCATCCAGAAAAGTGTGGGTTTACTTATTACGAACAAAGGATCAGATGTTTTAGCACTTTCAGCACTTTCATGCCATGGTGGAACGGGAGACATGAAAACGGTTGAAGTCACTGTGGACCGTTAATGGAGGAGAGTACAGTTCGAGGAGGTTCAGAGATTATTGCTCACGTCATGGGATTCGACACGAAAGGACTGAGCTCGGTACTCTACAGCACAATGGTGTCGCAGAACAGATAAATCGCACTATTGTTGAGAAAGTCAGATGTATGTTGAAGAAGGCTAAATTGCCTGAAACCTTCTGGGGTGAAGCTGTTTCGATTGCTTGCTATTTGATGAACAGGTCACCATCAGTTCCTTTGGATATGGAGATTCCAGAGAAGGTTAGGTCCATGAATAAGGTTTCATATTCGCATCTGAAGGTCTTTGGATGTAAAGCTATGGCGCTTGTACCCAAAGAGGAGAAACATAAGCTAGATGAAGTAGTCTCATGTATCTTCGTTGGTTATGGAAATGAATTCGGCTACAGGCTATGGGATCCAGCAGCGAAGAAGATTGTTCGGCACAGGGATGTGGTCTTCTACGAAAGCCAGACTATTGAAGATTTCGATGGGGTTCCGAAATCAGTTGGTGGTGTTGCAGATTTAACATCGATTCATTCTCCGGTTCAGCCGGCTACAAATGGGGAGAAGATGCGAAATGAAGACTTTGATAAGGTGCCAGGAATACCTGACGTTGATGAAGATTCAGAACAGGAAGCTCTTGAGCAGGGAGAGCAGAGTCATCAGTCAGAGACAGAGATTCTGATGAAAAAGTCATCGAGAGAGTCAGAAATTCCGATAAAGAGGTTATCCAGAGAGTTAGAGATAGAAATTCCGATGAAGAGGTCATCGAGAGAGTCAAAGACAGAAATTCCGATGAAGAGGTCATCGAGAGAGTCATCGACTACAGAGATTCCGATGAAGATATCATCGAGAGAACATAGACCATCATTGAGTTACCCCACCTTTGAGTATATCTTTTTTAGGGAGGCAAAAGGTTTTCGAGATGCACAGTCTCATGAAGAACAAGATGAGTTCAAGCTTTGCGAGAAGTCAGACAGTGCGGACTCCAGGTGAGGAGTTGTGGGTCGAATTACTCCCTCAATGGGCTGGAGGGGAAGATTGTTGGGTTTGTGGGCCTTCTTTAGGTCCAGCCCATGAGGGCACTGTTCATGTGCACTATTCACATGAATAGTGCACAACTTATTTAATACCTAAGCCTTCATCTCTTCATTATTTAGACGCACGGCCAGAGAAGGAAAAAGAGTTTTCGGCGTGTGTTTGACGACGGCAACAGTGGAGAGAGAAGAGAGAGAAAAGAGGAGAGAAAAAAGAGAAGGAGCAGTCTCATTCAGGTTCCTCCTTGGATTCCGATTTACATCGAGGTTGAGTTCTCCATATTGTTTGGAAGATTTATTTAGGGTTTCATTGAGGTAACCATGTATCCCTCTTTCATCTTGTATTATTATTTTATTTACATTTTATACAAACAATTTTTTTATTATTATTACGTTTTCTAATGAAAATAAATAAAAACACAACAAATAAAAATCATTTTATCCTTATAAATCTCAAAAAAAATTAATTTTCTGTTCATAATGGGGCAGTGTTAGGGTTACCAGAATCTAATACTTACCTCGTTAATTACAAGAAAAGTTAATTAATATTAATAAAAGACACGCTTTATCACATTAAAGCAGCGTCTGGCGGTGGCGACGAAATTCCCCGCCGTACTCCGATGTAGAAAGGCATACAATCTGGATTTCTGGCAGGAGATCAATGTAGAATTTGATCGAAGTCTTTCAATATCACATTCAATAGTACTCCTCCAGAAATCTTGATATTTTTCTACCTCTACCACCACCTATTGTTTGGTAGCTGTTATGTCAACAGATTAGGGCGGCGATCTCCCACTAAAAAAATAATATTTATGTTGTTAGAGATTTGAGAACATACTGTATCTGAGCATTGTTTGAGGAGATATGGGTGAAGCATTAATTCGCAGGTTTATTAGGCCTTCGAATTGATATTCTTAAAATCAATGAAATATATTTTATAAAAGCTGGTCTAGTGTATTTTTCCATGATTGTGATTATATAGAGCATAACCTGTTTTTAAAAATTAGTTTCAAATGGAGCCTTATTGAAAATTTGTGATAATGGATGAGGACAAAAATCAATATGATAAAGCTAACTTAATTAATGGCACCACCACCTTCTATGAATTTCAATGAATTGAGTACAGTGGGGTGTGAGCGACTATGAGTTTCAATTCACATCAGGCCCTACACAAGTTGATGAGCAGTAGTTAGGAATGACATGCTATGATGTTTAGTCCCACAACAAGAAAGAAACGGATGCACTGTAAGGGTGGTGTTTTGTTTTTCTTTTGGTGGAACAAGTCTTTCATTGATATTTATTTTTGGACTATATGTGAAGTTCCAAATTAAATTTGATTTAACAAAACTTTAATTTATTTGATGCCCCTTCATTGAGACTAATATGGGTATCAAATATCCTACTACTAAGATACCCATTTGACACCTTCAATAATGGGTGTGGACTTTTGCATGATAATAATGATAATAATAATAATAATGGGGTGCCAACTTGCATTCACTCATTTTTAAAATACATTCCATCTTGATTCATATGATTCTTGGAATATCTCAACTGACTATTACCAACCTAATTGGTAGTATTCATTGTTTGTGTTTGCCAGAGAAAAATTACGGACCCTACTTTTATTATATGAAAATGGCCCCAAATGGGCATGGGTGTTCATGCATGCATTTTTTAACTATTTTTATAAATATATATCACTAATGTAATATATAAAAATATAAAATCTCAATATATATCATATCATGGCCCTATTTAGATGTGCGTGCCTTAGGGTGCGTTTGGTTGCGCGATTGCAAAACTGATTCTGCAGGAATTGCGATTGCAAACCTGATTCTGCAGGAAGCTCACTTTCTCAGCTTTTTGAAATCGCAGCTTTTGGGCACTATTTACCTGCAATCGCTGGGTTTAAAACTGCGATTACAAAACTGTTTGGTTGCGCGATTGCAAACGCAGCTTCCTGTAATCGCAATCGCAGCGCAATCACGCAACCAAACACACCCTTAGTGTCTGCAGTGTGGAATCAGGAGAATGCTAAATCACCATTCCAAACACATCTTTGTGTGTCTAATTCTGGAAATGTAGCACGCGACAAAATCCACTATTTTCTCATAAATTACTCTTCTGCCCATTCTCTTATGTACAAATTTTGGTTTGATGAAGGATCTGTTGGGGGCATATACAAAGAGGGGTATTTGGGTAATGTGCATCTCCAACTTCCAAAAAGCCATGGCAGTCGCTATTCGCTAATTAGGACATTTTGGTGTTCGTCTAAAATTGCATGACGCGCCATTACAATGACATTTAATTCTCAAATGTGACATATGAGAAACGTACCACACATTCAAACGAGGCTATAGATATCAATTTACATTCTTTTACTAACATGTAAAAATAATGTAATTCTTACAGGTATGTATTTTATTTTTTCATGAAACTAAAAGAATACATTTCGTTAATTCAAGCATATTTTAATAAAAATGTGTGCAGTCTATAATTTTGATTGTAGAAAATCCGGATTCGGATACGGATAATTATTCAAAATATCCAAAAATTTAAAATAAATATGAAATTATTAAAATATTCAAAGATCCAATATCTAAAAATAGAAATCATATATTTAATATTTAATATATGTAAATTTTTTAATGATTAACTAGTATAAAACATAAAATTGGAAGTATATACATCATACAATATTACATGCTTTAGAGTAAAATAAAAAATAAAAACTCGTATTAATCCTAAAAATATAATTAAATAATATAATAATATTTTTGGATAAAGATATTTTTCAGATTGAATACAGGCATATCCGTATCCGATCCGCAAATTTTCGAATACGGATAATTTTTTCAAATATGGAAGCAGAATTTTAAGATATTAGATACTTTCTTAATTTTCAGATATGGATTCAGATCGGATAAGGATATTTTTTCGGATAATTGATAGGCTTAATTTCAGGTCAATGGAGAAGATGTGCGACGGATAAGACAGAAGAACAATATGAGCAAGTAGGGCTTTGATTTGGCTTTCCATTTTTTCATGCAATATGGAAGTTGAAAAACATGATAATTTTCAAGGGGTCATCCTTGTATTTCAAAAACCTGTTGGGGATGACGCTGCTGAATATCAAGGATTGGGGCCACGTACATATATAGGGTTGGACTTCGAGTATAAAAATCAGTGAGAAGGTGTTCGAACCCAGAATAACAGAGTTGACATCTGGGTTCGGATAAAAACATTTTCTAAGCCCCCGTTTGTTTTGGGTATAAGCCATTGGATAACTCTGGATAAGAATTTTGGTGTGTTTGTTTGCCCTAGATAACCCCTGATAAAGTATGCCAGAATAAACTGGTATAAAGTGGTATATGGATTCCAATCAACCCCTAGAATTAAAGTTAATATATGTTATTCCACTCAAATAAAATATAAGACCACTGTCAAATTAACTATAATTATTTTTTAATTTTTTTATTTATACTTTATTCACATTTTATCAAAACAACAAAACATTTATTCTTACGTTTACCAACGAGAATAATTTAAAACACAACCAAACACAAAATCACTTTATCATTATTTATACTCACTTATGCTTTGATAAATATATACCCAAGAATAAAATTTATTCCCATTCCAAACGGGTGCTAAATGTCCCGTTAGTGTGCAGTTCTTTTTGTTTTCGGACAGCTACGCCTGACACTTTGAGCATGTTCTGTTTAAAATCTTCATTTGAAATAAAAAAAATAACTACATTTAACTAAAAAACAATTACGTTTAAAATCATCTATTAATGCATGAAATCTTGAATAATCGAAACATTTTTCATGTTATGTATATATATATAATATTTATAAAAATTGAATTTCTAAAATCGAAAACTCCATTTCTAACGAGAGTACTCGTAGTGCTCATCTTTTTATGACCAGCACCTTCTTTTCAGAAGCCTTCCTCTTTTATTTGGGTGAGGTCCACACGGCTTCGGCCAAAACCGGTAGAACTCACCACTCACAAAGGAACGCGATTTCCGAGGAATTCCCAAAAAAGACCGACAGTCACCCGTAGATTAGGCTTCCTATTTTCCCGATTTCCGATGCATTATACGTTCACCGACATTGCGAAAAAATAATAATACCCCCCAAAAATATTACGAAGAAATTAGGGGCACACGGGGGAAAATGTTTAGGTGGGGGCATTACAGGAACGAAACATTAACAGGAACGCAATGACTACTAAACAGGTCTCCTTGTCGGGTTCGGTTATTCCCACCACCCTGTTTATTAAACATTAACTTTGAAATGCATTTGATCCACCACTCTGTTCGATCAAACCTCCATCGACAACATTCTTAAATAGTCAACACTAACCCGTCGAACGTCAAAAAAAAAAAAAAACCTTTGGAAGGCAAACGATTCGACAGGGTGACCGTCAACCACTTTCAACCAGGTCGACCACCATTCAGTCGATCTACTACACAATAGGAGGACGAAATCCATGCGGACGACGGACTGATTGTCGAAGTTGATATCCAGAAACCTCTTTACAATTGGGTTTTGATTGAAACCGTGATTCTAGAAGAATCAAGAACTAAGTCAACATTTTTGGTGATTTTTCAGAGTGACCCACATCCATATTTTGAGAGCAGTTTCTAGGGACAAATCACAGTAGCTTTTCAGGTAAAAGACGATGAAGGATTTTGGGCCTATGGGTGTTGATTCAGAGATGTTGAATATGGATTTGGGAGATGGGTTTCCATGCGAACAACGATGAGGTGGTGGCGGCGATCATGCATGGTGGCACAGCAGCAGCAGGGGAGTGACAATGCGGAGGCGATCGTGCGACTGTGTGGTGGCAAGGTGGTGGAGAACCGGTAGTGAGTGGTTGAGGGGCGGTTGTGGTGATTTGGGGGGGCCAGCAAGTGGAAGTGGTGGTGGTTGGGGCCGCAGCAAGTGTAGGTGGTGGTGGTGGTGGTTTGGGACGGCAACAAGTGGAGGAGGTGGTCGTGTGCAACGACGGCGAAGGAGGAGGTAGTGGTGTGCGGCGGCAGCGAGTGGTGGTGTGCCGGTGTCGGTGGAGCGATTGTGCCACAATGTCGATGGAGAGAAATGAAAGAAGAAAGGTAAGAAAGGGAGATGAGGTAGTGGGATTGGTGTTTCATATCATTTATATTTATAAGGTAGTGAGTTTAGGAATACAAAAATATGCAGGTAGTGGGTTGAGCAAGGTAGTGGGTGCAGTGAATTAGGTGGTGGGTGTATCTGTTCCCCTCCGTGTCACGCGACATATATTATATATAATAATCTCTTCAAAGATATCCAAAACACGTTTGAAACATTTTTTTATACAATTTTTGTATACATCTTCAAATGAAGGTTCCGTAAACATAACAAGTACCCCGAATTTTCAATCAAATTCGAGAACAAAAAAGAAAAAAAAACCACTGTAAAGACACTAGATCAACGGCTAAGATTATCGAGTCAATCAGAGTCATATTTTACAAAAACGCCCCGAAAAACAAAAAACCATGAACAAGTCCCTGACTTTAATTAATAATCGACCCCTACCTACATGGGATGATAACTTTTGCTCAACCCGTTCACATTTGCGAAAAAACCCACGATGCCCTCCCTGTACGGAAGGTACGACCTCCGTCGATCCCCTGCTCCTCCGCCATAGTGCATCTGGTGCGCCGCGGTGAACGCCGCCACCTTCTTCTTCTTCGCTCCTCCGCTTTTCACCGCCTTCCCCTTCTCATCCTTCGCTTCCCCCGCCTTCGTCGCGGGCTTCGATTGGGGGCCGGCGGAGAGGAAGACGAACTTCTCCCTTCCGTCGCTGCTGCTCCGTCCGATTACGAGGTCCCGGAGCCGCCACCGCTTCGACGATCCGGTCGAGTTGCTCTTCTTACACCTGTCCGGCGAGGGAGGGACCGACGACCTCGGCGTCCAGACGCAATAGCTCTCGATCGGGAGCCCCTCCAACTCGTCCGCATCAGACGACGACGACGAAGGCGGTTCCCGATCCTCGATCAACAGCTTCCGAAGAGGCGCTCGGAGGGTTTCGACGGGGTCGTCGATTTTGGAAGGATCGGAAGACATTAGGAGGAGATCCCGATTGAAGACGGGGTAGATCGGACGGATCTGACCGTTGGAGAAGATCTCGTCGGCCGTGATCGAGCCGGAGTCGGAAACGAAGGCGAACTCGAACTCCTCTTCCTCGCTTTCCTCATCGTCTCCTCTTCCGACGGCTGGGATTGGATCCCGAGGGGGTTCATCGATGGTTGGGATCTCTCGGAAGCTCGGAGAGCCAATCACGTCGTTAGAGTTCATCATTTGGACGGTCAGGATTTCTTCTCTCTCTCTTTATGTCTCTCTCGATCGATTCGTGTTTGTCGAGGTTGTTTAGAGGGCTATGAGGGTTTAAAACGGCGTTAATAAAGGGTAGGGGGAAGGACGCGTGATACGTGTGAAGGTCGGGTCAGTGGGACTCACACGTGTGTGGGTAGACGGGGATCTAGAAGGTCAATTTCGGTTTTGGTGGGTGAGGAGGCGGTAGGGTGTTATCTATGTTTCTTGGTTGCTACGAATGGTGGCCTTTTAGGGGTGGATTTTGCAAATGTTTTTAATGCCGGGGGGGTTTGTGGAATTGGGATTCTGGTGACTGGTGAGTTGGCAGAATTTTAATGTGTGTGTATATGTGCATCTGTGATCTGACGTGTTTTTTAATTATCGTTCTAGAAGGTGAAAGATTGCGTGGCCGTTGAGTATAAATGACATAGAATATATGATATATGTGAATAGCCTCTCTTTTTTTTTTTTTTTTTAATGTGAATTGCTCAAATGCCTTTAGACCAGTAGCTTTATTTTTTTTCCTATCCATAGACTTTTTTTTTAATTTTTTCTTTATCCCTATCATTTTGTCTTTTTTTTCCATGACATTTTATAATTATCACTTCCAGACATAGTTGTATAAATACAAAAATATAATGTGATACATATAAAAATTATATTAAAGTTACAATTCTGGCTCGATTTTTACAAACCCAAATTAAATCAAATTATAAATACATCTAAACCGAAAATCAAACTGAACGATTATTTTATAACCTGAACTAAACCAGACAAAATGTTAAAGATAAAATATTTATATATTCGATTTTTTTTTATTCCTTTCAATTTAGGTTGGTTAGAGTTTTTTTTTTTTTTTTGTTGGTATACAACTTTATATAAACATATAATTAATAGTATTTGTTGGTCTAAAAACAAATACAAAGTTCAAGGATAAAAAAAATTAGATTGTTGGTCTAAAAATATTTGAGCAGTTCACCCCTTTTTTTATAATTAATTTCAAGAATTTTTTTTCAACCCGTGTATCCCCTTGTTTATTATTAGATTCCATTAGATTCCATCTTTTTAAGCATATCAAAATATTTTTAAATTAATTGTTTATCCTATTTTGTACGATTATGTACTCATGCTTTCTATCTTATAAATTATAGTGTCAACCCTTGATTGTCATGAGTAGGCCTGTCAACGCTCCAGACCCGGACCCGACCCGACCCGGACCCAATATGTAATATACCCGACCCGGCGGACCCGAACAAACAAACGGGTGTGTCCACCCCGCCCCGACCCGTTGGACCCGAGACCCGATGATTAATATATGCTCATATATTATAAGAGCGTTGATACAATTAGTTTATTTTAATCTAGGTTATAAATTATGGTGTTTGACAAATTTTTTACAAAAAAAAAAAGAAAAAAAAGAAAAAAAGTGGTGTTTGATAAATTGTTTAGTCCCCATGTGAATAGAAGTTATAATAGTTTAGGTAATGGGACTTTTTTACAAAAAAAAAAAGGTGGTGTTTGAAAATTGTTTAGTCTGTTAGAAGTTATAATAGTTTAGGTAATGGGACTTCTGTTCTTCAAAATCTATACATTTATAATATACACCGGGGTCTATGTGAATTATATATACAATATACTTTAAAAACCAATAATTATTTCTAGAAGAACTTGGAAAACAAGCAACTAATTAGTCCTAGGTGGGGGGCATGTGATTGGGACTTGCCCAATTGAGTTGCATAGGTTTGGAATATTGTGTTTTCTAGAATACATTATCTCCCTATTAATCAATACAATTATGATATATATGATATGATATGATTTAGAAATAATTTAAAAAGACCTGGCTTTACAAACTCTTTACCAAAAAAAATTCACAAGGTGAACGGTTTGATTTTGCGGATCTAAAGAAGGCACATCAATTGGACGGTTCCCATCTTCGGTTGACCCAGTTTATGTTCTTTTGACTTTTTGACCGAGTCGCCAAAACTTCCTGAGAAGCCTCTTTGACCGAAACACTAATCCGTCAACGTGACTTTCTAGAAAAAAAAAAAAGCAACGACTGATGATATATACATTGATACCAAATACCAAGCCTATAATCCAAAAAAATAATACACACACACACACATATATATATATATGGAAAGTGATTACGTCAGTGCGGCCGCGATCACGGGCCGTCGATCACGGGTCCATCGCATCGGACGGTCGGGTGCGAATCACGTCGACCGTTGGATGTGATGGACCCGCGATCGGACGGCCCGCGATCGCGACCGCACATAATCATTTATATATATATATATAAATATAAATATAATTTTTATTTTTATTTTATATATTATTCACATTTATTATTTCATGGGATTAATCATAATTATTAAAAATTTAATAATAATATTTTTTATATAACAATGTTATAAAATGTCAAATTTTAATCTATTGTGTTTATGAAAATCCGAAAGATTTTAAATAGGATATATAAAAGGTAATAACTTTCATGAGTAAAGGTGAGATTTTTTAATATTTTTATTTTTTAATCATGAAAGTCATTTTCATTAATGAATGACCACATTTAATCTAATCATAGACTTATGATTTTCCTTCATAGATAATGTTTAACATTCATGGTACATCTTTTTCAAAAAAAAACATTCATGGTACATAATGGTAGTGGGGGAGAGGAGGTGCTTGCACTGCTTGTGCATGTATCTCTTCTTTTCCCAGTTTGCTCTGCTTTCCTTTTCATTTATCTTATACTATTTCTAATACATATCTTTTATCACCTTCTAATACATATCAGTTTGCTCTGATTCCCTCCACACTTTTAGGTTAGTCTTGTGTATAGCCTATAATGTAGTCTCGTTAGAAGAAAAAAAAAAGAAAAATCCCAGATCTCATCTAACAAAAAAATTTTGAACTATGCATCTAAATAGCCCATAAACATATTTGAGAATTTCATATGGGAAAATGTCATGGACAATCAAGCATGCACTCCCCATAACTGCTGATTTTTTTTAAGATTTGGGATTGTATGTGGCACTCCAGTTAATAATGTGTAATAACCTTTAACATATCACCCCTGTATTCAATATTTGACTCCATTTTATAATGTCTAAAGCTTTGTTCCACAAGTTTTGTCTTCCTTCTGTCTGTGTTTTGACTATTCTTTTCATTGACTGTAGAATTTTTCTTAAAGTGAAACTGTAAAAAGATTGTTGACAATGTCAGAAGGCACGGGTGAGTTCAAAATGTCCAAAGTTGTGATGTTTACTAATTGTTTCATATGGTCTGAAATGTCCAAATGGGTCACTATCTGCATCACAGCTTACGCGTGCATTTGATGTAACGTTTAATCATACATTATTGTATAATATAATTATATAAGCTATGTATTTTAATGTTATGGAGTGTGACTGATAACAATTTTAAAAGGTAAGTGACTTATAAAATGTGTTTTGAAATCAACATCTGATGCTGCACCACCCATATTGGAATTTGAATGATTGTTGGAAAATAGGACAATGGAAGGAGAACTGAATGCTTTAAAGATCAACTAAGTTGAATGCTTTTAAATAAATTTTTCCTAATCCGGTCTAAACCGCAAGTACACGAGGGATAATGAAGTACAGCTTGCAGGATACAATGAAGTCTTCATTGATATGTTAAATAAAGAGTGTATACTCTCTTATCAACATCTTGGAACTCTTTGTTTGTAAGGGAACTGATGATACTAACTCGTAATGGAAAAACAGAGAAGATGAGTGATAGTTGTTCTTTGATTTGGATCTAAGGTTCTCCATTTATAGGCCACATAGTGCATTTTCATTCAAATGAAACACTCTTTCATGAATGAGGAGTCACAGTAACCGTCCGATTGGTGGTCTACCGTTTTCACGCGATCGTGCGGTCCAGATCGTCCATCATGAGATGCAACCCCTCCCAATGGCACCCCTTGGTGAATATAATCACTAACTGTCAATCCAATGGTGCACATGCATCTGAACGTTCCATCATCGGACGGTCCAGATTGCATCTGATCAAAACGATCTCCACCATCCGATTAACAAAAAAGAAAAGGCTTCAGCTCCTAGCGACGATGTGCACGTGCCAAGTGCGCTCTAAAATGCCCAATACGCATACGCCATAAGGTGTCCACTAAAAGGACTTCACTAGAGTACATGAGGTTCTCCTTATAAACACTCAAAACTTTTTACAAACAACCGATGTGAGACTAAAGAATATGACCACATTCATCTTCAAAGGGGGGGCCACTAAAACCCAAATATTTTAACTCCTTTTGAAAATATCCAACAATATTGGGGAATCGATGGAACATGAAATCATCCAGAATGTAGTATGATAAAATTTATCCTCTACCTAAAAAATTATAATAAATTAACAAAGAAGTTATTTCATGTAACCCCATGCAAACTGTCCAAAATCCATATAATCCCTTGATTTTTCCTGAAGTCTATATAACTCTCTGAAAACACTTACGTAAATTGAAATAGTCCCGTGAGTTAAATTTTCGTTGACAGATTATGATTATTTTGTGAATATTTTGTCTAGTTAATTTTGATTGAAAACATTGTATATCAAAAGACCCGTACAATGTGTCAGAAAATATGAAAACTCATATGTAAATAATGATTATCCATCTGGATAGAGTTTTATAAACTATCAAAAAAAGTAAAATTGTCATTTAAAAAAAGTTTTTCTCATTTTTAATAAACTGTAGAAGTTTTTTTTTTGTTGTATAGGTTAACCAAACGGAAAGAAAAGTCAGGTTACATGGATTTCAGGCCAAGGTACTGAAAAGCGGTCTGTGCGGCCGCATATGCGGCCGCACAGGCGGTTCGGTCAACTGACCGAACCGATTTTGGTATAATCGGCTCATATGCGGGTGCGGGCCGATTCCGCCTATGCGCCCGCTTAAGTGGGCGCCCAGGTTCTGAATTTCTTAAATGGGTTAACAAAAAAAAACTATTTTAGCCGGCCCTAATAGATCAAAATGGTTCTTATGTTTCGGTCTCTTCTTCTCGATCATCTTCTTCTTCAGATCACAGCGACCGCCAATTCTCTCCTTCGATCTTCTTCAACAACCGCAACCACCACTACTTCTTCCTCGACTTCAGATCTTCTTCATCTTCCACGGCCTCGTCTTTTTCATCTTCAAGTCTTCTCTCTGTCTCTTTTGATTTCTCATCCTCGGCTCTCTCATATTCTGTTTTGTTTTGTAAAGTGGGCTTAAATAAAAGATAAACATCAAGGATTGATTATAAATGTTTTGTATAATGTGTATTCTTTAATGAATGAAGGAAACTCTTACACTCTCACCATTTTGACACATGTCTTGGGTATTTAATGAATGCTTTACATAGGGGCAGATGGATTGTTAGTGATATTTTTTTTTAGTTATTTTTTTTTGTTATTCTTTTATTTGATATATATGTGTGTGTGTGTGTATATATATATATATGTTGATTATATACGGTGTATTCTTTGTATTTGGGCAATTTGATTAAAATGGAAACATCTTGGAGTTTGTAACATATTCTTTGTATATATGTCTTTAATATTTATCTTAGTTAAAAATTATATTTTTTTATTAAAAAAATACAAAACCGCATATACTTCCGCATACCGCATATACTCTATGCAGTACTCTGCCCGCACAAAAATCGCATATCGCATTTCAGAACCTTGTTTCAGGCAGTTTACATAGGGTTATTTGGATTTTTTTTTTCCTTGAAAAAAAGGGTCATATGTAATATGTTGCTCATTTCGTATGCGTGTGCGCATACGTGATAATCCATTGGAGGTATATCTTATGAGACTTCTAAAATCATTCCAACATTTTTGTTTTCGTTTGGTAAATTATACAAACATTTACATACACATGCACACGTAAACTGTGAGAATAAATTATACTTTTCGTTACTTTTGCGACTATACACGACCGTGACATTTTGGCAAATTAAGAATTATGGGATAAATGAGTCTCTTGGAAGCTATGGTGAACAAGACTGTTTGCAGGGTCGGCTCTTTTGTAAGGTAAATGAGACAATTACTTAAAACCCCCAGATGCATCGAGGTCTTTAATTTTTTTTATTTATTTATAAATAAGTTAAGATGTTGACCAATAATATCTTAACACCTTGTTAAAAAAAATATTACTTTTCAAAAAATAATAATAATAATGTTGATAAGGTTAATAAATAACCAATAATAAATTGACAACATTTCCTAAATGCTTTTTGACACCCTAAAAAGTCTAAAAAAACTACCATCTCTCTTCTTGTATTCTTTACTATATGTCTTCTTTAAAGTGAAAAAATTCTTTTCACTCTATTTCTTCTTAATATCATAATTTCTCTGCACTTCTTGTTTATTGTGGGTTAAAAAATAATATTTTAGGATTGATTATTTCTTATATATTGTAGATCATGCTATTTCTTCCATTCAAAATAGATTTGAATAATTTCAATTATATGATAAAAAAGTTCAATTTTTTAATCAATTTCAAAAACTTAAAATCACTATATGATAGTAGTTTGCAACAAAATTGTCTTAATTTTGAAAGCTTTCTCAAACATGATATTTATTCTGATGAGTCATGATACTCAGGCCCAAAATATGTCTCACTCACAAGCCTCATGAGGTGTCATCAACTCTATGGTTGGCTTGTTGACTTTTCAAAAGGGTTAAAATGACAAAATATAAATCTGTAATTCATTAAAAATATGTCCCACTAACCAAAATCCCCCATTTTTCTCTAATCAATTACAAATTTTTCACATTTACACCAAAAATTATGTATTTCAAATTTTGAATTTTGAAATCCTTACCTAGTAACTAATTTTCAATTTCAATCACACCCAAATCTTACATAAATTACACCAAAACTTACCTAAATTATTTTTTTGTCAAAATCCTTCAAACAATTACTATTTTTTAAAAATAATTACATTCGTACTATATACATTTTTTTAAAGAATGTTATTAACTAAACATTATAGCATTTGACAAACATTTTTTCAATTGAAATAAATAAACCATATATGAAAATGCATTTACATTTCCTAAATGTTTACATCTTTTACAACTATTTGTTATATTTACATAAATACTGTTACATTTACATAAATATAACATAATAGTTACATTTACTTAACCTTTTTACATTCATACAATGTTTAAACTATTTTAAAACATATCATCTCTTCAATAGTCAGTTATATTTTATGAAAAATATCAAACACTTTTTTTGTTGTGAGTTACATTTAACAAATATTACATGAACTGTTTGATTCACTTTCATAAAAAATGTTACATTTACATAAATGTAACATTACAATTACATTTACCTAAATGTTTTGCAATCCATGCAATTTACTTGTAGTTGACTGTTACATTTATTAATGTAACAAATATAAATCAATACATGCATGCGGTTGATTGTTGCATTTACGAATGTAACAAAAATAACACATATTTACAAAATGACTATTTACATTATCAACAATGTAGCAGTATTATCAAACAAACTACCCATATATAAAATGTAACAATATCGAATGCTACATTTAGATATTGAGACAAAAACAAATCAAATTATGGAAAATGATATTTAAATACATTAAAAAAATTCATATTCAAACATTTAAAACAAAAGGCAAAACATAATTCGATTATGAATCTAATAATATCAAACCTGCTCGGATAGACATTGAGGTGAGATCCAAATTAAAAAAAAAAAAAACTATTTCGTGTCTTCCAAAACCTCAAAAATAGAATTTCATATCTGCTCTCATGTGTTCTTCATAAACAAAATTAGTTCCGAAATTCAAATATCGATTAATATTGCTGCATGATTTTCAGAATCAATTAATGATGAATAAAAACATTATTTTCAAAATTAAACGATACTCCATAGTCATAGGGATTTATGTTGAGATAGTTATCAAGTAAATGGCATAATAGACAATGTCTTATTGCTACATCATAGGGTCTTGTTTAGGGCTTGTAAAGTTGGGGTCTGTGAGTCATTATTGTTATTCTGATATTGATGGTTTAGATTTATTTTTAGAACTAAAAGTTTTGAAAGAAATTTTACGAATGGAAAAAAAAACTCCAATTGACATACTAAATTGCATAACAAGATTATAGATTCTTTTCTAAATGCATGCATTGTTTATAGAATTTTATTGACAATACCAATTACAGTACCTTTTGCAGAAATAAGTTTTTCAAAATTAAAATTGATAAAATCATACTTAAGATCAACAATGTCACAAAAAAGATTAGATGAATTAGCTATTTTATCAATTGAAAAAGAGATGTTAACTAAACTTGAATATAAAAACTTAATTAGCAATTTTGCATCTCAAAAGGCTAGAAGAATAATTTTTAAGTAAAAATTAATAATAAAAAAATTAAAATAAATATCATTTAATTAATAATTTAATTTTAAAAACTATAGTTTTAATTGTCGCCTTAGACCTCGTAATATATTGAGCCGGCCCTTTTCATGGTTTCCCATGCAAAATTAAATTTACAACCTAAATGGTTCAATTCTTTGACTAGAACTTAAGTTTGTTCTTGTAAATCTCTTGGTTCAAATTTTTAGAGTTTACCAAATTTATACGATTTGTGGATGATTTTGTTTGTTAATGAGGCACTTAATGTTCGAAAATAAGTTTGACAAAAAGTTTTCGCTTAAAGCAACTTCTGAAAACAATTTATCAGAAAGTGTACTTTTTATTATATTCTTTAAAAAAAAATTTATAACTAAAAACTTGTAAAAGTTAAATCACATGTTGGTACTTGTTAGTTTTTTAAACACTGGATCCATTCAAAGGTGGATCTAAATGGGCATTAGGCCCCATTTGGGACGGAAGTGCAGACAATCATAGTCAACAAAAATGACTTGTTAACATCAATAATCTATTCCCACCGTGAATATGAGAAAAGTGTTTGGATCCATGGTGGTGTTACACCATGTTTCTTATCGCGAAATCCATTCCATTGTGGATCCAGATACCTTTTTAATTTAATTGGGTATGTATCAATTTATTTACACAAGAGGTGTGCATTTTTTTTCAAATAAGGACATTTAATAAAGTTGGAACGATACAGAGAAGATTAGCATCCCCCTGCGCAAGGATGACACGCACAAATAAAGAAATGGTCCCAATTTTTTTAACTAAAAAAATTGTTAGGAAAAATAATTTCTGTGGGTCAAAAAATTTGGTTACCATACCAGATTAGACGCATCAAATTCATGTAATTGCTGTGTGGACTATAAACGAGACTAGACATCTGATTTATTTATTTATTGAAAATATTACATCCAGTCCTTTTTATAGTTCAAAACGTAGTCCATATATGTTTTTAGTATTAAAAAAATCGTTTAATTAGGTATGTGCTCTGATGAAAAGTATACATGACTCCATTTCGAATTGAATGAATATATTTTTAATAAGTGTAATAAAAATTTTAACGAGGTATGTACCCCATCTAAGAAGATATATACTTCATAAAATAACTGACGAAATATATGTAATTATATATGTGACTGTAAAAAAGAATGTGTGTAACAACTAGTCCTGTCAACGGGTCGGGGTGGATCCGGACCCGACCCGTTTGACTGTCGGGTCCATGTCGGGTCTCGGGTCGGGTCGACCCATTAACAAGCTCAGGCCCCGACGAATAGAAGTTGAAGAACTTCTTAGGGGCATACAATTGCTTCATTTTTTTTCTTTTTAATAGAGTATGTTGTATTATAAATAGTTCTTCACTATTTTGATTTTTAAATATTTTATGAGAGAACATTTGGAATACAGTTTGAATTATTATGTTTTTACGTGAAATCAAAATATTGTAAAAATATTACAAATGTTTAAAATTTTAAATAATTATTCAATATTTAGTTATAAATGTTTGATTGAAACATGAGTGTTATGTTGAATCATAATTTAAAAAATCACATAATATTTAGGTTGAGTTAATCAGGTCTAACAGGTCCATAGGATCGGGTCGGGGTGGACCCAGACCCGACCCGTTTTGATTGTCGGGTCATTCGGATTGGGTATTTATGCCTTTTATCGGGTCAGATCCGAGTCGACTCGCGACCCGTTGACAGACCTAGTAACAACGCCTTTTTTTTAGGGATTGGTTGAGGCCTTTGACATTGTGTGAAGTACGTTGCAAAGGTTAAAAGGGGAGGCTACGGGCCGAGTGGGCCCGGATTTATTTCCTAGACCGGGCCTACCCCTATGCCCACAGGGATTTGGGCCTGGGCCATCCCCGGCTTCGGCCTTATTGGGGAGGCCATACTATTTACACTTAAAAAACATAATGAGATAAAACATGAATAAAAGGAAAAGAATGTTGGTATACTCAGTTCTTTTTTCAGTCTAAAATACAGTCATATATACCACATTAAAAATTCAGTGAAACATACACTTTGTTAGATGTTCTATATACCACATTTATATTTTTTTACACTTACTAAAACTTGATTTATTCAATTAGAAATTGAGTGATATGCATTTTTCATCAAAGCATATACCTCATTAGATGATGTTTACTCTTTAAAAAATAATTAAAACATGTGAGGTCTGAGTTTTGGTTTGTGAATGTGAAGAAAAATGTTACACTCAATAGATTTTTTAGTCCAAAACACAGATCTCACATTTTTTTAGCTTTATAAAAATGATATACCTCCTCTAACGAGAGAGATGTACTTTTATAAAATATAAAGTATAAAGAATTGAATGATATCATTTATAGAAAATATAAATTTTTTTGACGAGATATATATACCTCTTGACAGTGGGTATACAAGGATAATGAGGTTATAAGACTGTGAAAATGATTGAGTGTAATAGTGCTAAAAAAATGTTACATTCGTTTATTCAGTCCCAAATGTAGTATATGAAATTTTGATTTTTTTTTTTAAATAACATATTCTACATAATGATTGTATGTATTTTTATCAAATATAAATGATATGTTATGATAAATTGTATGAATTCATTTATAGAAAAATGTTAATATTTTTTAATGAGATATACCTATTTACATGAATAGCCAACGAGATCCACACTAATCAAGAATATGAATGATACAACACAACATAAATCATTAATTTATGGCTAGCTTTGCGTTCTTTTCTTGCTTGACTATTTTGAAGAAGTAATAGTTTACGTTTTGAAATATTGACATGAGTTATAATTGACTCTTCATTTGGGGGTCTAGATCCGGTCAATTCCATCAATGTTCAATAGACACTTGATACATGTTCTCGATAAAAAGTTTCACAAAACCTCACTTAACACCCTAACATTAACCTCCTGTTAATGTCAAATATGCAAAATCTCTTATTTCTCTCTCACCCAACTATGCAAAATCTCATATTAGGACCTATTATATTAATGTGGGAATTTTTGTGATCTGTGTAAGACTTGGAGGAGATGATTCTCTAAAATCATTAGGATTTGGTCCCATAATTGACTTGAAATTTTCTGGTCGTTAGATGCAAATGAATTGATGGAATGATAGGTTGACATGCCATGCTTACAAATCATGGGCTATTTGATTCGTAGGCCCTCGTTAATCTGATCATGAACAGTGGACAGGTTGGGCAATCCCATTAGACTAAGCCCCTGTTTGTTTCATGGATAACCCCAGGAATAACCCTGGATAACATGGAATACTCAATAAGGGAATGAGGGTGTTTGGAATGCATGAATAACCCTAGATAATTAATCCCCGGATGCATTAGAATAAAATAGGATAGTCATTCTCAAGAGAAGGTCGAATAAAACTTATCCACCCCCTTTGCATAAGTGGGTCCCACGTCTGTGAAGAAAATTCAAAGCAAGGTCACGTGGGCCTCTGTTCAATCCCATCCACCCAACTTTTCTCGTCTGCAAAAATAAAAACAATATAGCCCTTTGACGATGTGGTTATATGCTGATATATTTCTACTATATAGGAAAATTTATACCGACTCAATGCACTTTTGTTTGACAAGCAACATATGTGCCAAATCCATCTCACAAAAATACATTGCAAATACTTAAACACCTGTCTTTTTTAAAAAAATCATTGATCACATTATCTAAGCCTTATTCACATATAATCCATCATCTCTCAAACAACAAAATTCTTATTCTTAAGTTTCTCAGCCAAAATAACTACAAATTTAACCAAACACAAAATTTATTTATCCACATCTATATCAATCAATGCCTGCATAAATTTATACCCTTGAATAAATCCTATCTCATTCCAAATGGAGGCTGATGAAGATGACTCCAATAGTTACCTTGACATCAACAAATGGAGACCATCCATTCAGTGTGTCCAACCGTCCAATCCGTACAACCTCAGACTGAGCTATAAATAGTAAACCTCCCCCAACAAAGGTACCTGTGAACAGCTACGGAAGACTAACATAAGAAATAAAAAATAAATAAAGTAAATAAAATAAAATAAAATAAAAGGTTTTCCTCACCAGGGACGAAAATGACATTTCGTCGAATAGTCACGGTTTTTTTGTAAAATACACACAAAAAATATCCACAAATATTCAATCCGGATCTCAAGTTTTTCAACCCGGTCAAACAAGTCAAAGACACCGCCACGTGTCATTTCCTCAAGAGACTCCTAGAAAATGAACGGTCGCGATTGACTTGTACACGATCTGGATTTCCGTATCCGGCTCCCATGTGGAGAAGCGGCGGTTACTGTAGTGATTTTCTGGGTTTTTTATTTTTAGGTCCCTCGAATAGTCTTTACGTAGAAAGGGTCCTATGGTTCTTTTTGGTTATTTAAATAAATTCTAAAATTTTATAATTATAAATTTGATCAGTTTATAAATAAAAAGAAAATATTATAGAAATAATAATATAAAATCATCAAATATCAATAAAAATTAATTATATTTCTAAAATATAGAAATATAAAAATCTTTTATCAACAATTTCTTAGAAACACATGAATATAAAGTCTTTATTGCAATTTTTTATTAAAAAATACCATTGAGGTTATTTAAAAATATCTATTTAAATTATATTCATTTTAAATAGGGCCGGTAAACGAACCAAGCCACTCGAGCTCGGCTCAGTTTAAACTCGTTCAATTAGACAAATGAACGAGTTTGAACAATTCTTAAAGCTCGATTAGGCTTGGGACTTGGATTGAACTTCATTTTGTGTTTAAACTCGACTCGTTTGTGTTATATAAAACTTAATTAAAGCTTGACTAAACTCCTTTATAAATCAAAACATTAAATCAATACAAAGTTATGTTCGTTTAGGCTCAGAAACT
Source organism: Acorus calamus (assembly GCA_030737845.1). Taxonomy (NCBI): domain Eukaryota; kingdom Viridiplantae; phylum Streptophyta; class Magnoliopsida; order Acorales; family Acoraceae; genus Acorus; species Acorus calamus. Next base: position 4,021,693 of record CM060860.1, read on the forward strand.
TAGCTATTTATGCTAAAATTTTATTTTCAACCACTAAAAACCCTAAAATGAAAAAAAAACGCTAGGCTCGGCTCGGCTCGACTCGTTTATAAACGAGTCGAGCTTGAACATGTCAAAGCTCGGCTCATTCGACTCGTTTACCACCCCTAATTTTAGATCAAATCCTGGGGGCTCCAACACTTCAAAAAAAATCTATTTTAAATTTATCTTAATTTTAGTTGTCTATATGCACTTTTGTCAAAATCAATGTGAAATAGTTAAAATAAATATTTATTTAACAATTATATGAAAAAATAATTTTTTATACAGCATAATGTTTACATTTTATCTTATTTTTTTATAGAAAAAATCATTTAGTCACATATCTAATCATTTATTCAGTTATTTATTTTTCTATTGAAAATATAGTTTTTATTAATTAATCTATTACCCATTGTAATTTATTATATTTTTCACAAACCGATACATTTTTTATTTTTCATATTTTGTTATTATCTATCTCTTATCTAAAATTTTATAAAATATAATAATTTTCTTAAATAATAATAAGTTAATCAATAAAAATATACATATTATAATATATCACGTATAATTATCACAGTTGTATTTTAATGAATAAGTGGTGTGAAATATCTTAAAAAAATAATTAGAAACGACAAGGGTGACTAAATCATTCTATATGACATCTATACTATATATATTAACAACCCCCCCTCCCCCCGTTTGAGAACAAAGTGAAACTGCCTTATTCAGCCCTGATAGTTATACGGAGATAGATAACAGTGTTTTGCAGAATAAGCCTATCCGTGTTTGATTGCAATTTCTGCTATTCTTGTTTATTCTTATTGGAAAACGTAAAATTCTAATTTTAGGTGTTTGGTTGACCTAAAATAAACTGTGGATAAATGGTTAATAAGGGATGGATAGGGCCCTCGGTTATTTACAGATAGCCCCCCGAGTAAATAGTATTTATTTATGGGTCCCTGAAAGCAACACAAGAAGACAAAAAACTTCGACCAATCTGGGTTATTTGCATATCAGACCCCAGATCCATGATATTGGCGGATAGGTCCCTCCAAAATTCAAATCCAATTTGTATTATTGAGGATAAAAATCTTATATATTTTCTTTTTACCACTAATATAGGTCTCAGATATTTATGATCAGGTCCCTCCAAAATCCAAATAAAAAATAACATCATTTGTTTATGCCTTTAACTTTGATATCATCATGTTCTTTAAAGTTTAAAAAATAAAATAAACTTCATTTGTCATATTATAAATGCATTTTATTAACTTTCATCAAAAGATTTTAGTTTTCATATTTTTTGTATAGGAATTTTATTTTTTCATATAGAGATTTTATGTTTCAAGGTGGTTTGATGAATGCTTTATAAAATATCTCGATTATCTTTTTATTAATAAGTAATTTGTAAAACTTTTCCATTGTCTTTTTATTGAAATGTAATTTGTTTTTATCATACAAAGAGCGGACTTCTATTTATGTAGTCATGTTATAATTGAATTAAGATATAACCAGTACTATTTATTTTTATTAACATAATGACTGATTTTGAAAATTACGAGTTTATTTTTAAATAACTTTTCATTTTAGAAAATAAGGATTTTTATTTCGCTATTCATTACGTACATTTGATTAGTATTTAACACGCGCATTAGCGCGTGCTTTAAACTAGTATCTATCAAAATTTATAGTAAAAATATCGTAAAGAGTTGATTTTGGGTGAGTGATTTTTTTAAAATATTTGTCATTTGAAATTAGAGACCTTTCCAAAAATGGAAGTGATAACGGACAAGGACTTAAAAGTAAGAAATCTTTATTTTATTTTATTTTATTTCACAACATTTATCGACATCCCCGAGGCGGGACCCACAGATCTCCCAAGCCCTCTCCCCCCCCCTCTCTCTCTCTCTGATTCTTGGATATTTATTTTTTGAATTTTTTATTTTTATCTCCCTATGAACTATCATATTTAACGATCGTTCCTTAATTTATTCGTATTTAGATTTTACTCATCAGATTTAAAAATAATTATTTTTTTACTCCCTGAGAGATCTATTTGTAAATTAGTTAATTTTTATTTTAATTCTAAAGAATAAAAAGAAATTATCTTTTAAATCTGAAAAATAAAACTTAAATACAAAAAAATAAGGGAGCGATCGTAAATACGATGGTACGTGGGGAGGTAAAATTAAAAAACCCTTATTTTTTTTCGCGATTTTTTTTTTCTTTCGATCCGATCGGTTCAAAATATATCTCGCCAAATCGATCGAAACCGTTATTTGAAAGCAAGTCCGTGACGGAAGAATTAGAGATATATGTCCTCTCAGTATGCTCGAAGAGCTTTGAAACCCTAATTTCACGGACTCCCGAGGGAGCCTCTCTTTCCGTTTCAAGATCTCGGTTTCGATTGGCTTCACTTCATACGTAAGTACTGATTGGGAACCTGACTTTGATTTGACAAGTCGTTATGCGGTTTTGGTTGGTTTTGTGTAGATGTTGTTGTGAAATTATTGATCTCTGTGACGGAAACAATGTTATTTGACGGAATGATAGGACGGAAAAGATGTTTGTCTGTTAATTTTATGAGTAAATTCAGTCATTTTGTGTTTTGAAGTGTTGTGGAGTACAGGAATTTGTAGCTGAACAGGAAAGAATGAAAGATTTGAATCTTAAAAAATCATGTTTTGGATGACTTTATCGAGATTAGGGAAGGAAAAAAGTTTGGGCATTTTTTTCTGTGGGGAATTGAATCTTGACGATTCTGTGTTGGAGGATACTGATATCAGCCAATGACTAAGGCGTAGGATTGATATGGGTTCGATTTTGATAGCATCATAATATATCAATATGTGATACTTGTTAGAGATTGGTGCAGCAGCCTAGTGGACCAGTAAACGATGAAGTAGAGGAAGATTCGAGAGAGAGAGAAAGAGAGACGGAGAATCGGAGAAGGAGAAATGACTTTCTTTCTAAAAGAGAGTTTTCAATGTTCTTTTATACTAAGATATATTTCTAAAACTTGGATGCCTTTGTTACTAAAAAGGGACCTGTATATAGGCTCTTAAGCGGACCTAGGGGATGAATCAGCGCTTTTGCAATGAATCGTTTTGCTTAGTCCATTTTAAGAGCACACGAATCACCAAAAGCTGTATTGCATCGATCTATCCAACAAATGCTTTAGTTGGATGTTGAATCCTAACTAACCAAATATGATGACCCGTGCCCCAAAACACTAGCACATGCACATCACCCACCTCCAAACTCCGTTTTTTTAATGGAATTTTGAAACATCCATCTATATAATCTAGTATGATAAGAACTTTGGAATGACATTAACATGATATATGATCACCTATATAACTACACCCAGGAAAGTTTAAGCAGCCAACAGAACAACTAATAATACATCATATACAATCATCCATACATATATAGCACCCATAATACAGGCATGGTTCGCTAGACGTTGCAAATTTGTATAAGAAATCTGGGGAATGGGCTTCCTAGGGACGATAGAGTCAGCAGTTTTTCAAATATTTGTTTCTTGATTGTATCCTCGCTTCAACTTTTTAATTGAGCGATTTTGTGACAGGCTATTATATCAGGCAGAAGATTACATGGAATTGCTATGCATGTGTGCACATCTTGTTTTGGTTGAAGAGGAACTGCCAGCCAACTGGAAGAAGCCTCATAATTATCTAGTTGATGTCTCATTATTTCAACTATGTTTTATGCATTCTGGACATTTTAGGAGTACGGGGGATTGTCAATGAAGTTCTATAAGACAAAACCATGGAACAGCTGTCTGGAAAGAGGTTCCCAACCAACCCAAAAGATTACAAGATATATGAAGAAGTCGGTGAAGGTGTCAGTGCAACTGTGTACAGGGCTCTTTGTATTCCACTCAACGAGATAGTTGCTATCAAGGTTCTAGACCTTGAAAAGTGCAATAATGACTTGGTATGTTTTGTTTCTCTCTATAATTATTTTGAGAAAATTGTCACACTAAATGTTTTATTTCAACGTTTTCAGCCCATACCTATGTGATTTTATCAAATTCTTGATTTGTTTCTTAGATGCTGCTTTAAAATGAGAATTATTCCTGAGGATGAATTAAATGGAAAATAATTTCAAATGGAACATTAACGACTCAATGAAAAACTAACGCATAGTTAAGGTGTTTTAGGTAGTCCAATGAGCCCGTTGAACTATTTCGAGCTGAAGCTATGCACTGTTTCTTCTAGGAATGGTAAGAGGACAGAGACCAATTTTGGTGGCACCTTAACATAGAATTGACATGATTTTTATTTTGAGGAATAGGATTGACATGAATTTTAAGAAGAAGAATATAGAGTAGTATTCATATGGTACAAATGATTTCAATAATATTCCAAGAAACAAAACATCAGCATGCCCAACCCAATTAACTTCTAAAAAGGAATTTTATTTTTTAACTGAGCAAAATTTTCAATTCTAATGGCAGCCTGATTATAAACTGTGAGTTCACATTAACTTTTGAATTTGTAGTTAATCGTGTTTCTTTGCAAAGTGAGAAACTTTAATTCTAAATATCACATATGCAGGCTTCTATTAGCATGTGAGAAAATAAAAACCAAAGTATGCATTCAGATTATGAATATTTATATGATTCACTGATATAATGAAATTTTATTCTGGATCTTTTTTTTTTAATGTATAAACAAATGTATGAGGTATAATGGTGACATGCACTAAAAGATGAATTGTCTGAGTATCGCAGTTTGTTATATTGGTGATATTTTTGAAGATGATTGTTATTAGTTGTCCTGATATATCTTTTTCACTGTTTACATGAATTTTTTTTTGTGTGCCCCCTTTTCTTCATTGTTTTGGCAGGATGGGATTCGTCGGGAAGTGCAAACTATGAGCTTGATAAATCATCCAAATTTGGTTAGGGCACATTGCTCATTTGCCGCAGATCAGAGCCTCTGGGTTGTGATGCCATATATGGCTGAAGGATCTTGTCTTCATATAATGAAAACTGCTTACCCAGAGGGTTTTGAGGAGCCAGTCATTGCAACACTGTTGCGTGAGGTTCTTAAAGCTCTAGTATATCTCCATGGCCATGGGCACATCCATAGGGATGTTAAGGTATCATCATCATCATTATTTTTTACTTTGGTATATGTGGTACTCCCAGTTAATATCTGCATGGACATAACTGTTGGATGAGGTATTTGTTTCCAATTAAATACATCATGCTTCCTGTGTCCCTTTAATATTCCACTTGATTTGTAGTCCCGATATCCATTGAATCCTATTTTATTTCCATCTATTCATATTAACTACTGTTTTAGAGTGCAGAAATGAGTTGGTATAATATTCTGGAACTTGCATCCTATAAATATTTTATTTGAGAAGAAATACTTTGTGATATATATTTTTTTCAGTGAGTTTTCCATAAGTATCATCGTTGAAGGCTCAATTTCACATCAGTTTCATTTGGTGTAAATTACAATTGAGCTTATATATTAGTTGAGGAGTACCTTGAACTACTATACATCCATGTGCGAGGTCATTTCCTTGATGGTCCATCCATTCTCTAATGGACAACCAAATTTTCAAGCAGTTAGTTAAACTTTACTTGCATGCTAACTGCGCTCAAGCTTCATCTAAAACCAGAAAGATCAACATGTTAACAGCATCAGAGGATTAAAGATTGATCATCAATTTCAAAGGGTTTAATAGAAAAGGATGATGACATGTCATAGAGGATTTCAAGTCACTTCATGAAGAGATAAAACATCTACTCTTCAAATATTTTGTTCCCACGAGAACGTGATTACCATTACTCTTTAAATCCTGTTAATATAAGTAGTTAACAAAACTAACCCCAGCTATGTGGCCTCTCTTCCTGTTATTGATTATTTGAAAAAAAAAAAGATGCCTTGCTTTCTGTAAAAAAAAATGTGATCAATTTCTTTGAGATTAATAAATAGCAGGTTTTAAATGAATTGTTTCATTCTTCATGCTCAACTGCATTCCTAATGTCCTTTTTTTTTGAAATTGGTCCCACCATTTTTTATTCCAGCTGCAATTTTTGTTTACTTATTTTCCAGGCTGGAAATATATTAGTTGATATCAATGGCACCATCAAATTAGCAGACTTTGGAGTTTCTGCATGCATGTTTGATACTGGGGACAGGCAAAGATCAAGGAATACATTTGTGGGGACGCCATGCTGGTGCATTCTTGGAACTTTATTATTGAAATCCTTGATCTTCTGCAATATTGTTGTAAATTCCTATTACTGATCGAATAACGTTAAAATAATTTTGTTTCTAACCAGGATGGCTCCTGAAGTTATGCAGCAGTTGCATGGTTACGACTTTAAGTGAGTGGCTGATTCATCTGACCTGCATTATTCATTTCCTTAGAAGCTTACAGAATGAATAAGGTTTAATGCAATTCCTGTTTTATGGCTGTGTTGAACAGAGCAGACATTTGGTCATTTGGTATAACGGCATTAGAGCTTGCCCATGGTCATGCTCCATTTTCTAAATATCCACCAATGAAGGTTAATATTTGATTAATTCCATGCGGGTGACTCAATTTATTTGTGTTTTTATTATTGGACCTACAATACAAAGCTAACCTTTTTCAATTTTTGTTTCAGGTTTTGCTTATGACTTTACAAAATGCACCTCCAGGTCTTGACTATGAAAGAGACAAGAGGTTCTCAAAGGTTCATGCTGTTATATTATATCTTTCTCCCACCCTCTTCATCACATGAACACACGCACCCAAAATCGCATGCATTCATGTGCACACACAAGTACAACCCTCATGCATCTCTTTGCTCTTTTGTGACAAAGTTTTAACTTGTTTGAGTACACTTGGTAAAAATCATGCTTTATTTGGCAGTCCTTTAAGGAGTTGGTGGGTGCTTGCTTAGTGAAGGATCCAAAGAAGCGGCCGAGTTCGGAAAAGCTTTTAAAGCATCCTTTTTTCAAGCATGCCCGCACAAATGATTATTTGGCACGAACCATACTTGATGGCCTTTCTCCACTTGGTCAACGTTTCAGAGTGCTGAGGGTATGGTTTTAACCATGTTTTATTCATAGATATTTTTCTTTTTGACTTCATTATTTCATCCTTTTTTTCAGGACAAAGAGGCTGGATTACTTTTACAGAATAAGCTATTAGGGGATAAAGAACAGTTGTCTCAGGTGAGCTCAATTTTTTATTGACATCTGCAATTTGGATTGTTGCACAGGCAATTAAACCACATTAGACTTGTTATCATATTTATCTCTTTTTAATGAAATTCTGTCGGCTTATATTGAGACCATTTGTACATTTCATTTTTTACATGATCATTTGCCCATATAAATTTCATTTTTTTTTTCATATTGGTTGAGCTACATCTGAACTTGTGTGCTGTGTTAAAGATCAAAACCTTTTGCTTCAGTTATTAAGTATTCTTGTCACAAAGGTTTTGATTTAAAATATACCATGCAAAACAGTTAATTAATCATGAAGCACTTAACTATTTATTACATGTCAATGTCATCACCCCTTCCTCAATCTTTGTAATTATTGTATGTCCTTGACCAAGCGGCTGTTCTCATGTGTGGGATACTGGAATGTAAAAACTACCACTGGAAACATACACATTAATATGCTCTTTATTTTCCTCGCTAAATTTTTCTTATTATGCCTCTTATGATACTATAAAATATGGGCATAAACACATGCCTCCGTCTTCTGAATTCTGTCGTATGAAGTATGAACATTCAGACGTGATTGCAACTAGGAGACCTCCTACAATCATTTGTTAAAATAAATTGTTTCAGATCAGTTCGAAATTTGAGTGATTTTAATTTTTATTTAGATGCTTTTAATTTGACTAGAAGTATCAGAAGATTCCCCTATATGTTTCTTTACTCAAGCCATGTATCAAATGCTGTTCTTTTGTATACACATGGCCCCCTAACGTTCTTGATCATCAAAAGAGTAGCCTTTCATTCATCTTTTACATCTTTATGGAATTACTAAAATAGACTACTGTGATTTCACAATGGTGTCTGGCTCACACTGAAACATGATGTTTGAACCTTGTGGTGATAATGAGATAGCAGAATAGGGTGACAAGGTGTCAATTACCTGATGCTCTTCATTACCATATTCCAAGTAAACTGAATCCTGGCAGTTCGAACATACATTTGTATAATCTTGAAGAATTTATAGATGTTTGTTGTGGATCTGGGGAAGAGAGGATGGGTTAAGTGCTCGTGTTTTGGATCCTTTGAAAGGCAAGTAGGTTATTAGTAGTAGTTGAGGGCGAAGAAGAAGCAAGAGATCCGTTTTTCCGTCAGGTGGGGCGACTCATGGGATTTGGTTCTGACTCCTTCCTCTGTATTAAAAGGACGGCATCTTGCTACTATTCGGTTAGTCTCCACTGTTAGAAAGATTCTCGATACCAATTCCAGATCCCGAAAGTGCCTATTCCCCATGATGTTAATTGGAGGAGCTATTTTCCTAGCCATAGTGTCATTTTTTGGTTAATAAAATGATTGGACTTCTGTGGGAATATTTGATATTTTGTAGGTAATAAAATCTTCATAAATAGGTTTCCACATGGATGGATTGATGCAGACTCCTCTTCCACATATTATCGGGGTTCACAGTCTAATACTCTTTCATGTTTATTTTATTGTTGATAATCACACTACTTCTATCCTGAATTCTCTTTTCATCATATTTGATTTGTTTATGTTCCAAAGGACTTTATTATGCTTTATCATTCTGTGATTGTTTCTCTTATGTTGCCGATATTAATCTGCCAATCTACTAGTAGCATTTTCTTTACCTCATTTATATTGTAGCAAGAGTATATACGGGGAATCAGCGCATGGAATTTTAATCTGGAGGATTTGAAAAATCAGGCTGCCCAGGTATGTAGGCCCATTTTTAGATTTGATGCCAACTTCAATTATGAAGATCAATGGTCATGTACGCATGGCTCCACTGATTTTTTTTGTGTTTACCTAATTCAGATTCAAGACCCTGGTGGCATTTCCAATGCGGATGATTCAGACACAAGTAAGAAAGTCAAGAATGGATGTGATGTCAAGGATTTTGCTCCGAAGTTGGCTTCATCTGAAAAGGTTAGGTATCCTAATCTTGTCTTTTGTCACTATATAATTGTTTTCTAGTTTCTATATCTGAACTTTAACTTTTGCAAGAATTTTGTCTAATAATGCCTACAATGTCCTTCTCTTTCTTCTGTAGGATGAATTTCATGACCTTCAGATAGAAGAAGGTTCACTCGCCTCTACTTTTCCTGTTCACTCTCTCCAAGCACTCAAGTATGTTTTAATGTGTCCTCTACATCTGGATTATAGTCACTTAAAATATTCTGCCTTTGCAGTAAATATGCACATCCATTACTCTTCATCAAATTTTTATCATACACAATAAATTGTCATTGTTCCATGAAAGGTTAATATAGAGCTTATGTTTTCTATTTCTGATAGTTTTTAAATTACGTGTGTGCTTCAATGCTTGTTAAATTCCAATAATTAATTTTGTTGGTTACATAGAATTTGAGAGATTGAAAAATATTGAGGTATAACAATTCAAAATTCGTGGAAAGTAAAATCAAGCGAAATTTGAATAGATACAATTCTAAAATCAATGATCTTGGTGTTCTACTTGATGTCCAGATACTGAAATACCATTTTGTCTTTGAAAACCAGTTGACTTAATGAAAAAAATTAATTATACGTCGGAACATGAAATATTTTTAGGAATGGAATAGAAAATGAATTCTTTTCATAATAGACTCTTTTCTAACGCAGTCCTTTCTAGTTTTTCCACATCCGTTTTGACAGTCTTATTTCTTCATCAGTCTCATCCATGCAAACGTAGCTAGCTTAGTTTTTGTCCTACAAGGTTTTCCATCTAGTTTAGCCGGCAATTCATAGATCATAGATCTCACAAATGCTTTTCTGCAAGTATCATCATCACCCAATCTCTGTATCATTGGAAAAGATATCTGGAGACTTATACTTGGAGATTGATTCTACATCATCTCTGCTTCACAAGTATGACCCAAGGAACTAGTAATTGCTAGAAGATGGTATGCCTTTTTGTATGAGCTTTCCTAGACACTCATCCCATTAGACCTTAAAAAAACCAGCCTTCCATTTTTTCAAAAATGATTTTGAGGTTGGTTTTGGCTAGAATTGTTTGTTTATGCTACACATTTGTGAAGTTCAGGGTGTGGAATATTGAACCAGATGAAAGTACTTTAAGAAATTTAACCCAGAACTTTTGGCATATCATCCATGTGGTGAGGACTACTAAGAGCCTAAAATCTGAAGCTTCAATTTGTGGAATTTGTTACTTCACAATTTAAGTTATGGTTGTGATTACCATTATCAACTTTGCAAGTATTCTTTGCTGTTCGTATTTTTTGTATAATGATTAAATCAATATATATTATGATTATTAATTTATTTTGCAGGGGTTGTTTTGATGTTGTTGAAGATGAAGAAGATGCAAGCAGCCCCGGCCCTAACTGTAAAAAGCCAGATACTGAGTCCATGTTTCAACAACAGAATTCATCACAAGTTGGAGTTTCAGATAGTATACTAAACAATGGTGATGTTTTGGAAAGGAAAGCCTCATCGAATAGAAATATTTCTGCTCCTGGACAACGTCCGAGATTCTTGAGTGGTCCTTTAATGCGGAGTTGGGTGTTTCTTCCAAAAAAGTTGTTGGGGATAGTGAAAGGTATTCTTAGTTTTTGTTTTAAATCATTACCATAGGAATATTGATCCATTTATATCTATTTATCTGTCCATCCGTCCATAGATTTATTCATCACATATCTATCTATGTAGGGAGTTAGGATGTATTTATTATTTTCTGTTAGGTTTTTATGATTTGAACTGCATTATTGCTTTGATAAATTTTTTCCCATTGAATGCACCAATACTTCTGAACTGGGATGATGTCTTCAAACATTGATATTTTTAGAGTGAAGCTCGATGGAAGGATGGAAGGTGTAACCAAGGTTTTCAAAGTTGAACCGGTTAGGTGACTGGTTCACGGTTTTGCCTTCAATCAGTCGGTCCAACATTTTCAGTAAACTCTTAAAATCCATTTGAAAACTAACAAGTATATAAACAAATTGAGGAAAAACTAACTAGTTCAAACATATTATTGCTTAGAGCAGTGGTAAAGAACTTGAGCTAACAGGACAACATTCTAGGTTCGAGTCCTAGAGCGGTCACTTTGTACATAAGATACGAAAGATTTGTATTGTAATCAGACTCTCCTCTTCCAGCACCCAGCTATATGTGAGAGTGCTCTGGATGATGTTTTTTTTTCCCAAATGTTTCAACTGGCCAAGTTTACTAGTTGAACTGACTCAATTGGCTGGTTTTTTACTCCTTTGACATATCAGGTTTGGATGTTTTTTAATTAACAGGACCTGTTTGCAGACCGGTTCAACTGACTTCAGTCCGGTTTAACAACCTTGGAAGTTACCCACTAACGCATACATGGTAATGTATACAATCACACAAATACTTATCAACATGTGCGCGTTTATGCACGCTTCACTCAAAAACATTCCCATGCTCTTCTAATGGTTTGGTTGAAGTTTCTAATTGACTGTTTTGGAGATGTTAGACCGAAAAAGGAATAATTCAATCATGTAATAATGCAAACACGCACATTAGATGCGCACACACTACACTTTCTTGCATAATTTTCTTTTCTCAAGCTTTTATTTTTAATCCACATGTTTCATGTTACTCTCTGCATCTCATGGTTGTCATATATTTTAACGATCCATATAATAAGCGAATCAAGCTTTGGAAAAGTTGGCTAGCACTCCCCTCTCCGTAAAGGATGACCAAAAATCAAATCCTAGGGGCACCAATCTTAAAAAAACGATCAAGATAATAATCATTTAAACAACTTATGTAGAGAGAATAATTAAGAATTAAGCTGACGTTATAAGTGGATTTACATGATGTGTATAGTCTTTACTCTTCTCAAATTTTTGATGTCACTGAATTCTTGAGGTTAATGTAAAAACTTTGGTTTGGATTTTATTATTTGGACAAATGGTGTGTTCCAATTGTGAAATGGAATGGCAAAGAATCCTCATGCAAGGACTAAGGAGAATATGAGTGGTTGAGCAATTTTTGCACAAATCCACATTTTAATTTTATAGCAACTTTATAAATATATTTATGTTGATTTCAGTTTCATTCTGATGTATATATATGTTCGAATATACTGTGGAGAGTTATATTGTATTTATATGCGTATGTTCCTAAAATTCAAACATATATCCATGCTTGAAATTGCAGAGTTGTCACTTCAATTCACACATGGTTTTTCTAATTATTTAGGTGATTAATCCCTGATGAAGATTGGTGATTTCTCTGTTTTCTTGAATTTTGAAATGTATTGTTTTAGAGTAGAAATGGATGATCTGACAATTTTTGAGGTTCTTGAAATAATTGTATAGAGATGAACTGCAGCAGAAAAATCAGTCTGAAAGAAATTATAGTGGCACATTATTTTATCGTCAAATGAAGGAACCAACTATAGGTATGTCAAGAGCTTTGTTTACGCCCATCTTCATTTTCTGTATGATTTTTTGACCTGATTTTCACTATTCTAGTTCAAGTGATAATGATGTTGCACGTCATATTATATGTTGATATATTTTGGTATTAGCCAACGTGCATGGATTGGAAGAAGGATCAGAAGGAAGACTTGTACAACACAAGGGACGTTTCAAGGTCACATCTGCAGATATTAGTGCTAAGGTAACACACACATATATGTTAAAGATGAGAAAGATCATTTCTTCCCATCTAATAGGACTCAATGCTTTCAATTATATTAACAATCCTCCCAAGAAGTTGTGTTCCTTTCTCAATGTTTGATTACAACACGACATGTAATTACAATCATTTGAATCAACGCACTTCATCTCAATGCTTCTGCTAATTAATGACCAGTTCCAGATTATCAATCTAACATCACCATAGCTTTAAACATTATTTCCCATGTACATGAACACAGTATCAAAACCTTTGACAGAGACAAACGTTTTCCTGTTAATACGTGGACTGAACTGTCGATAGATATAAGCTTTTTACATCAATTGTGAAATAGGCAGAGACCATGATTTATACTTTGCCTGTCTGCTCTATGTAACTTTTATCTAGCAAGATCTTGAAGTTGGTGTGCCAGTTCCTTCTGGCTGAGGCAACCGGCTTTGTTGATTTCAGTGTTTTGCATCAACCTATGCCAATTTATTTCATCTTTTACATCCCGGTTGGACTGATTAGATATTTAGATGGATAGTATATATATATTTTAACCATATTTACAGCAATAGAGCCAAATATCAGCTTGTTGTTATGGCCTCTGCATCTCCGACCATCTCTGTTTGTGTTTGCATCATCAAATTTAGACCGACCTGGTTGAATCTTTGTTGACAGCTACTTGATGTTTCATCATTGTAATATTTATCGATGGCATGCCTCATTTTTTAAAAATGTTATGAACATTTTCTTTGTTCCCAGTGAATTATCTTCAGATATTACTTCCATAACCTCCCAACTAGTAGATGGCAGGCATTTATATCCATGACATTGAATGCAATATGGTTCACATAATGTTTGCCAATTGCAAAGTCAGCTATGAAGCACCTCTCTAGCTCTCTCTCCATCTTTTGAATCCACGTGATTCTTCATCTGGCTCCATAGCCAGTCTCAAGTTGTCCACCATAGACATAATCCTGTTTTCATGCAACCCACCATTAACTGTTAACTGCATTCTTTGGCTTTCATCTGGTGGCTGAGCTACATGTCACTTTTGCCTACCGAAAGATATTATAGCATATTCAATCAGATTAACCAAATGATACTTTTGATGACTAGAATTTTTTTGATGTATTATCTATGTCTTCATTACAGTGAACCAATAGAACAAACTGTCCACTTCATTAATGATACTTCTGCATGAATGCATACATTGTTCACATGATGCAAAAAAGAGCAAGTAACAGACCCTCACTGTGCTTTTCACGTAGGGCAATTCAACAACAAATTCTTTTGCGCATATTGGAGCTTCGACAAGTTTGGCCACGACGGGTTCCTCAGTTCTCCCATCACTGCAATATATGTTGCAGCAGAATAACATGCAAAGGGTATGGCTCTGTGAATCCCTTTCTCATTGATAAATATGTAAGTACTATTTGAAATTTCATCTTGCTCCTGGATATCTCCACAGGAACAAATAATGAAATTGATTAGAGCCATGGAGCAAACATCTGGTATGTTTGACAATGATGAATTTTTTATATTCCAAAATTTTTCTCGAAAATCAAAATTTCAATAATTCAGCACTTTTGTTGTGCTTGATGCAGGCCAGAATACGGAGCTTTCTAATGTTCGTAGCAATGACCTCTTGCCGGTATAGAGATTAGAGAGTTTCTTAATATTGTTACAATGCATTTAGTAATAACATTGAATTGCTTTAAACTATATTTTTGTATATTTTCCTATTTTCTTCTTATATCAAGTTTATCCAAACATCATTTTAAATCTATCGTGCTCTCCATATTTTCATTAATTTATAACTTTTGCTATACTACTGTCACCAGCAGTAGCACCAGTATTGGCAGTGCATTATTTTATTTCGTAGGGTTGGAGTATTAAAAAATTGGCTCTTTGATATCTGAGCTTGAACGTTCTGGCCTGTGGATTCATCATGTACCAACTACTCTTTGCCAAGGCAAAATGAGCTGTCCTTTTCCTTCCCATAATGGGGTTAATGTTAGGTTAAAAGTCAGTCATAAAAGTTATCTCAAATCATGTTAGATCATACTTTAGTCCACAAAGCCAACCAGTAGATAGAATTAGGCTCATCGGTTATGGTTGACAAGTAATGACAAAATGTTTGATGATCACTCTTTTACTTTAGATTATATGGTTTGAAAAGGAATGACATGTTCTTCATTGAGGAAGATAACATTGTCTTGAGAACATATTGGGGTTTGGGCTGCCTGAGAGCTTGGGGAGCTTAGAATGGGAACTTCTTCAGTATGATTGGGCTGGGCTGGTGCTCTTGTTTTCGGATAGCCCCTTTTTTATATTCCTTTTCCAATTTTTTTCTTAAGAAGATATCCTATCTTTTTGTATTTTGATATTTGCCTTATTAATGTTTATATTTTGGTGGAATTCCATCACTCATAAAAAAGGATAGGATCAGCCGATCAGGCCCTATTGGTCATCTTTATAGAAACGTTAAATACTAACTTAAAAAATCTTCACAGGGGTTGTATCAGTATTCATTTTAGGAGATGGTAAAGTGATAATTAAATGAAAGTTTAAATGTTTTTCTGAAGTGTCAAAGACAAACGCTAGTCTAAACAGCATAAAAAATGTGTTTGTTTTAGCCTCACAGCCTTAGTTATGAAAGCATTAGTTTTATTGGAGAAAATTGAATTCAGACATCACCACTGCAGGTTTATCCACCCATTAGCAGGGAAAGGGAACTGCAGGCTAACGTGGCTCAACTCCAACAAAGGTGACATCTCTATATTTTCCGAATAGTTTTGCCTTGCATTTGCTTCGACATCAGACTGACTCTCCTTTTTTGATGCCAGCATCTTGAATCTTGTTGAAGAATTGCGCAGAGTGAAGATAAAAAATGCACAGGTAGGCAACACTACACGCTATCTAGCATTTACTGTTGAATATGCTGATATTACATGCTGGATTCAAATCATATAATATAATGCGATTAGAAAATGAAATCTTTATCTACTGAACATCAAATAATTTTTCATTTGCCTTTAATTTCTGATGATCCTCTCTCCCAAGAGCAACACCAATGATTTTTCTTCTTCTATTGCACAGCTTGAACGAAGATTAAATGATTTACCAAATAAAGAGGATAAGAGAGTTCAAAATAGCGACAATGAAGCTCGTCAATAACATTCAAATCAAACAAGGGCTTCTCAGCTGCACATTTTTTTTTATAAAGTGGTTTTCCTTGTTTTTTATTTATTTATTTATACAATTATATTGTGCGGGTGTGACATGAGCAGCACCCCAGTTTTGAGGTTATATATATATATTTTTAGGGACCTTTATTTTTAATAGAAGAGTGATGTAATGTAATTTTTTTTTGTGGTTTGTTTATTTTTCTAAATCTTGTAATCTTCTCTATCCCAGCCAATCATGGGTACAAGTGTGTATTTATTTAATGTTTAGTAAGTAAAAAAAAAAACAGAGGTTATTAGATGTGGTCACACAAGTTGTAATGACACATCATTGGATTTGATCCATGCAACTCTTCCGTTTGGAAGGGGATAGATTTTATTTTTAGGGTATAGATTTATCCAAGCATAAGTGAGTATAAATACGGATAGAGTGATTTTGTCTTTGATTGTGTTTTGAATTATTCTCGTTGGTAAACGTAAGAATAAATGTTTTGTTATTTGGATAAAATGTGAATAAAGTATGGATAAAGATTTATAAAAAGTAAAAAAATAATGATAGTTGATTTGACAGGTGATATATAAGAGATGATGATAATTGATTTGACAGTGGGTCCACATATTCTTTGGGTGAATAATCTTGGATAACTTTAATTTAGAGGTGATTGTAATTCATATACCATTTTATCAGGGTTTATTCTGGCATACTTTATCCGGGATTATTCAAGGTAAACAAACACACAATTTTTGTTATCCGGGTTTATCCGGGCTCTTATACCGGATCCAAACGGGGGTAGTTTGAATTCAGGCTGAGATCCTAATAATGATTTGGTCGTGTATCTGCAGTTGTTGAACAACCACACTGGCATCTTTGTAGTCGTTTTGCGAAGTATATATACTTGTATAATAAAATATATTTTTATAAAAAAAATAAAATATATACTGGAATCTCTGATGGAGTATATACTCCCTGTAAAGATTTTATATTCCTAGTTTGGAGTGCAGAGATGACCGAGTGTATCACCGCCCAATAAAAAAAATAGTGAACTGGACTCTAATTGATCTCAACCGTTGATTTGCTATTTTGTAAAAGGTGTGAGTTACATGCAGTCTTGTAGTTAAGCTGTTCAAACTTGATATATACTTGTTGATAATTTTTTAAATTTTGGAAAAAAATAGGTTTATACAATTCCTTATAAAAGATTTATCTTATTATAAAAGTATTAAGTTTTGCTGTTTTATAAAAAGCAAAGTGTGTGAATTGCATGTGAGGTTCTAACTTCTAAACAATGTTGTATCTGACATTTACCTTTTATAAATTGCAACATTTACTTTGTAGGCCTTTTGATTATTATTATTATTATTTTGAGCGAAAACCTTTACCCCCGTTTGTGTAACGGAATAAGGGGGTATAAGGGTGGTATAAGAATGGATAGAAAAAATAGTTGTTTGTTTGAAAGGTATAACTTGGTATTACTAAGCCAGTTTAAACGAGTATAAGAGAGTATAACAATTCTAAGCAACCCCTAGGATAAGCTATACTCACCTTATCTATTCCCATGGGCCCACATGTCAAATCAACTTTTTACACATCATCACATCAAATCACCTATCAACACCTCTTATACATCAATGGGCCCACATGTCAAATCAATTTTTTTACACTTTATTTATATTTTATTCTTTATCAAACAAACAACTCAACCTTTATTCTTACGTTTTCCAATGAGAATAAAAAAAATACAACCAAACAGAAAATCTTATTCTTGTAGATTTGTTATCTATACTGGCATAGTTATCTATCCAGAATAACTTAATTCCGCTATCCAAACGGGGGCTTAGATAGTAAGGTACATCATTTCTTTTGGTTAATGGGATGTTTTTTTTGTTTTTGAAAAAAAGAAAATAGAAATTGCTATCATCACTTTTGTATCAAAGAGTAGTTACAATTCTGAATTGGGGATAAGAGGAGCAAGAGTAAAACATAAAATCAAAAGTGGTTATCCCGGACCTAGTAAATAGGACCCAGATATTTTCCTCGTAGACACGAGACCCGTTGAAGAGTGCATTGTTTCTTGCCCGCCAAATAGACCACGCCCCTGCCACTACTGAACATAAATCCAGGCTAAGCCACTGCTCCCGCCGCCCACTGAACATAAATCCAGGCTCTGTGCATTGTTTCTTGAAGGGTATGGCTCTGTGCATTGTCTCTTGAAGAGGCTAGACATGTCATATTCCATCTTATTGTCTGCCCCCACTGAACATAAATCCAGGCTAAGCCACTGCTCCCGCCGCCGCCCACAAGTCGTCAATAGATTGGGTGTTCATGCACATCGATGTCTCCTCCTCCACGACATGTCATAAAGCCTTCCCGACACCCTGCAAAAACATACAAGATTCACGACCATCTCAGGGTCCGAGGGGCACCATTTAGCACGGTAGACCTTTGTAAGGAGACGCTCTTTGGCCAGTAACCACCCAAACACCTAAATCTTTAGGGACTGATTTGGTAAGATGATAAGTGGTAGGATAAGAGATAATTTTGAAGATAAATGAAACTATGGGCGGGGTCGGAGACAGACTTGAACCCGCGAAACCACATTTTCTTCTAAAAGTTGAAAATCAAAATTCTTTATTTTGGATAGAGTAATTCGATTATTGGGGATAGATAATTAATTTTTGTGTCACTGTGATTTGAGTTATTCTTGTTGGAAAATATAATAATGAAATTTTTAATATTTAGTAGATTATTAATAAGTTGTAGATATAACGTGCATAAAATGTAGAGCGTTTATCAAATGATAATTTTTTTGATCAATTAGATGATCCACACAAATTAAAAGAGGATATGTCATTCTATTACTTTTTGGTAGGAGTGTTATATCACTTTTGTAATTTATCTTGGATTAGAAAAGTAATCCAAGTTTTTGGTTGCTTGATCATTTCCTTAAAACATGGACACTAATTTATAGAATTTATAAAAATTATTTAACATGTGACTCTCCTGACTCATAAGAAATGAAAATTTGATTTAATATGTAAATTCTTTTATAATTGTGATTTAGATTGAGTGAAATAACTTAATTTCAAGGATACAGAATACCAAATACCTTATTTCTTTTTATTCTGTATGACATCAATTCATGTTATTCCTGCTAGAACAGTTTTTTTTATTCCACCCTATCTTGCTATCAAACAAGGGAAACGTTGGCAAAAAGAACTCATTCCAAGACCCTGCAGAACCACACACAGTATGTTAACCTCCACACACAGTATGTTAACCTGTGGGTGCTAAACTGCTAATTGTCACAAGCACCCTATTCTGCTTTCCACATTCAAAGCAGCAAAAAAGTTTGACATTGACACACTACACTCAATATGGGGGTTGGGGGGTGGGGTTTCTGTTTTAAAAAAGAGCAAATATATTAAAAAACAAAAGGTGTGTTTATAGCACCACATTGGATACCAGATCCAATCTGGTATCTTTATCATCATCTCTATACTATTCTAAAATAATTTCTCTTTTTCTGAAAATATTAAGTTTTCAATGAATACAAAACTATTTTGGTAAATAAATACTAATAAATATTAATTAAATCAAATAAAAAAAAAAAATTAAATAATGATATTTAAAAAAAACTAAATATATATTAATCATGTTCAAATTTATTGTCATTTAAACGCATCAATAATATATTTTTAATGATCTTTTTTGTAAAATTGAATATTATAATAATAATAATAATAATAAAATAAATATTATATTTTAGAAAACCGAAAAATGCTACACTAAAATAATATCTTTCTTTCTAAAAATATTAAGTTTTCAATGAATACAAAAATATTTTGAAATAAATACTAATAAATATTAATTAAATCAAATAAACAATATAGTATAAAATATTAAATAATGTAAAAATTAAATATATATTAAACTATAATAAAAACATATCAATAATATCTTTTTAAAGACAAAGAATATAATAATAAAATAAAATAAATATTAATATTTTAGAAACAAATAAATAAATAAAGATGAACTGTTCACAAATCTCCAAAATTCAATTCTCTAATAAAATAAAGTAAATCATAATAATGACAAAGCACTATTGTATGGGGTTTATTGACACCCATATTCATGAATTAAAATCCCCTCAATCGAGGAGGAAGGTATAAAAAGTTCAACAAATTTATTTTCCTAAATATGCCATTCCATCTCTAGGAATTACAGCATTTGTTAGGAGAATTTAAACAAAAACAACAAAAATATGAGAAGTTCCGGTTGCCAATACCACCCTATATCTCTAAAAAAAGACTGTGTTGAAGATATGAACACCAGAAGCTCTAACAACCCATTGTATACAACAGTTCTGCTTCTGCTCAACTCCTTCAAAAAGGAACTACTGAAAACTCCTAACTCCTAATGCTCCTAACAAATGCCTTGAGGCCCCTCACCATCGCTCCCCTTAGGATGAGTTCTTTCCAACTTCATTTGCTGAACAAAGAAACAAGAAACAAAAACAAAAGAGAACTGTTAGTAATAAAGCACATTAATATGGTGATCAAAATCAGTGATGAAGCATTTCTCATCGGATAATATTAAATTATCATGTAGAACTATAATATGCTGATACAGGAACAAGTCCTTGGAAAGAATAACAAACTAAAATATCTTCCAAGTGACTGATATATCAAGCAAGATTGGCTTTTCAACAGTGAATTAAAAGTATGAAGGGACAAAATCGGTAATAGTTTGATGCGAGGAATGTAGAAATCCCAACAGCATCATAATGAGTAATATCGCATACAACCATTACTTATACTTAAAATGGGTGATGAGGAACAAATGAAACAGGTAAGTTCTGATAGAAGAAAAAGGAACAAGAACTTGAATGGTTTAAGAAGTTTGATTTGTATTGGACGACAACATGACATTGGGGAGCAAATGGGGTGAGAGCTGTAGAGAATCCAATATTAACACAGAATCAATAAAGCTACATGAAAGTTGCTGCTTTCTAAGTTCTTGTCGTTGGAATATATTTCTATGGGCAGCATTTAGTGTTATCAAGAATTCCAACAAAGCATAAGAATAAACTGTAAATTCTGTCTGAAATACAATAAGATCTCCAAGCACTATAACAGAAACAAAAAGCATCTTATTGATAATATCATTGCAATAACTACAAAAGTAGAAAGTACATTAACGGGAATAGAATCTGATAATTAAATCAAAATTCAAACTCGTGATGTGTTTGAAATTAGAAACCAATGGGATTAAATTTTCTTTCCAAACTGAACCATTGAACTACATACAGTTGGTTTGGGATGTCAAGCTTCTGATAATTTCCTGACAGCATAACTTGTTTTAGTCTTTCAGACAGCTACTCTAACCGTGAGTTAAACCCTATAAATTTTGAAATAGAACTCATTTTCCTTGACACAACTTCAATGCGATTACTTCTTTTTTTTCTTCTAATTTTGTTTTCCATAAAGATCTCCACATATGATAGACATGAAATTTCAGTATTTTGAAATGCCTAGAATAATCATTTTTGCAGTCAAAGTGACTGTAAATTTGATACAGAGAGCACTACTACTATTAGATCAATTATATTCATGCTGCAAATTCTTATTAATCGGTGTGTAACTTAAATATGAAGATCAGTAAATCATGCTTTAATGAAATTATAATATAAAACCTTGATCCATTCAATAATAATGCATACCTTATCACGATAAGATTTGATGGCTGCAATAAGCAACCTATCCCCTGCTAACTGCCTGATGCGTTGGATCAGCTGCTGTCGAGTGCTTTTCCTTTCCTGCACCAGACAAACATCATTAATTTAAAAAATACATATATACCCATTGCCTGCTTTCCAAAAAATCATTATAATGACATGAGAAAACAATTGTTGGAAGTATTTACCACAAAGTCATTGTGATATTTCTTAATCAAGGCACCAGTGGATGGTGGTAGGAGCCGTGAAACTGAGGATATCAGAGCTGGTAAAGGCATCCAAGCAGAGCTTGGCCTTCTCACAGGTTCATCATGCGCTGCGACATAAATTTCACATGAGCTTAAAAAATCCAACTTCTGATAACTATCATTGCTATAATTGTGTCCAAAGTCAGATGCTTACCTCTCAAACCGAAAGACAACTTCACGCTCAAGACATACTGAGGCAAGATACAAGTGTTCATATGCGTAGACCATACAATGTATCTCTTTGGAGCTAGTAAATTGTCCACCCCTGAATCAAATTCCTCAGAACTCGGTTGATACTGCATCGATCCAGGACGAACCTCTTCAGAATTTCCCAAGATCACACGGCAGAACAGCACTTGACGTAGTCCATTGTCATCAGCAATCGATGACACTACACTGCCAATTAATAAATAAAGCATATAAAAAATCAAGCAAGTTACTAAAACAGATGTGTTTCTTCTTCGAATTTCAAAAAATCAATTTTCCATTAATGAATCTAAATAAATATTTACGTGGTTTGCATGTATACAAGTTCGTGTATACCTGTCAATGGCAGAAGTCTCAGGAGAAAGATAAGCTCCGGATCCATACAATCCACCATTTTCAGGTCTCTCACAAGGACCAAATCCATGATTGACAATTCCACAAATACGATCCACAGATGAGCCATACCAAGCACACTTTATATTTGGTTGTCCAGCACATTTTTTGGACATGGCCTGTGCATGAATTTGGAAAGTACGGAGGCGAGCTTGGCTCAGAAAATCCGAAATGAGTGACCTTGTGAACGGCCACTACTGTACAATGCTTTGCTAGAGAGCCAACACTCGATAGGAACCTCTGTTTCAGAAGGATATCTTCACCAGCTCCTTCTTTCAAACTTACAAGTCCATTCGAATTTAACACAAAACTGTTGATGACCGGTTTGGAGCTGCTGCCACTCTCCGAATCAGAAGTCGATCCATTCTCATGGATGGCCCCTGGAACCGGATCTTCAACACCCCCATGTTCCAAATCCATTATATTTATAACTGAATGGAGACCGCAACTCTTTTCCTACATTACAATGAACGAAGATACACATTTTTAGTCATGAATATATTTCAGATCTTAGATGAACAAAGAATCAATAGTAAAACCAAGTATGAATCACTAAAACTAGAGTTTTAACAAGACTTTATAAAGTAGACAAGATAAAAGGCCAACAAGAAAACAATAAAGATCGTCATCAAAGAAAGATGGATAATCTAAGCAGCCCATCTCAGTCAGAATCAATGATAAAACTAAAGAATCAATGAAAGGGAGAAAAATCCTTTAAAGAATTGCAGTCACTGATCCAATCAGAGCCCAAAAATTCCAATTATCAACACTAAAGGTAGACGACGACAACAACATGAATACAATTTAGAATCACAGAGGGGCCTGGGTTCAAGTTCTGAGTTTTACTTCTGTTGATAGTTGAGGTAATTAGAAAAAAAATAAAAATAAAAGAAAAAAAAACAAAACAAAACCTCATGTATTCAGATACAAACAAAGCAAGATTGATAAAAGATAATCGAGGCAACCATCACAATCATAATCAATGACAAAACTAAGGAATCAACAAAAGACTGAAAAACCCGTTAGATAACTATGGAAACAAATTTATTTAGAACCCAAAAATCGAATTATCAACACCCAAGGTATTTTTCATTTCTGACTTTGTACTACAATGAATAAATTCATGATAGATCGTCTACCTTTCTTTAAAAAACAAATCAAAACCAAGGTAAACAACAAACAACAAAATATATAAAATGTACGACCGAGGGGTCTTGAGTTCAGGTCTCCTTCTGCTAATATGAAAAGATTTACCATGAAAAAAAAAAAATAAAAACATTTAATAAGAGAAGAACATACACACAAACACGATCAAAACAAGACTGATAAAAGATAATCAAGGCAACCCATCACAAGAAGAATCAATGATAAAACAAAAAAAAATCAACAAAAGACACCAAAAATCCATTAGAGAACTACATTCACCGATCCATCTAGAACCCAAAAAATCCAATTATCCAAACCAATGGCAGAAACAACAAAAAACACATGTAGAAGCAAAACAGGGTTGCTAATCGAGGCAACCAATCACAATGAGAATCAAATGACAAAACTAAAGAATCAACAAAAGCCCACAAAACCCATTCGAAAAGTGAATAGACCAATCCGATCGGAAACACAAATGCTGATACCCATCAAGAAATCAGCACAGCTGAACCGCAACAACAACCCAAATTAAAAAACCAACAACAAAAAAAAAACCAATCTCACAAAGCTGAACCCACGACCCATCAAGAATCATGCGTACCCACGACAAAAGAATGAAGAAAGATCGAACCTTTCTCACTTTTTCGATGTTGGGATTGTCTTCTTGAATGGGTTACTGTGTGATTGTTGTTGAAACCAACAATAGAATGGGTTTCAAACCGCAAAGGCGGTTATTATTAGTAGTACAAAAAAAACACGAACCGCCTATAGTTTTTACTTTCTCTGATTATCGCGAGGCGGTGCGGCGCATATTGTTTTGGAGGTGCTCCCTTTTTATAGGTCTCGGTCTCTCTCTGTCCTCTGCAATTTGAACAATCCACTTGGCTTTACTTTTTTGCCCTTGCTTTTTTTTTGATGAATGGATTAAAATTATTTTGAATATCTTTTTTTTAATTTAAAAGATTTCTGGCTGATACATGTTTTGTTATACTCAATCATTTTTACAGATTTAAATTTTTTACAGAATGTATGCATTTGTTTTATCTGAGTGCGCATTTCATTTAAGAAATATATATATTTAAAAAAAATTAAAAATGAGTTTAGATGGTAGAAGTCACAGTGTGTGTGCACTTGAAATTCTCCAGTATGACACTATTTTGATGAAAATTTATTTTTGAAGGACAACAATTAGATACGAAAGTAATCATCTGCACTGTCTTTTATTCATTTATTTTGCTACTTATTTCATTACTAAACTAGTTTTTTGATATGAAAATTTTTTAGATTAGCAAACTAGTTTTCTGATATGAATTTTTTCTGAATCTGTTTGAAAGTATTTATGACGATTTTTGTCTGAATATAACGTCTCGGAACATGAGCAATTATAAATGAATCACATTACAAATTATTGCAACTATGTAAGGCAATATATTTTTAGTAGTTTTTCTTTAATTTTTTCTATACATTTAAAATTGAACCTTTAGCTTTAAGAATTACTTAATCTTAAATCCTCATAAAAATAATAAAATATTTGAATCAAATATCCTTGTAATTTTGGTATTTTTATGTTTTAATCTATCAAAACCATATTTTTTATAATATTTAACTGATCCATCAAGCAAATTATTTGAAATGAAAATTGAGTATAGCTTAAAAAAAGAGTTTAAAAGAGTGAAATTGCTTGCAATAAGCCTAAGGGGCATTATGGTAAAATTAAGTAATGCAAATGGTTTTTTAGGCATTGTCTCTGTCTTGGGGAGTAAGATTTCCGCTCTTAGAAAAAACGGTCGGATTTGGCTGTCTGGGTGTGGATGAGTTCACCCACAGGTGAAAACAACACAATAAATTGCTCCGCTTGTTATTGTATTGAACGACCGTGATGTATCGATTGAAATACGTGTGTTGTTATATAAAGAGGATGCAACATAAGGCGGAGGATGATTAAACATTCCTAAAACCATGGAGGAAGGGCAGGTCTACGCCCACCAACCTAGATGCCGTCCCCACCGACCAGAAAAAATTAACAAAAATAATTTTTTGATTTTGTAATCCACTATCCCCACCTCCCTTCCCCACCAACCAAAATATTTAGAAAGGTCATCCCCACCACCTGAAATCACTGAGGTGAGGATAATCGATGTATGTATTCTAAAAGTTGTTCGACAACCCTGAAGTCGAATAGATGTATTGGCGGACGACAAAAGATCAGTCGACCTGGGGGGTCATGGACGACGGGAGGCTCGTCGAACAAACTATTAGACAGATGTGTTAGATAGAGTTCGACAGTCCTACTGTCGAACATTGTACTGGAGGACGACAACAAGCTAGTCGACGTGAGGGATTTATGGCGACGGAAGACCCGTCAAACGTTTACAGTGTAGTGATCTATGACTTTAACTATGAACATTCAAAGACCCGATCGGCACGGATAATTTTAGAACAAGTATTACTTAATGCTTTTTTTTATTGAAGTGGAGACTAAATCCCAAGACTAACAAAGTTAAATGGTCAAAACATTTTGAATTTCATGTTTAACTGAATGAATGAATTAATAAGCAATTAGTATAAATAGTTTAAAACTTTTGAATGTTCATAGTTAAAGTCATAAATTACAATGTAAACGTTCGATGTCTTCCGTCACATAAATCCCTCAAGTCGACTGACCTGTTGTCGTCCTACAGACATTTTCGACAGTAGGCCTGTGAACCCGATCCATAACATAGGCTGTCTATGGTTTTTCGACGGGTTCCCGTAGCCCATGACCCCCCAGGTCGACTGACCTTTTGTCGCCCGTCAGTACATTATTCGACTTAGGGTTTCGAACAACTTCCAGAACACACACATCGATTTCCTCACCTCAGTGATTTCAGGTGGTGGGGATGGCCTTTCTAAATGTTTCGGTTGGTGGGGAGGGGAGGTGGGGAATGGATTACAAAACTAAACAAATTAATTTTGCATTTTTTCTGGTTGGGGGGGGAAGCAAGCAGGTCGGTGGGGATAAGCTGCCCTGGAGGAAACCCCCGAACGGTACGGATCCTTCGGTCCTAAAAGCGTAAATTAAATACCTTTTTTTATGAGAAGATTTTTTTCTTCTAATTATTATATTCCTTGAGCCTACTCTACACCCATTTACATTAATTATCTCAATCTTGTGACACAATCATGTACATGAATGTTAGATTTTTCGTGCTTGATTTTTTCTTTTTGTGAAATTGTTATTTTATTTTAAAATAATGATAATTTTTTTCTAATATAATTTTGGAGATGAGATTAAAGTGTTACCCTAAGCCAGTTTGGATCGGGGATAAGGCCCCGGATAAACCCGGATAACCCCGGATAAAAATTTTTACTCGTTTGTTTACCCCGGATAACCCCGATAATTTGCTAGAATAAACCTAATAAAGTGGTTAGATTCCAATCAACCCCTGGAATTAAAGTTATCCATGGTTATTCCACCCAAAGAATATGTGGGCCCACTGTCAAATCAATTCATCACCTCTTATAAATCACCTGTCAAATAACTATCATTACTTTTTTACTTTTTATAAATCCTTATCCATACTTTATTCACATTTTACCCAAACAACAAAATATTTATTCTTACGTTTACCAACGAGAATAATTCAAAATACAACCAAACACAAAATCATTTTATCCTTATTTAACTCACTTAGTGATAAATCAATACCCTAGATAAAATCTATCTTCATTCCAAACGGGGGCTAAGGGCTAGTTTAACAAGAGTTTAATGTTTTGAAGATAATTTATAATAATTTTAGAGGGATAAAAAATCCATCAATTTTGTCTTTATTTACATTTGTTAAAATTTATATGAAAGTGATGATATGTTATTTCAGCATTTAGGTAAAATAAAAAATCTTTATTTTTATTTTAAAATCTAGACAACTGTCCACATTTTATTATGATATTTTTTTATACTAGATTCTATTTTTTTCCCACAGTTATCTCATATCCCATCACTTATCATCATCTTGTCAAACTTATGTGAGGTAACACGTGTCAGTCTCTCAGTTGATATTAGGGAAAAAAATCTAGATTGAATTTTACTTTTTAATTTTCTAATTAATGCATAGTGTATCAATATCTTAGAATCTAATTATTAAATGACACATGAGCGTGCAGGGGCGCCACATTGGTGTTTGTGGGGGTCAATTGACCTCATCCAAATTTTAAAAAACATCAAACATTACCCCTACATTAACCCCATCCAAAAAAATAAAAAACATTACCCCATCCAAAACCCTACTTTGAAAAAATGTGGACTGGCTGGGGTGAGTGGGTGACACATATAATATGTTGTGGTGGCCTGGTGGAGTCCATCAATATTTTTTTAAACAAACCTACCTGACTATCTCCACATTAACCCAAAACTGAAAGGACAATGTTGTGTATAACCATGTTTCCAACCTGAATTCCAGTCTACACATATTTTAAATTTTAAAAATAGTATGCCTCATTTAATGATGTTTATGCTTTCATAAAAATGAAGCATGTGTTTTAATGAATAGCATGGATGCATTTATAGAAAATGTTATAAAAATTTATTGGCGCATATACCTCGTTAATATGATGATATGTTTTGTTAATTTTTTTTGACGCTTGTAGGACTGAAATTGAGACTAGAATGGTTCTGATTTTTCTAAACAATCAAAACAAATGAAGATTCAATATCAGATTCATTTAAATGCTTCAGTTGATTGTGTAAGATTCATCTTGCATCAAAGATTAACTTTTCGTGGTCATAATATAAAATCTGATGACTCAACTAATAAAATGAATTTTTTAGAGTTTCTTCAGTTTTTGACTGATCATAATGAATCTATCAATGAAATTTTGTTACAAAATACTCCAAAAATAACAAGCTATGTTATCATGATATTCAAAAGAACATTGTAAATGCAAGTACAATTAAAACTATTATTGTTATCATCACGGACTTTGCAAATATGAAATCTCGTTGATGACAATTGTGAAAGTTTATGTATTGGAAATCTTTGATCTCCTTTCTTTGATGATTTTTTTAATGTCAATTGTTCTATTTCAAAAGAAAATTTTATATTTTTGATAAATATATAATAAGTGTAGATTTATTGAAAATTTGTAGTATTAATTTTTTCAAATAACCCCATTTCTTAAAATCTTGGAGCGTATCTTGAATAATGTAAAGACAATCTTAAAATAGAAAAAGTAACATTATGTGTCTTCCTATTGATCTTGTAATCTAACATGTTTTGAATTTATTTTTGAAATATGTACTTGTCCCCGAAAAGCATCCAATCTTCATCTCACACACAAAGAGAAAATTTAACTCTATCAATACTAGTTTTTAGAGATTTTATACTGAGTTAAGACATGAATTCTATTATATCTCATTAAAACGAATAAGAGTGTTTCTGGGTATGGATATTAATGGCCGCACGTGCGCATAACTGTCAATAATGGTATTAATCTTCTTTTATCTTGCAAAACATTAGTAGAATCATACACAATTTTCAGAGGTTAAAGAGAATCATTGTTCAATAGTCTTGAGTTGTAAAACATTTTCTATATATATCCTGTTTTGGTAAGATATTTTGATCCAATTGACATAAGAAACCATTCAAAATTGATAAAGATTGGCATTTGATTGGGACACTTTTTCTTATAGGGATTATTTTGGGTATTTTTCATTCAGTGATGTTGCTCAAGTGATTGTACTAATATTTTTATGGAAAAATAAATAACCCCCTAATTATTATTCTTTTTCAAGATAATCCCTCAAAACACTTTATTTATAACCTTATTAAACATCCACCGACAAATGATATTATGAATATCCATTTGGTTAACCTTGAACTTTATCAAACCCTCTACAATTTGTTAAAATGAAAAATTATAAAACTAAAGGGGTATATCATTTACAATGATATCATTTTTAATATATTATAGAGTTTTTTATATTCTATGTTTTCACAGGGTTAATTAGACATATTCGTAGAATTTAATCTGAAATTTAATTCAAGACTATTTGGATTACATAAGTGTTTTCAAGTTATATGGATTTCAAGAAAAGTCAGAGGATTTTTCAAAAAAAGTTAGAGGATTACATGGATTTGGAGCTTTAGGGGGTTATATGGATTTTTCTCTTTTTTTTATCATCTCCTACCTAAAGTTTTTTTAAAAAGAAAGATTGTTGCCAAAATTTTATTAAGGGATTTTTAGTTTTTAGTCCCCAGAAACTGAATTTAGGCACTCACTTCTTTATATTTTGTTTTTCTATATGATAATTTAGATTCCCTCCCAGGACAAAAAATAAACTTAATAATTTAGGTAAGTCCCTCTCAGAATTCCTAAATTATCATTTAAATGCAGGGACTAAAACCAAAATATGAAGAAGTGAATATGATTATAGTTTCCGGGGAAAAACTAAAAATCCCTTTTATTAAAGTAAAACAACTCTGAAGAAAATGAGAGAAAATAGAATAAAATAGTAAATAATGTAAAGAGGGGAAGCCTCCTCGCTATTATATACATTTCTATGAATATGAATATGTATAACTAATGGTACAAAAACATTGTTCCTCAATATATAATAGAACATACAATTTATTTATTTTTCAAAACGACAATAATCTTAAGATAATATTTATTTATTTATTGTGATGAGCAACTTTAAAACATATGATATCAAATAAACATGTGAAATCAAGACCGAAGTTTCTTTTTCTTTTGCTTTTGCTCTGATTAAACATGGGCAGTTTTTCTATATGAGATTAGGACATTGGTTGAAAAATGTGAATGAATATGATTATTAATGTAAATGACGTTCCATTGACATTCGAATCCAAAAAACATCAATATGCCAAGGGGTTTGAGCAATTTGAGCTTACAAAAATGCACCGGTATCATTTGGATAAAGACAAAAGATATTATAGGGTTCATGACTATTTTAATAATAGACATTATATTAATAGAATAAGTGATTTTCTGTTTGATTATATTTTTCGTGACTCTTATTAGAAAATGAAATAATTAAAGTTTATTGTTTGATTGACAGTGAATAAATTATGATAAAATATAGGGGGCCTCCAAATTGTTTTGGATGAATGTCATTTCTATATTGCGGGTTAGTGCTTAGTCCTTTTAGTGAAGATGAGTGAGTGTAGAAGTCTTTTCTACATCTTCCTTTTTGGCTTTTGGGTGCATACTTCGCAATGTTCTACAATTGTTTTGTTTTTGTTTTTTTTATTTATGTTCTTCTCTGCAATCGCAAACACTACGCAATCGCACAACCAAACGCACCATGTCTCCTCACCATTCATTCAGACAGTGTCTATTTTGATTTCTATTACATGCCTACAATTTTGCTCAAATAAAAAAATAGTGATAAAATATGAATAAGACGTGAATAATGATTTATAAAAGTGAAAAAATGTTTTGACATATAGGTCCCATAATTTTAAATAGACGATGATAATTGATTTGACATGTGACTCCCCTTATACTAGTGGAATAGATTGAGTGAAATAACTCAATTTCAAGGGGGAACTAGAATACAAATACTAGTTTATGTCCACCTATTATGGCATAGCTACACACATTTATTCCTTCCACCCAAATAACTTTTTAGGCTTATTCACCCCTTATTCCAGTTCCCAAACAACCCATTAATTCACATTCGGATAAAAGAAGCCTTAATATTATTGGAAGCTACGTACACCTTTTTGAAGGAAAAAAAACAGGATCATAGTTTTTCATAATTAATGGATAGGCAACTTCCTACAAGCCCGCTTTTAAACAGGTTCGGATCCCTTCGTATACCGTTCGAGTACATGTTTTTTTAGATAATTGATATACTTAAATATTACATTAGGTAATCAAGTGAAATCAAGATTTAAACTTTAGTCTTTGTTACATGTATCATAATAATTAGACAAGTCATCTGGATTGTGATTAATCATAAGTGATAACAAATAATAAAAAAATATATAATATAAACATGCCGGTCCCAATTAATATATATAAGAACGCGCATTTACGAGTATAATATATGAAAACTTTAATATAAACATAAATATGAATATTAGAGATATGAACTATTTTTCAGTCTGTTTATAAATAAGACCGGGGGTGTCTCTGCATTTTCGGTCCTGGGGATTAGTAACCACAGAAAAGACAAATTTATCCGTTTTTATAAGGTATTTATAAATAAGATGGATACGGGGGCTCAAAAATGTCCGACCATAGTCGATTTTTATAAGGACCTATTTATAAATAAGTTACGGGGGCTTATTTGAATACATCCATAGGTCCAACCATTATTTTTATAAGGACCTATTTATAAATAAGATGGATAGGGGGTTTATCCGCATAGTATACCGTCGAATTATAAAATGACCGTTTTACCCCGTTGACAAATTTTGTTGTCATCGTCGCGCTTTATATATAGTATATATAAGATAAGAATTTTATAATATATGTTGAATATTCTAGTATCCGATATAAGTTTGTTGGTCTTACTAAGCCTATGTTTGAATACAGAATAAGGTTTTATTTCAGATTATACAATTATATTAGCACAAGTGAGTATGACAGTGAAGAAAATAATTTTTTATTTAATTGTGTTTTGAATTATTCTTGGAAACGTAACAATAAAGTTTTTGTTGCTCGAATAAAATATGAATAAAATGTGTATAAAGATTTATAAAAAGTAAAAAAATGATGATAGCTGGCAGTTAATTTGAGAGTGGAGACTAGGCCTGTCAACGGGTCGGGGCTGGGTCGGGGTGGACTCAGACCCGACCCGTGACAAGACCCGACGGGTCCGGGGAAATGTGGACCCGGACCCGTCAAATCCGGGTCGGGTCCCGGTCCGACCCGACCCGGATGGTTGGCAAAAAAAAAGAAAAAAAAAGAGCTCATATATTTGTTTGACTTATCATTTTATTTGAAATTTTTTATAATAAAACATTATTATTAATAAGATTATGTTTGAACATAATTTTATACAATTCAAAAGAAGTAAATGAATTATTAAACAATATAAAAAACAATAACCACTAACATAAAAAACATATTACCCTAAACAGTAAACATTACTAATTATACAAACATTCAAAACAATATTAACCTAAACAACATTCAAAACAATAAACACTAACATATTAACTAAAATAATAAACATAAATCATGCAACAAACTAATTAATTATACAAATTCAAAAGCTAATAAATTAATTGTCCAAAACAAATCGACGACAATACATTACTAAGTTTATTACATATTAAACAATCAAGTTCTTGCAAGTTGCAACATCAACACAACGAAAAAAATGTTATGATTATGATTTATGAACTCATGGATACAAACATAAGTTAATTAAGAAATAAAATTATATATCAACTAATACTAATAGTCTTATAATATATGAGCATATATTAATAAAACAATCGAGTCTCGGGTTTAATGGGTGAGGGCGGGGTGGACCTGGACCCAACCCGTTTGTTTGTTCGGGTCTGCCGGGTCAAATCAAACTCAGGTTGGGTATATTATACATGTAAACGATCGATCCGGACCCGTTGACAGAACTAATGGAGACCCATATTCTTTGAATAGAATAATATGAAATAACTTTAATTCTACTTTGTCATGGAATTGCTAACCGATTAAAATGCCGGTCCCAATTGGCCAATTCTCACCTATCACTTCGGGTGCGTTTGGTTGCGCGATTGCAAAATTGATTCTGTAGGAATCTGCGATTGCACCTGACTGCAGGAAGCACTTTCTCACTTTTTGAAATCGCAGCTTTTGGGCCTATTTGCTTGCAATCGCTGGGTTTAAAACCAACAAAACTTTTGATTGCGCGATCAACGCAGCTTCCTGTATCACGCAGCGCAATCGCGCAACCCAACGCACCCTTCTTCTTCTTCTTCTTCTTCTTCTTCTTCTCTCTCTCTCTCT
This sequence comes from Acorus calamus, assembly GCA_030737845.1. Taxonomy (NCBI): domain Eukaryota; kingdom Viridiplantae; phylum Streptophyta; class Magnoliopsida; order Acorales; family Acoraceae; genus Acorus; species Acorus calamus. The sequence continues at coordinate 4,055,436 of CM060860.1, forward strand.
TCATCGCATGCGCAGCTTCGAAGGTTTTGTTTTTTCTGTTTTTGCTTCGGTAACAAGTCCCAATTCCTATCTTTGATTTATGATCGATTTCAAACACTTTCTGATTGGCATCGTATGTGTTTCACCCTCCTCTGATCAGGTTAGGTCTCCCTCAGAGAGGTCTCCATGGATTCTCGCTTTCCTGTCCAACATAAGCATCTCTGCCTGGATGTCAAGGTCTCTCTCTCTCTCTCTCTCTCTCTCTCTCTCTCTCACACGTACACACACACACACACACACACACACACACACAAACACACCCTCAGAGCATTAAAACCCTAATTTAGTTTCATTTCGTGGTTCCCTTGTGTGAATGAGTTCTATCTTTCACAGCGTGCCAATTGAATGATTTTGAAACAAACCCATTTGTTGGAAAGGCTTTTAAAATTAGCTCATCTGTATCTTTGCCTTCGATGGGATTTTTAGTCAATTTTGCAAGAAATCCCATTTTGTATTGGTTGAAATTTTGATTTTTTTTTCTCTCTCACACACTTTTGAAATGAATATTTGGTGGAGGGGATTGGTTGAATGAGGCCAAGTTGGAATCTTTTCTTTCTCCCCTACTGTTTTGGTAGACTCACTCTGTATTTATATGATTTTTTTTTGTTGGGTACAAGCTGAATCTTTTTGATACTGATGAATGTAATTATGATGTGATGATGTTGCATATGTTTATTGCAAGTTCAGGGGAACAAAACGGACATAGTTATATGCAGTTATCAAGACCATTTTATGGTTAGTTGGAGCTCAGACAATCTTTTTACGTTGATCACTTTCATGCTCAAGACAGTCAATTATCCGTGAATTGTTGTTGCAGGTTATGGTGACCCAGATAGGGAGCATGGGAACCATTCTTCGTGCGAGGTGTGTGCATTCATTCCATGATTGGGTTTATACGTGGTTTTGAATTTATTGCTTTGTTTCTACTATGATGGACCTGAAAAAAAACATGGTTTCATTTCAGTCAACCAAATTGTCAATCTGAAGTCTGTTAGTCAGAATTATTAATCTCATACTGGAATTAGGGATGGGAATTAGAAATTTCAGTGAGTTCCTGGATTTGTATTTACAAATTGTTTTGATGGTTAACCGTTTTCCTATTGGAAGTTTTAGAAATCTGTACATGGGAGCCTCATCCTAAGATCCAACAGCATTGATACTTGATAATTGATTATACATACTGGATGGGATCTGCTATTCCATATATGCTGTGATCAGTGTAATGTGGTATATGTCTATTGGAAGTTTGCCAAAACTACCATTGTATTGTAATACAGGTCACTTTCCATCCAGTATTATATTCAAGGATTTGAGTCCTCCAGTTTCAATGTAGAGCTTTGTAACTACACATGCATTAGACACCTTTAAAGTGAGATTGTAAAGAAGAAATAATATTATTTTTTTTTAGCTATAATTCTTAATAATGGTGTGTCATGTTTATTTCTCCCAAAGGTACTTGTAGGGACAAGCCAGTGTGTAAAGCATGGTAAAACAGGTGTCTCACACTGATTAGATGCTGAAACATGTGTCAATATTTCATCAATTTAGCAACTCTGCAGGCAGACTGGAATCAATACCGAATTGGGAGCCGAATATACGTATGATAGATTATTGATATGATATGTTGTTACACACACACACAGTAGTTATTCTTTCTGCGTTTGGTGATTAAAAAAAAAAAACTTGCTTCGTGCTCACACTTCCACATTTGAAGATTAAAAATTTCGCTACTGGTTCGGCGGCATAGAGTATTAATGTTCTGCTGATCAAAGGGAGGACTGTAGACCTGTGTTTGTGTATGAGATATTCTTATCATCATTTTACAGTTAGTGAGCTATTTTGGATTGTTATATCTTTGCATGCATCACCTGAAACTTCAATTTTGTGTTTCCCCCCCTTCCAGAAAGGATGAAGGTGTATCCATCGATCCGACTTATAGTGTCTCTGTATTGTTTGGTAAGCGAGATGAGGTAAGATAATCTCGTATTGATAATCTTATGTCATTCGTTTTTTTTATGAGGACCACAAATCATTAGTTTCTTGTATTTAATTCCTGCAGCCCATGTTGGTTGCATGTGCTCGCCAGCTGATCGAACATATAAGGTATGTGTTGAGAATTGAGAGATTGAAGGTCCAAAAATGCAAGATTTCATCTGGCTATCTTTTAGTATGTCCTGTTGATTTTGATAAACCTATAATCTCCATTTATAGTTGACCATCACTGATTGTAAAGATGTCAAGGTATTGATGTCCTCTCAGTTCGTCAGGTTCACCATACTAGAAACTAAGAAATAAATCAAGGGCGCTGTTACACACAGTCTTTATATGCAGCCCTTTGTGCCTTACCAGTTCGCCAACGAAATGAGATATATGCTTCATTAGATGAACATATAATTATTTGTACAAATTCAGACCAATCGGTATAGTGTATACTTTATGTAACAAAGCATGTACGAATTCGTACCAAGTGATACAAATTCCTGCAATTTGTACAAATTGGTACAAATTGATACGACGTAGAGCTGTCCCTAACATTATCCATAAGATAACGGTCATGGTAGAAGGGCATGTTCATTCAATCACCCAATTTCTGTAATTGTTTCCTCCAGAGAGATGATGTACACAGCCAACTCGGGGTTCATGTTATTCTAAAGACAGCACAGTCTGAATGATTAATATACAGTTTCCTGTTGCTATCGTTCACAGAAGATCAAGCTGAGACCACCCATGCATTGCTAGATAACCAAAGGATCATATATTTGATAACCCCTTCATAATCTTTATATTTGCTTTAGATTTGTGATTTCCAACGAACCAAAGTACCTAATCAAATTGTTCATGGCTTGTATTTTTGCAGCAACAATGGTTCCTCAAAGGCATTGTTGATCTCCATCGGTCTAAAGGACCACAGTATGGTATACTATCTAATTCCATGTCATTTCTCCCTTTTTGTGGGATGTGATTCAGCCAGTGTTGAATCCTATCAGTTCTAATCGAACCCCAACACGTGTCATATCACATATTTAACACGTGAGTTCTTTGACAATTTTAGCCAACCTCACATCAGAGATTGACAAGAACTGATAGGATCAACACTGGTCGGATCTCATCTCCTTTCGTGAAACATCCACGGAAAAAAAATCAATCATTCAATTCTATTGAGAGTCTAACCATGCTTATGCTCCGTCGCAGGGCACTCTGAAAGCCATTGTATCTGCTGTGGTTGAAAACAAGCTTTGGTGATCTTGCGCAGCTGGAAGAGTTATATTACAGGTTTTTATTGTGACGAATCAGGTGGTGATCATTTTCAGGATTAAAGCATCTGCACATTGAATCCTGCACATTCCAGTCCATCGATCAAGTAGGCCATTAAGATTGCGTGATCAAGACACTTGAACAGATGGAATTTATTTTTTGCCCTCTTAAATTGTAATCCAAAAAAGGGAAAAACAGAGGTTTTGAAAGGCCTGGAAAGCATGTTAGTTTTTTTTTAAATACAATTCTGTTATAAATGCATCTTTTTGTTAATTGAAAAATCTGAGCGGCTAAGTTGATTTTTTTTAAATTTATGAATCAAAAGAAATGAACGGGTGTGATTCAAAGATACGGTGGACTCTAGTGGTCGGGATCGCAGGAGCAGGTTAATGAAACTGTACCCGCGGAACAACGTGATGCAGGGTCCCATGAAAAGCGAGGGAACGGTGGCGGTCAAATGAACCTCTTTTAAAAAAGGGGAGAAGTCGCGGAAGGTCTGGATGGATTTGTGGTTCTTCTTGTGCCGATTGAGCCTCCGATTTTTAGGGTTTCATCTCTCTCTCTCTCTCTCTCAATTTCCTTTCTTGAGCATATGAAGTCTCCAAATTTGAATTTCTTGACATACTTTCATCTTTTCGAAACAAACTTACATGGCGGAAATGCAGCTCCTCCTCTCTGATTTTGCGTTGTTAGGGTTCCTGTTTGTATCTTTTGGTGAAAAAAAAACTCTGATTTTGTTTTTTTTTATTTATCGTCTGTTATCTCAATTGAGGGAAAGGGAAAGATTCTACCTTTAGTCATAGGAGGTGGGAAAGGGGAGATTTTTTTTCCGAGGATGTCAAACTCCTCATCTTCCTCGTCTAATGGAACCATTAATGGGTCTCCTCCGTCCGTCACAGACCAGACCTCATCGACCCCACAGGGGTCCAGTCCTTCCCCACCCTCGCCGGTGGCACCCCCATTGCCCCCCACATCATCACCATCGAATTCCACATCGGAACCCCCCTCCGAGTCACCCAGCGATGCCAAATCTTCACCTCCTGAACCGACTCCGTCCGCCCCACCACCCAATAACAACTCCACTTTGGGTTCTTCTCCACCTTCGGTGGGTTCCCCTCTGCCCTCTTCTCAGTCGTCAAATAAATCTCCTCCCCTTTCACCTCCTCCTCCTAGTGTCCCCCATCAGCCGCCCCCTTCACCACCATCTTCTCCCCCTCCTTTGCCTCCCACAAATTCATCACCTCCTCCTGATTCCACACCGACCCTCCCTTCATCCCCTCCCCCTGATGACAATTCGTCCCCTAATCAACCAATGAACCCCCCTCCCAGTGGTCCTTCCGATTCTGCAAAGTCCCCTCCATTGCCTGGTTCACCCCCTGAAATTCCACACCCAGTTTGTCTCCCCCTTCTCAGGCCACACCTTCAAATCCTTCCACGCCGGCTGGACCTTCAGGTGATCTGACTCCACCATCTCAGGTACCTCAGTTGAGCCCACTATCAAATAAGTCAGCCCCGCCGCCTTCCTCACATTCTGCCTCTGCCTCACCTGGAAGTTCATCCGGTTCATCAGGTGGCTTTCGACATGGTGCTTTGGTTGGGGTGACACTTGCAGGTGTGGTGGTTGCCCTCATTGTCCTGTATTTCATTGTTCAAAAGAAGAGGAACAGAAGGGTGGATGGCCTGGTGAGCCACTACCGCCCACCGCCTGGTAACATGAAAACAGGTAATCATTACTTCGGAATTTTGATTTCTTATTGAGAAAAGCCTTTTCCCACTTTTGTAAGTTAGTCATTTTTGGATTTTATTGTCGCAGATGACTATTACTATGGACAGGTAAACACGGTTATAAACACTGCTCCTTCAGATACGTTGCATCCGGTGAAACCTCCACCTTCACCTTCTGCATTAACCAATACTTACATGAATGGAGGGTACCAACCAGGGGCATCTGAGGCAGGTGGTATAGGGGGTTCAAAGTCTTTGTTCAGTTATGAAGAGTTGACGGAGATAACAGATGGGTTTTCCAGGCAGAACCTCCTTGGTGAAGGTGGTTTTGGATGCGTGTACAAGGGTTGGCTACCTGATGGGAAGGAAGTGGCAGTGAAACAGCTTAAGGCGGGTAGTGGCCAAGGAGAGAGGGAATTTAGAGCAGAAGTTGATATTATTAGCCGGGTTCATCATAGACATCTAGTGTCTCTAGTTGGCTACTGCATCGCCGAGCACCACAGGCTGCTTGTGTATGAATTTCTGCCGAATAACACCCTCGAGCATCATTTGCATGGTAATGTAGATAAATTTTTGCTTTTACCTATCTGCTTGAATGAATGGGTTTCCTTATAACATTGGTTTATTTGCCGTTGTTGGGTTAAATTGTCAAAAGAGTAAATGATGATTTAAATCCACTATTAATTGTTAGTACCCTGGCCTCAATGTGGATTTATTGTTCATGCTGTCCAGGAATAGGATTGCCTGTCTTGGAATGGTCCAAAAGACTCAAAATTGCTATCGGCTCTGCTCGTGGACTGGCTTATTTACATGAAGATTGTATGCAACTGTCTGCTGTGTTTATCATCATTGAGTATCATTGTGATGGATGATTTACCATTTCTTGTGTTTTTTTTTCTTCCCTTTTTTTCTAATTAGGCCATCCGAAGATTATACACAGAGACATCAAGTCAGCAAATATTCTGTTAGATAACTCTTTTGAAGCACAGGCAAGATAACTTGGATATCTGCTTTATATTTTGTTGTCTTACCACCAATGATTGTCAATAATCCCAGTTGGCTGAAGCTGAAATTCTCACCATGAGAAGTTACAGGTTGCAGATTTTGGACTTGCAAAGTTATGTAATGATATGAACACCCACGTGTCAACTCGAGTCATGGGGACATTTGGGTGCGTCATGAATTTCTTTCAGAATGATTTTTGAACCTCCAAGTTTGAATTAGCTCTTTTGATATTTTATCGGTTTTATGCTGTAAACCTCACAGACTAAACTGCTGCTTCCAGGTACATGGCACCAGAATATGCATCCAGTGGAAAATTAACTGATAGGTCAGATGTATTTTCATTTGGAGTTGTGCTTCTAGAGATCATAACAGGACGCAAGCCAGTTGATGCTTCTCAGCCTCTGGGTGATGAGAGTTTAGTTGAATGGGTAAGCTCTAACAAAGTAGAGGGGATGAAAGGAATGCTTATCATAATCGTTATTTCCTTCTAAGCTTTTGCATGTGGTTTGGTGGTCATTTCAATAATCTGGTGCATGTTGTTCTGTAGATTTTAGATTTACAACATAAGAGATCTATTTTGGTATCCACAGCATTTTACATGATTACATGTTTACTCATCATCCAATATTTGCATCTACATGATGTCTGGATGATTTTTATTTCCAATTCTGGATGCATAATATTGTTAACAGTTTTTTGGCTGGCCAACTTTCATGCAATATGTTAACCATGATGAATGATCCTTGTATAATGATTTTTCATTACTGTTAGAATCAGAGATGTAAATATCTATGAAATGAATGACTGATGGTACTCATCCTCACGTCTGGAACACTTCTTTGCTATACATTTGCCAAAGTTTTGTTTCATCTGCCACAATTGAACAAAATAACACATTTTTTCCCTTGAATTTGCAGGCACGCCCTCTCTTGAATCAAGCCCTTGATACAGGAGATTTCTCTGTAGTAGTAGATCCAAGGCTTGAGAATAATTACGTGAAGAGTGAGGTGTTCAGGATGATGGAAACAGCTGCTGCATGTGTCCGCCATTCTGCTCCGAAAAGGCCTCGTATGGTGCAGGTAATAGGTTTTTTTTTAAAATCATAGCTACAAATGTGTATTCATGTGCAGACAGTTCTAATTAAAAAGGTCAACTTAAAGAGGAAATTGTCATACAGGAAGGATTTTATCAGGTTAGGTTGGCTGTGCTATATAAAATGGCACATGCACTGTTTGCATTTGTGAGCACATACAGAGGCAACTGGTTGCTGTACTGCGCCAAGAAAAGTATATGAAATACTTCAAAACCACGCCAAAAATTGGCATTAATTCTCTTTGGCTTCAAATGGATAAATCTTCTCCATCACTATGAAATAAATGTATCCTCCTAGGTAGAAACATATCCTACTACAATTTAAATGATCTTGTAATATTTCACCCAAAAAATATGAACCTCTTATGGTAAATTTTACACCAAAACTTTTTCTTCCCCATTTAGGTGGTGAGAGCACTGGACACAGAGGGAGAGATGGCAGATCTCACAAATGGGGTGAAATTTGGTCAGAGTGCAGTATATGAAGCAGCGCAATATACCTCAGAAATCCAGAGATTCCGTAGGATGGCATTTGGCAGTGTAGGTCAGAGCTCTGAATTCGGCGTCTCTGGAGAGTATGATCAGAGAAACTCCTCGTATGGCGGAGAATCCCGTTCCAGAGAGATGCCTGGTCCACCGGTGAATCCTAACAAATCGAATACTCAACCTGTGCAGAGGAATTCAGATGAAGTCCCCTCCAGCTATGGAAGCCACAGGTTATAGTTGGAGGTGTGACTAGGCATCTTGGATTCTATCACATTAGTATTACTTCTGAACAGAATTGTATACAATGTATATTAGACTTGTCGAGCTAACTAAAATCTGTGAGATTTTCTTCTGATGGGCAGTGGTCTTAGTCGCTTGGAGTCTCTTAAAGATTGTTTGGCTCCGCATCAGCTTAAACTTGGTTCTTTGCAGGTTCACCTCTGACAATATATCTTCTTCTCCTCCTCCTTTGATTGTAGAAGTCACAGCATTTTATGAGGCATGGCTTGGGTCTTTGGGGATTCTTGTTTGATCTACAAAAAAGAGCAAACGATATATTCACATTCATTTTATATTTTCTTACTTTTGATTGCTTTTGCCAATCAGTGTGTAGAGAAATAGGTTTTGTTTTATTTTGTAACTTCTAAAATGTTGATATGGAATTTTTTTTATCGTGGGGGTGAATCTATATACAGTATGAATATTAAATGATGTAAACATGTAATGGGTTCAATCAACCCCTTCACATTAAAAAAAAATAAAAATAACACTACTAATGTCATTCTTTCAAACCATGTAACCAGCCCATCAGCTCACCAATGATCTCACAAGCTTATCAATTGACCATGTTCAACCTATATTTTATATTTAAAATCCCTAAATTATCTCTCAAATTATATCTGTTATGATGTTATTTAATAAATATTAGATTTGAATAATCTCTCCCATCTTCTTTCTTTGATGGTTTATTTTTTATAAATATAAAGAAAATGCTATGTTTTTTTTATAAATATATAATGAGAGTAAATTTTTTAAATTTTGTGGAATTTTTTTAAAAAATAATCCTATCTATAAAAATTTCTGGAGCCATAAGTAAATGGATTGTGCCTTTGTAATAATTTTAAATCAGAAACCTCAACAAGTGACAATCTGTTATGAATATATGCATTTGAAAATACATATGTATATTTGTGGATGACCACACAATAAATAGATTCATCTTGGTATTATATGCCATATTAAAATTGTAATTCATGCATTTGTATATGCATTTATTTTGGTGTGTATTTTGAGTTTTTTATCATTGTGGTTGTGACTATATAAATAGAGGGCTTGTGTAACATGAAGAATATCAATGAGAAGAGATGGAAAAAATGAGAAGTTCTTGAAGAATAATACTTTCTCTTGTGCTCAAATTTCTCTTGTGCTTATGTTGTGTTTCTATCTCTTTCCTTTTTATTTTATAACACGTTATCAGCATGAGAAACTCTTTGTCAAAGAGATTGGTTTGTATTCTATGGTAGGTATATAATTTTGATATCTTCCTCTCTTGTTGGTAACAAATATAGTACAAGAAAAAAAAAATCACTCTTACATAAATGTCTATATATGCATGTTTGTTGCAACATATATATTATGTTATTAGATACTCATAATTCATGAAATTAAAATCATAATGAAATTAAAGATGGAATTCCAATGCTATATTTCTATCAATTCGCTTTTGATCAAATTATTTTCTAAATAGGATAAAGTACTAGACGTGCGGTGTATTTGGCTGATATGATTTAGATCATTCTAATTCCAATTATTCAATTTTGTGCATCAATCTTGGTTTTAATCAATTATGATAAATATCTCCAATTATTGTATCTTGGTGAGTTCATTATGTTCAAATCATCATGGTTTTATTTTGTTTACATGTGGGTAGATGTCAACAACATCCAGTTTGAGATATTTCCTTATTTTAGGTTCTTGTTGAAAGGGAATTGGATTCTTTGTTAAAAGGGAATTGTCTATTGTTTTGCATCTTGTATTATTGTTAATTAACAATTCTCACCCATCCAAGCATGTTTTTAAAAATCGAAAGTGACTGAAAGATCCAATTGCCCGCAAAATGATCCATGTATATATCAATTACATGTTTATCAAACCTAGTTGACTGTCATGTTCGATCCAATTTAAACTATTAATTTCTATGCATCACCATCTTCTAAAGAGCATCTATCTTTTTTACTATGGAATAATGTTTTATTGCTTTAAATATTGCTTAGATATGTGTTATGAATTAATTTGAGTATCTTGGTATTTTCAATAATAGTTCTCTTCGCATATATTTGATGTCAGATCTGTTTGATTATTATGTATATCAAATAAATATATAAGTTTTTTTATTCGACTCTGTTAATGGCCTCAGAAGGGTTATAAGATTACATAGGTTGGTTACAGTGTAAGAGTATGCTTACAAATAATTTTTTTGTGGTAATTAAATTACTGTAACATTTTCTCTTATGCTTGTAAATAACTTGGTTGTATCATATCTGCATGGTACATATTATATATTAGCATGCATGGTGTCCATGATGAATTTATTAAAGAAAATGATGAAAGGTAAAATTTTCTTGATATTATATTTTGTACACTAATTCAATTTATCTTGATGTCTCATTCTTAATGAAATATCATGTATTCGGATACATCAAGATTGAAAGTTCTTTTCTTTCTTTACAAGCCTATATTTATGGATACTAATTGAAGAGATATCCATCTTGATGTAACAAAGAAAATCATGTCTTTGTAGGACAATGAAAAAAAAAATTTATATGGATCCCTGAAAGATCATGAAAAAAAAAAATAGGAGGAGAAGAAAGATTCACAGTATCCGCAAAACCATTCAAAAGATATGAAATTTTTTTGAAAAAGAAGAAGAAGAAAGATTCACAGTGTCCGCAGGACATATAAAAGATATGAAATTTTTTGGATCCTTTTAAGTACCATAAAAAAAATTATGATCACATGTATCCTTCAAAGATCATGTAAAATATATGATTAAAAGTGACCCGGAAGGGACTACGTATAATTTTAGGGAAAAATGCATATAACCCCTTAAAAGTTTCCTGATATCCATATCGACCCCTCATTTTTTTTGAAAATTCATATAACCCCCTCATTTTTATATGTTAATTGACATTCACCCCTGCTGTTAACATTCTTAAACTCAGGTGTGGTTAAGCTAACCATATATGATAAAATGACCAATGTACCCCCACCCTTTTAACCTGAAACAGAAAGAGAGCGCCTCCCTGCGACCAAATCAGTCGCCACTCATCGTCGTCTTCAAACGCCCTCTGTGAGAGGGCCTCAAAGTAGGGGTCTGCAACGGGCCGGGCCGGCCCGACCCGTTGAAACAGGGCCCAAGCCCAGTCCTGGGCCCAGGCCCGCAGGCCGGCCCGTTGCAAAAAAAGGGCCCAGGCCCTGCCCACGGGCCCGTGCCTGAACGGGCCTCACGGGCCGGGCCTGGGTTCGGGCCCACGGGCGGGCCTACGGGCCTAAATTCAAAACATTTTATTTTTTTATTTTACGTTGTTTATTTGTACATAATGTTAAAATAACACAAAATTTAAGTATAATGTTGAAAAAAATATTTATATCTATTGAATTTTCAAAATAAAAATATTAAATGAATTAATTACTTACAAAAATAAATAATTACATGTACCTAACTAGATTAACACCTATATAAATGTTAATAATTTGTATAACTCAACCACAATTCAAATAAAAATTACATGTTACTAGTTCATTGGATCACCCTCTATGGGCCTACGGGTCGGGCCCGTGGGCGGGCCTACGGGCCCCAAAACCAGGCCCAAGCCCGGCCCTCCCTGAACGGGCCCGGGCCGGGCGGGCCGGGCTTTCGGGCCACGGGCTTTTTGGTGACCCTTACCTCAAAGAGGCTGGGCCCTTCGCGGTTCGTACGCGGCGGGGATTGGGCGCTCCGGGGTGAGGCGGTAGTCGACGGAGACGATGATGGAGACGATGACGGCGTGGGCGGCGGCAGAGAGGGAGGTGAGGTGGCATGATAGATTGGGGTGGCGGCGGAGTGGAGGATGAAAGCGCTGCCGTGGAGTAGACGAGGAGGGGGAGTTTGGGTTGGTCGGAATCAGAGGGTTTGGGGAGGTAGAGACGGACCCAGATGTCGGTGGAGGAGTCGATGATGATGTCTTTGGAGGCAACGCCCGTGGTTGGGGGGGGGGGGGAACGACGAGGTCGATGGTGCTGTCTTCGTAGGCATGGGTTTGATGCGTTTGTTGCATTTGTTGGAAGGGGAAGCCATGGATGGACTGGATGAGTGCGTGATGTTTCTTGGCTTCTTGCCGTGCTTGATGATCTCGCTGTAGGAGCCTCTGAAGATTTTATTCAGTATCCAAATGGTTGATAATGGTGAAGCATTCCTGTTTGTATGGAAGGGATTAAATCCTTGATTCAATTCTTGTATCCCACATTTCATCCAAGCATCAACAAATGTTATAGTTTGTGAATTGGGTTAATCATTCAATGTATTGATTTATTTATTTTATTTTTAAATTGGGTCTTGAGTTCATATGAGGTTTTGGGTGTACGTTTTCATCATGCATTTGGGTCTCTGCTTCTACAGTTACATTGAATCCTGCTATCTTCATATGTGATGAAGATAGAATGAAAGAATTCACAAAACACCAATAGAAGATGACTGGAAATCACAAGCATTTCATGGTGTTTTTGAAGGCTTAACACTATAAACTGTAAAAAAAATGACCCCTGTGAGGAAGAAGAGACACATTCGGTGTAAATGTATAAGGAAGGGCGATTTGGTTATTTGGAGGGGTTTTTTGGATTTTGTTAAAAAATCAGGGGGTTATCTGCACATATATTTTTAAGCTGAAATTAAGTAATGGAATATTCATAGAATATTCCTAACAAATTGATGGCAAACTAACTCGGGGGGTTATTTGTTTAACCACAACAACTTTCAGGGGGTTATATGGATTTTTAGAAAAAAACAGGGGAAGATATGGATATTAGCCAACTTTCAGGGGGTTATATGCATTTTTCCCATAATTTTATTATCCCTAGAGAATTATGTAAAAATCATAGTTATTTGGGTCCTTGTAGAACAATATTCTACAAAAGTTATGAAATTTTATTATCCCTGAAGGATATACACAAATCATGGCTGCTTGTATCCCTATAGGACCATTAAAAAAAATGATGAGATCATGATTTATTTAGTTGAAAGCAACAATCATAGAGTTTCTAAAACAACTCAGACCACTGGAAGTGGATTTCTAGTGAACAAAAGCACAATTAAAGGGAAAATATTTGCATGACAAATCCCTAACACAAGGAAAATGATTGTTATTTATGTGGTGCTTAGAAAAAAAAGGCCACGTACCTAATGTACGATCAGACTTTTGTCATTTATGTATTTATATTTTTATAATTTTTCTTTGTTATCTAAAATGTATTTTCTTATTTTTTATATTTGTCCTATTATTTTGAGTTTAATATTAGTTAATTCAAATATTAATACTATTTCTAGTACTATAAATTTGATTAAATGCTCCTGAAGAGCAAATATTAAATGATCAAGAGGTACATAATGATGCTTCAAACAGTTGAAAATTCAATTACAAAGAACCAGACGTTTTTTTCGTCCAATGATGATGATGTTTTTACCATACGATTTGTGATTTATCATTATAATGAGACAATATTTTCATCGTTAGGGGGAGGAAATCCATCATTGGAAGAACGACGAAAAATTTCGTAAAAAGCTCATTTGTCTCATTTTGATACACTTCTCAATGTGATATTGAAGTGCACTCATCTTCAGAGAATTGTGCATCAGTTACCGAATGCAATTATTGATACAGTAAAAGTGAGAAGATCACATATTTAAGCTGTAAATACTCTAGCTCAAATTGATGTTCCAATTGAAAAAACTATCATTGCATTGGCTTGTGAATCAACAAAGGCATGCTTGAAGCGTGACATACTTATAGGTTTAAGAGATCAGTTTTTCGAATGAGAAAAATGATGAGAAAAATAATATGCTATAGAAGAGCCTGAAACACTTGTAAGATTCACATTAATAAAGTCTGCAGAAGATAAAATTCTGAAAAGATACAAGTCCCTGAAGAGACACATGTCCACGTAGGACAAATACATGAAAATAAAGACATTGCCACAAATTATGCATGCATATACAAAAAAATATTGTGGGATTGTAAACAAGTGATCAATATATATATTTTCATTCGCTATAGTTGTTGAAATTATTAAAAATGATAACTTAGAATCACATTAACTGAATGAATATAAGGAATGTCATAAGTTAGGCCGACCGATCAGTACAAAATAGACAAAATTTCTAGAAAGAGAAAGGCATAAGAAAAAGTAAATAAAGAGGTTAATGCTCCTGAAGAGACCTTAAAACAAGCAACAAAAACAGTTGATCAATCTCATCTTTCTAAAGAAATTAATAACCCCAGAAGAGGTAGTCATGAGGAGATACATGTAAAATATGAGATCTCACTAAACCATAAAAAAGAAAGATGAGATATAAATAAAATCATTGTCGACAATATATATTCATATGATGTTACTCTTGATATTATGAGGATCCTAAACTATAAAACGTCAAAGAATATAGACGTAGAAATGATTGACCAAATTATAAAGACAATACTGACTTAATTAAATTCACTAGCGAAACATGAAGCATTTGGACCTGTAGTCCAAACATGTGAAGATATAAAGTATACATGATATAAATAAATAATGCCTGATAAAAATGAAAAATTGAGATATAAAACATGTCTTGTGAAAAAAAGTTTCTCACAATGACCTGGTATATAATGAAGAGACATATTCTTTTGCAATAGATGTAATCATATTTTGTTTTATTACTTTGATAGTCTCAAAAGGACTAGACATGCAAAAGAAACATACTTAGGGTGTGTTTATGCACAAAGTTGAAGGGAAAATAAAAGAAAGTGAAAGAATTTGAGTCAAATGGAAAGTGGTGGAAAATAAATTTTTTTCCCTTTGACCAACTTTCATGGTGTTTGTGCATGTAGTGAAAAAAATTTCCATCACTTTTTTTTAATTTCTCACCTATAGAGAAAGGAAACGTTTTTTCTCACTTTTTTCTAATAAGACAAAATAGGAGAGAGAAAGTGATGGAAAATGTTTTCTTTTCATTATTTGACACAAACGCTAGTTTTTTTAGTGGTCAAGGGAAACTTTTTTACTTTCCTTTACTTTCTTTCACTTTTCATCATGCACAAACACACTCTTATAATATAAGGATGCATATTATGTGTATTAATGGGCCATAATTCATTTGAATGGGAATCACCGATGTTAAAGGACTATTCGGTACGAGAGATGGATGACACATGGGACATAAATATAGGTACAATGTTGAATTTTTGTGTGGCATATATTTTAAAACTATTTGTTCAGGATGAAAAAATAATTAAATTAAATCATATGTTATCTCATATGATACAAGAAAAAAAAGAATAAAGTATGGACAATTGTCTATATTTTAAAAAAAAAATAGAGATATTTTGTTCTGAGTAAAATGTGGAACAAACTTTATCCCTATTTTTTAACTATAATTTGTAAAACTTTTATGACTGTCCTTCCGACTGGGTCCAGGGGTATTTCGGCAATTCACCTTAAGAAGAAAGGCAACAACTATACATAATTACATACCAGTACATGTCTAGTTTGTAAATGAATAAATATTTATGATAAGTTAACATAATTTAAAGGGATAAAAAAATTATTATTTTTATCCACATTTACATTTGATAATATTTTTTTTATTATCCTCATTTTTTTTTGTTCTTATTCTGAATCTTGTATTTGGATCACACTATCTAAAATATGGAACAACTTAAAAAAAATTGAAGACCCAGGTCCTAGGTTAAAATGTGATATTTTGTACGAATCAAATCTTTATGTTTTGTGTCTTTAATTTATCATGTTTTGCTTTTCCTAAATATTTTCTTTCTTTAAATTCTTTGTGAGGGCCAGCCTGTTCATTATATATTTATATTGGGTTGCTAGATATGTCATTTTTTGGTACTATGTATGGAAAATTTAGGCCAGCCTAGTCATCAACAATTAATAATAGGGAAAAATAACATATAACCACCGCTCGAAATTCATGTAACCCCGACTTTTTCTAAAATTCATATAACCCGTTGAAAACACCTATAAAAATTTGTTGATAGATTAAGATTATTATGTGAATATTTTGTATAGTTAACCTTGATTGAAAATGTAGTATATCAAAACTCATTTAAAATGTGTTAAAAATACAAAAAATCTTCTGTGAATGATGATTTTAACTCTCCGAATAGTGTTTAATAATATATGTGGAGGGATAAAATCGTCATTTACAAATGTTTTTTTTTCCACATTTTAGATAAATTTTTCGGTGTTTTTAGTATACGATGTTTTCAATTAAGTTAACCAAATCAAATATTCGTAAAATATACCTCATCTATTAACAGAAATTTCACTTAATGAGTTATTTAGATTTAATGGATGTTTTCAGGGAGTTATATGTCCTTTAAAAAAGTCAAGAGAGTATATGGATTTCGGATAGTTTATAAGTGGTTATATAGATTTTTCCCTTAATAATAATAAGTAGAAGAGTAAATTGCCCAAATATTCTTGAACCCAACCACCGATTATTCCTGTACTCCCAACTTTTGAAACATTTTGTTTTTATCCTGGCAGACCACACCAATTTTTCTGTACCTCTACATATCACACCACTTTTTATAAACTCAGTTTTACCCCTCCTCCAAACCCACACCTCTTCTGCAGAGGAGGGTAATATTGGATGTGAATGTAATGTGGCACAGGAGGGGGTAAAAAAAATAGATGTGGTCTGCAAGGGTAAAGAAAAATATTTCAAAAGTTAGGGGCACATAAATAATTGACGGTTGGGTCCGGGGGTATTTTGTCAATTCACCTGAAGAAGAAACACGACAGCTATACATAATTACATACAGTAGATGTGTAAATGAATAAATATTTATGATAAGTTAATATAATTTAAAAGAATAAAAATATATACATTTGATAATGTTTTTTTTATTATTCTCATTTTTTTATATTCTTATCCTGAATCTTGTATTTGGATCACATTATCTAAAATATGGGATAAATTTAAAAAAAATTTAAAATATCAAATCTACCTTTACTATTAATTGAACATTAATATTGTTGGGGAAGGACAGTCATAAAAGTTTTATAAATTATAGTTAAAAAATAAGGATAAAATTTGTTCTACCTTTTACTCAGAACAAAATATTCCTATTTTAAACATAAAAATATAGACAATTGTTTTTTTTTCTTCTTGTGTTATATAAGAGAATATATGATTTAATCCAATTATTTTTTTATTCTACTTATCTCGTGCAAATAGTTTTAAAATATATGCCACACAAAAATTCAACGTTGTACCTATATATTTATGTCCCACGTGTCATCCATCTCTCGGACCGAATAGTCCGTAACACCGGTGGTTCCCGTTCAAATGAATTGTGGCCCATTAATACACATAATATAATAGGACAATTATTCCTACTAAAAAAAATATATAATATGACAATTCCTTAATTCCCTACCTACCCATACAGTCACCATCCATATTGCACTATTTTACGGTATCGCCACTCCAAAATAAACTGTGAGCGACTTGCTACATCGTTTGGTTTGAACATTTTTGAAAGGCAGTAGAACACAAATGTAGATTGCATTGACATTGCTCCACACCTCTCATTCAAGTAATTAATTTTTAAGGGATTCTCTAAACATTCGGAAGATGAGCGTCTGCACCGCACATCCAAACAAACATTAAAACACTTGGTTATACATTTCAATATTTAGACTTAAATCTTTTGAATTCCAATACAAAATATATATATCTTTTTGAATAATTGAGGGATATATACATATAAAATGGATGATCAAGTGGTGTATTAGAAAAATATGAGAATTAAAATCAAGATTTCAGAATATACAAGTGACCGTATATAGACAATAAAATAATATTTTAAATTTTATAATTGTGATTTATTATGTAAGATAATAATACAAATAATAAAAAAAAAATTAAATTTATAAGATAAGTTGGATTCAATTTTACATATTCAAATATGGTACAAAGAAAATGATATGTTCACCCTCTTGTGCTACCTCATTTTCAATCTATACCTGTTTTATTTATTTATTTTTAAAAAAAATTATATACTTCAATTGAAATACATATTGTTATATGAAATAAAAAAAATATATATATTAAAGTACAATAATATTATTAGTGTATTTTTTAAGTTATGATAAAATCTCATACATTGAAATAACACAGTATATATAATGTGAGACTGCAACCTAAATCGTAAAACGAACCAGTTATCATCACTCATAATATATATAATATAATTATAATCTATCAGATAAAATGTATGACGGGATACGAATATTTTTTCAGTTGCACCAAAAAAAAAAAAAAAAAAAAAAAAAGAGACGTGGCTCCATCGTAATTCCATACAAATCAGAGGGCAGTTCTTCCCCATCGAAAGACAGCCGATCTAAACTTAAAAACGACTGATCAAGCCGAGCCGAGCAGAAGATGTTAATTAACGTCGCTTTCTTTGCATGAGCCGAACATGTTATAAAAAGTTCTCTTTTATTACGCCAACCAACACTCTCTCTCTCTCTCTAAAATGGGCGTCTTTAGAACCGCCGAGAACCGCCACGCCGAGCTGGAGGAGCTCCTCCGGCCGCTGGTGAAATCCGCCACCGAAAAATGGAATGGACGGACGGGATCCTTGGACACCCCAAAATCCGACGACCGGGACGCGCCGGAGGTGAAGGTGGTCTGTGTCACTAATGGGTTGTCTTACGTCGGACTCGCCATCGTCCGCTGCCTCCTCAGCCGGGGCTACGCCGTCCGCGTTACAGTGGAGGCCGAAGGTTAGCTTCCAATTAAACATGTCATTTGGTAGGCGTTGGTTAGACAGCTCTTCTAACCAAGGTCTCATGGAAGACTCCCGCTCTCTTATTTTATGATGTGTTTTTTTATATTCTTCCGCACTCTCAGAATTTGTAATTCAATATCAGAATTGAAATCGGATAGAAAATTTCTACATTTATTAAAAAAAACATGTCATTTGGTGTGGTCATTTTGTTGACGAATTTTGATATTGTTGTTGGATGGTGCAGGGGACATGGAGAAGGTGAGGGAGACGGTGGGGGTGTCCGATGAGGGTGAGAGAGACCGGGTGTGGGCGGTCGAGGCGAGCGTCATGGACGCGAGCGCGCTTTCCGAGGCGTTCCATGGCTGTCGAGGTGTGTTCCACACCGCCTCCTTCGCCGACCCTTCCGGTCTCTCCGGCTACTCCGTGAGTACAGTTCGATCACCTTAATTTCACTCTCCATTGTCATAATTTCTTTACATCTTGGACCAAGTTTTGAAAAAGTCAGTTAGTGCACTTGATGCTATATGTTAAATTAATCATGGAAGCGGGTAATATTTTAAATTCTAATTGTTTTATGGGAAAATTCATTTGGGATCTCTGTAATCATCCGTGAATTATTTTTAGATTCCTAGAATTTTTTGAAATTTTTTTAGTTTATGTCCCTGAATTCGGATGTCGTTATTGTATTCATAAAAAATCACGAAAATACCCTTGATTAATGTTTTTAATACATTGTTAATACTCCATTACACTGTTAAGTATATCCATCATACTGTTAACACTTTTCAGTATAATATTAACCTTTACAAAATATGGGATATTTTTAATATTTTTTATGAAAAGAGTAATAACATCCGTTTCTAATAATTTAAAGATAAATATTTCACCGTTTTAAAGACCTAAGAAAAACTTGAAAACTTACAGGTGGTCACAGATACCCCAACTTGATTTCTCTTTTTTTTACTGGATAATCCACATGTATAAACATAAACACCCGTTCAGAGAATGTCAAATATTATTAAATTGAGAATTTCAGTTGATTCTGGTCAGCAATTTGAGTCCTGATGCAAAATTCCAACTGACCCCAGCCCAAAAAAAAAAAAAATCTCATATGTGGTCCCACATGTCCGGAGTGATGTACCTATTTTGACGGATGCGATGCGTACATCACGTGCACTTCCAACCATAAAAGGTTGGCCGTCACGCGGATCATCCACCGTTCGTTGCTTCGAGACCATATCCGACGGTCCGTATTCTGACTCGTGTGGTGATCACGTGCGGAGCAGAAACACGTGGCGGCGCTTGAGGTCCAGGCGGCGACGGCGGTGGTGGAGGCGTGTGCGTGCACTCCGTCGGTCTCCGCTTGCGTGATGACGTCATCACTCCTCGCGTGCGTGTGGGGTCGAAATGACGAGAATACCCCTGATTTGGTGGACGAGGACCGGTGGAGCGACGAGGGGCGATGCAGGGATGATAAGGTAATTTCAACAACAAGGTCGACACAAATACTCGAATTCAAAACCTATCCTAAACATATATAATCCATGAACATGAATTTTTTTAATAGTATAGACTTATTTTTTCATAAAAAATTATATATAATTTTTATATGAAGTATGTGAATTTTTCTTGGTTTTATTTAAATGTACAGAGAAATATAACAGCGTATAAGAATGTTGTTTTAAGAACTTTGTCATAACTTTTGTTCTTTTTTTATATATATAAAAAAAGCTTTTGCATTTGTTTATTGTAATATGAAATTTTTTTGCCCTAAACTTTTAATGAATTCTGGGCATTTTCATGAATCTTTAAGCGAATTAATTACGTACCCACATTGGTGGCCTAACCAAACCATCCCTTAAGACAAAGAATTTCTGAATTTTTGTTTAATTCATTAGTCAATTGGATTTATCTGAGACTTAACACCATTAACATGATAAAATTGTAATTTTAACAATATATAAAAATTCTATATAACCTCATAAAAGTTAAATTACATGGGATTGTCGAGTTTAAGTCGCCATGCATGATTTAGAGTTTAATTAATTTGGTTCTAAGTTGATGAAAATATTTTTCATGTTAATATGTACCGATGAGAATCTTATCAGTACATTTTTTGATACATGATAAGTGTCCATCAAATAGTTAAAAATATTTCATTAATTAAAAAAATCATTGATAGAATTCTCATTAATACTCTTTAATGACATGTGCTATTCATTCAAACACATCAATAACAATTACTGATATGAAATAAGACAAACAATAAGTGAACATGTCTTCATGTAATATTAGTTTTCATTAACCCTGTGACTTTTCTTGAAGTACATATAATCTTTCTAAAATACTTGTGTAAATGCAAATAGCCTCCTGAATTAAATTTTCATTGATAAACAAGAAGTATTATGTTTAGTTAATAAAAAAACATTTACAATATATTAAAAATATAGAAAATCCTCCGTAAATAACGATTTTATCCCTCCGAATATGGTTTTATAATCTATTCGGATGTGTAAAATTCTCTTTCTCAATCTCAGAGGATTTTTGCATTTTTAAAACATTGTATGTTTTTTTTATTGGTATACTGTGTTTTCAGTCAAATTAATCAAACATAATATTCCTCATATGTCATCTAAAGTTCAATTCAAGGGGATATCTGTATATACATGTGTGTTTTCATGAAGTTACATGGATCTCGGAATGCTCACAAGAGGTAATTTGGATTTTTAT
The DNA here is from genome assembly GCA_030737845.1 of Acorus calamus. Taxonomy (NCBI): domain Eukaryota; kingdom Viridiplantae; phylum Streptophyta; class Magnoliopsida; order Acorales; family Acoraceae; genus Acorus; species Acorus calamus. The sequence continues at coordinate 4,076,819 of CM060860.1, forward strand.
CTTTTGTTGTTAGTCTCATTGAATGCATGAGAACCAAATTAAATTTATGAGTGACCCCATTTAATTAAGTAATGCAAATTAAAAATGTGACAGCTATGGTACGCGTTGGGGAAGACAATGGCGGAGAAGGCGGCATGGAGGGCGGTGAGTGGTAGAGAAGAGAATGTGAGGTTGGCCACCATCTGTCCGGGCCTTGTCACTGGTCCTCATTTCCAAATTGCAAACTCCACTGCCACCATCGCTTACCTGAAAGGTAGAGTATTGTTACACTTAGTTTTTTTCTCAATCCAAAATACAGTTTTATATAACACGTTAGAAATTCAGTAAAATATATACTATAAACTTCATTAAATATTTTCTTATACTTACTAAAAATGGAGCGATATGCATTTTTTATCAAAAACATATACCTCATTAGATGATATTTACCATTTTTAAAAAATAAAAACATGTGAAGTCTGAGTTTTACTTGGTGTCCCACTCTCATCATCCTTTTCAATATTCTTGTTTTGGTTACTCCCAAATAGTTTTTTTTTAAAATACATTAAATATATGAAGTGACACATTACTATGCATTAGTTAGCCGGTCAATTATATGAAAGATTTTGCATTCTATTTGAATCCGTAATTAAAAAATACGTAGTTGCCAATATGTGAATACAAATGTTTAATGATATTCTAGGTCCCCATTCGAATCGTATTATTCCACTGGCATAAAAAGTGATTTACATATCAAATCACTTATCATCACTTTTTTTATCTTAAAAGACTCACATGTCAAATCAATTTTTTACCTTTTATAAATCATTGTACAAGTTATTCATTATCAATCAAACAAAAACAGGGGCGCATGAGATGTACGTAAGGGGATTGTTGGCGACGGTGGACGTGGAGGAGCTGGCGAAGGCGCACGTGGGAGTGTACGAGGCGATGAGAAGGGACAGGAGGCGGGCGTCCGGGAGGTACCTCTGTTTCAATCGGACGGTGAATACGCGATGGGAAGCAGAGGAGCTGGAGACATGCGTTGGCTTGGCCAACCGTATCATAATCAGCTATGAAGACCATCATATTATCGGTGCCGATGAATTGTGGAGGAGGTTTGAATTGTCGAACGGGAAGTTGCGAAGGCTGTTGCGGAGTCCTGCCCGGTGTTGTAATGGGGGTACTCTTTTCTGATCCATGTCTTTATTTTTGTAGATTTCAGTGAGTGAGAGTTTTTTTTTGGAAGTTAATTCTGGGTCCTCTGGATCCCTGAATTTTCTTAAGTTTTTCAAACATTTGAATTTATTTTTAGTTTCCAAGTTACTCTTTTTACCCTGTCTATACATTTTTTTTGGACCCCGTCTCTCCCACATCCACACAAACAACCAAACAGAGTAATGTCACAATATATTGGTATCATAATAAGAAAATTGACAATGTACAAAACTCATATATAAAGTATGCGACAGTTTAACAGTGTACACAATTGGACATCTTTTTGATAAAATGGTAGATGTACCCAATCTTTAGTAAGGTGATTTGAGTTTAAGTCTTGCTGCCTGTGCTAATAAGGGATAGATTTGACTAAGAAAAAAAAAACATTACCGATAATAATAATAATAAAAAACAATGTTGTAGTGTATTAACAACCCAGACAATAACAATAGGGTCTGAGGACCTAAAAATAAATTCAAATGTTCCAGGGACTAAAAATAATTCAAATGTTTCCCAAATGACCCAAACTTAATTTCCATTTTTTATTATTTTTTTATCTTGGTTTTGGGGGGTCAGGCATAACTTGAGAAATAAAAAGGAACACATGAGAATAAGGAAAAAAATTGTTCATCTATACTTGTATAAATTAGAAATAAACCTAATAATTGTTTTAAGAAGGTATTGGAATTATTTATCAGAATTTATCTATACCAATAGATAAATTTACCGTTTTGTGTCATTTTAAAAAAAATCTCTCTCACACTCTCACGCATTCCAAAAACATGCCACATCTATTATACCAGAGATACATCTCTCACATTTATTATCAAACACAAACAAATTATACAAAAGTACAGTGGCATATAATACAATTCAAACATTGGAATTCAAATTCTCGCCGAAAAAAAACATTGGGATTCAAATAACTGCGAAGGTAGCTAGTCCTATCCAGTTTCATGCTTCACAAACTGAAAAACATTTTGCATATGTTATGAACAGATTTCTCCAGTCAAGAAGAACAAGCAACACCATCACCTATGGCAAATATATACACATTAGTATATACAACACAAACTGCCTGCATGTGGATTACACTCTCTGTCACCTGATGAAGGCATCACCTATGGCAAATATATACACATTAGTATATACAACACAAACTGCCTGCATGTGGATTACACTCTCTGTCACCTGATGAAGGCGCTAATCACTCTTTGCGAACCAATCTATGATGAATATCGAAGATCGATGATTTCAAATCGTAAATTAGAGTTTAGATAGACACTTGAACAGTCCTCATATATGGGACTCCCGTCAGCAGGCTCTTGATGAGTGTGAAAACCTGTATCTTGGCAGTCTTTAAGGACCGTAGTTCCTCCAGGATTCGTTAGCCTATATACTCCGTAACTCCTACAGAATGTCAAGACCTTTAATCATAAGCCGCTGTTTGTGAATCTTAATGATATGTGTTGCACTCCTCACTAAACGATACTGAAAAAGAGGTCAATGATAGAAAGAAAGAAAATGATGCTAATGACAGTGCGCAAACTGTTGGAGAATTTTAGTGACAAGTTGGAACACTTGCAGAATACAGACTGAAAATACAAATGTTTGTTGTAGAATACTTGCTTCTGGTCTTAGTAAGGAGTTATTGGATGAATCTATATTAATTGCATGTCATATGTTGAAAAAGTACCCAATACAAAGATGAAAACTACAGCATATGAACTAGGAAAACAGAGGAAACCAAACTTGTCGTTTTTGAGAGTTTGGGGTTGTAGAACTATATTAAGATTAAACTTAATAAATCAGGTGAAAATAGTCTTGAATGTATTTTCTTGGTTACACTGTCTTGTAACAGAATCTAATAGCTCTATACAAGTTGATACTTTAGTATATTCAAGAGATGCAATATTCTATGAGAATAGATTCTCCACTATACCAGAGAGTTTCGACTCTGAAAAATCTTTAAGACAGTTCAAAAAAGAAGTGCCATAAATAAATCCCCTGAACTGAGGAGTAGAATAAGGATAGCAAAGTCCTTTGGATCAGCCTTCATTGTGTATATGGTAGAAGGTACTAGAGATGCACATTATAAGTAGATCATAATTTCTACTGAAATTTAGTCAGACCCTCTTACTTTTGAAGGTGCACTGAAGTAAGGCATATTAAATTTAGGTAATGCAGGCTAACCTTGACTGATCCGTTGGTGCCAGGACAATAGCAACAGACTCTGGTAGCATTACCTAGAAGAGAAAGCAACCATTGTTTGAGAAATAAAAGGGAAAACCAACATGTTTACTGATCAAAAATTCACATACAATTCTATTTGCTGATCATTAGAATTAGTCTAAGATGTTTGTGTGCGCGCGCACGTACAGTGAGTCACACATAAGTAAAGAATCATGTTTACCTGATAAGAGTACTGCGTGTGTAAATCTATAGATGACATAAAACATGTCTGTGAAGGGTGTGTCTGCACATTAACAAAGTTTTATTAATCACCAGCCAAGAGATATACTGTTTTTATAAAATAAATAAATAAACTGTTTAAAAAAACTTCTTTTACATATGATGCATGCGTACATGGATCCCTACACCCACAAAACGTACATGCACATATGTAGTCCATAGTAAATTCAAGATTTCTTATTGAACCAGCACATTAACTTACATTTGAATTATTGACACACAATTATTGCATAAGATATGTAAACTTTACCTTGAAAATGCACATGTTATTAGCCTAGATATAATTTTTTTAAATTCAAATTAGAGAAATGAAAGATAATTAAAAAATCAATAGATAACTCAGAAACAAGCCTAACTAGTTTGTTGATAAACAAGAAAATAAAAACAGTAGAGGTGAAATTATAATGCACAATTAATCAAGCTTTAGAGCTACACAGAAGAACAAAAAAGAGACAAGAAACGAACATGAATCCAGCCCACAGGAAACAGGGACTGCTCATCTTGTAAGGCATAGATCTCTTCCTCGTTTAACGCCTGGCACTGCAATTCAGAGTTATCAATCATCAGAAGAATGATATTTTCAGCTCACCAGGAGAAGATTAGCGATATTTTGAGATATAATACATTGAGGCTTCCACACACTTACTGAACTAGAGGTTGATTCCTGCTTAGGTACTATCAAGCTAATTACATAGAATGTCCGATTCTTCTGCATTTTATAAAATTGAAACACTTGATTCCAATCGAGGCAAAGAATATGAAAACAAAGCACTATGAAGCCAGAAAAATATGTTCAACTCACAAGCAAGGCACCAAGAACCCCACAAGTCTCCAAGTTCTTGTTGGTGTTTTCTCTAGCAAGTTCAAGAAAATCTTCCATCAACCTCGCAGACTGAAAATAGAAAACCAGTAAAAGAACATAAATTCAGCACAGACCATCTGTATCTCCAAAAGCGTGCAAGGCAATAGAGGAAAGTGAAAACATATATTCATGATGTAATGCCAAAAGAATGGCAGTATGTGTGGTGGTTTGGATACTTACTATATGCACATCCTGAACTGCATTAGTTGATGATGATTCGGATTTCAATTTCCCAGGATCAGAATCAGGAACAATGATACGAGACACCTGGGCAGCTTGAGGTACATCCTCCAAGTAGGAAACCACGGGAGAGGGATAAAAATGCTTAACAACATGCACATTGATGTCTTCGTCCCTGGCTGTCGGAGTAACACTGGTTTTCATAATGCAAAATATCATTCACTGATTGGGTGTGGGCATTGAAGATTTCTACTTTACATTTATGATAATCCTTTATATATATTTATATATGGTGATTCAAGATGAGAGATCTGTAAAATAAATATGATTCAACCAAGTATCAATAGAAGACGAAAGTTACATGAGGCATTTTGTTCCTGTGCTACCACAGCGTATGACCTGCATAAGAATTATTACTCATCAAACAGAACCTGACAAATGCCAAATATTAAGATACGAAGCCCGACAATTACATTGATAAAATGGAGATAGAAATGTTGAAAAGCAAACCTTGGACTCATCCAAGCTTGGAAAGGCCCCATCCTTTATAGGCAGACTTTGTGAATTACAAAGTGATTTGTTTCCACTGTTTCTAAGCTTTCCAAGAGGTGGCTTCAATGTTTCAAGTTCCTTGACAAATTCTTTAAGCACCTGATCAAACATGACAAGCAATTGACTATGGACAATCTTGCCTGACCTTCTCTGATACAGAATCCCGAACAAGATAAATTTGTATCATAGAGCCATTATGTAGAACATGTTGGTGATCTGTCAAACAAGCCATCTTGTGATGCTTGTTGGATTAAAAATAATGAAATTTAGGCCGATAACCTCATGGAAGGAATAATGGGACCTTCCATTGGCTAACTTTAGTTGATTTTCTTGGAATAAATTCCCTACCAAGAAAACAGAAAAAGCAAAACCAAACCTTCTTGTGATGAAGCTTTTCCTTGGAAGAGTATGTTGGGTAACATTGATGTTGAGGAATAACTTCAGATACCAAACTGGAAAAGCAAAGGAAACTCATATCTAATAAAATTTGTATAACATACCATGACAATCACCAAATAAAATCCAACTATTGTTAAACAAGACACCCATGAAACAAAACATTAAATTGGATCCAACTGAAAAGTTGGTAATTCTTTGTAAATACTCAATTCCACATCATGAAATACATATTTCTGAAAACACAAATATTTAAGTTGTGTTTCTTTCACCAATCCATGCCTTAACATATTGTCAGAGGTGTCCCCTCATGGGTCCTGGGTTCGAGTCTTACTTCTGTTGATAGGACGTATGTATAACAATCTTTCAACACAAACAAATAATTTCATGATCAAACAATAACAAGGTGATAAATTGATGATTCTCGCATAGAGAGACATGCCTTATGTATCGATTTAGAGTCACATAAAGATCAACAACGTTTCCTTCGTCTCTATAGACTTTTGCCTGAAAAATCTCAAATGGGTCGCAGAATTAACAAGAACCCATTAAAGAACAAGTGTCAAATGAGAGGGATATAGTGGGTACCCACTTGTTTGATGGTTTGATCGGCGGTTCTGTAATAGAAAGAGAGCGGGAAACGGTTGCAGTTCTTCATCTGCTGCTGTTGTGGCGGTGCCCATAATTCCATTTTCTCCTCCTCCTCCTCCTCCTCCTCCTCTCTGTGTTTTTTTGTTTGGTTGATATTATAATAGCATCGCTGGCTTTTTATGATACTAGTTCCTTCAGAAGAAGTTTTCCATCGTTGTCAACCTTTTTCACCATCATCATCTATTTGAAACTTTGATAAAAGGAGTACAAATTTTAATATTGGGATTTTCATCTATATATTATTTAATAGCCCAACATCATCCATCTTATCACAGATTTACCGGAGAGGACATGTCAGCTCTCTAGCTTGTTTGCGTGTCTGCTCCGGTCAAGACACTGTTGTTTTTCTTTTTTTAGATTGCATCTAAGACTTACCTATTAACATAGTTAAACCTTAAATTTTTGCGTTGATTTTTTTTTTTAGATTACATCAGTATTTACAACCATTTGATTTTTAAAGTAACGAGATAGCAACTCTACATGATTCAAACAAAAACAAATATAGATAAAAACAAGCGGAGAACTTATTCACTAAGCTGAATTAATTCTGGTTTTTTTTTAGGTGAACATAGGAATTTGAATTCAAGACATCGTGGCTACAATGTTTGTTGTCAATCATTAAGCTATAAGTCTAATTCCTGGGTTAATCCGAATTGAAAATGTGTTTTGTTTAGTTACCTAAATAAATATCAATACCGTCCACCTAAAAATTAGAATAACAATTATATGAATAAAGATAGAATTGTTGAATTTGGATGAAAATTATTTATCCTCTCTTATTCATATAAGCCTATTATTGTATATTACATCCAAATGGATGCGGATACTCAGAGCATATGTTCTAAAATATTTGCATACAATGACTATTATATATATTTTCATTATAAATATTTTTTATATTTATAAAAATATATTATAAATATAAATTTTCATAGAAAATATATATCAAATATTATAAAAATAGTAGATGAGGTAATTCAAATAATTATACAAATTTTAATATTTCATTCAAATTCGGATATTATCTTTTCAATATCCATCAAATACAAATACCAAGGAACAAATTCAGATATCACACATGCTTGGTTCAACTCTTTTTTTTCCATTTAGTATCGTACCACATCATCTTAGTTAAAATTAAACGATTACAAATGCATCAAATAATAAATGAGATTATGTGACAAATGGATTTTATTTGATGAACTTAGGACAGTGTGATTGATCCAAAACAAAACAAGCACAAAAGAAACAAGTAGAGTATTCATTCCCAAACATATTTTTATATTTTACTTTTTATTAGATCTACACCTGCAAATCAGTTTTAGAAGAAATTTAGTTCGATCAATTCGAACACAGTTGCACCTTTAATACAATACTTGTACATCAACTAACACCTGCCAATACACTCTTTAACACACATTGCCAATTTCAATCCAAAGAATGCAGGATGGGAAGTATAATCAACTGTCTTTTTAATAAGCTGAAAATGTCTTACATTCTCACTCAAATTTTATAAGCCCCGCAGCAACTGCTAATACCATTAATGTATGTTCTATTGTCATCAACACTTCCTAACATCAACATGTAATGCATGTTCATCTCTCAATTCACTTCAACACTCAGTTTGCTCCTCCTCTATCTGGTCCGCATTTGAACTGGCAATGCCATTGTTCGGTTCAGATGATCCTGTGATCACCACTTCACCACCACCGGAGGACTGGGCGGACCTCTCATCGCCTTCTGATCGTTCCTTGGGAATGGGCTTTGGCCGTCGGATCGCTTCGGTGGCTTCTGGCATGACGACCATGGGTGGCTTGGGAGGGACCCATGTCCGCTGGACAGGGCGATCCATGGTCACTGTCTTTGGTTGGTCCGTCTCAGGCTCAATCTCTGTGATCTTCACGGACCTGCGTTGCCACCAAGGCTCGGTGTAGCCATTGCCTGTCCCGTTAGGAGGCAGAGTGGGGACATTTTCTTGGATTGTGGGGATCGGAGATTCATTTCTTGCTTGAGACTGGAGGCCTGAGCTGGAGCTCTGTGGATACTGAGCAGCAACCTCCCATGGCTGTTTCACGATGCAAACCAAGTCATACTTATATCAGCCACCAACAAATTAGATTCGTGTGTAATATAAAAGGTCGCTGTTATGCTCAGACAATTTTGTATTCATTCAGACGACACATCACCTCGTGCAATACATACTCTACTATATCAGTATACATGCTGTTATGGAAAAAGTAAAAAATGTATGCATTCAATTCATTCAAACTATATACATTTTTTCATAAAAGAATGTACTTCATTAAGTGTATACTGCAAATAAAAATTCAAATAATGTGTGATCTGCTAAAAGTGGCAAAAGTGATTGAAGGAATGACTAAGTATTACATTTTCCAATATATAACGATTGATGATTCATGATAAATACTGTCCTGTTTTGTTGAATGAATACATTCTTGCGCAGGGTTTTCAAAGTGATTCAAACCATTTATCAATAGATCAACATTAAAAAAATATCAGGCTGATCATGCTCTCAAAGCTCCATTTGGAAAAAACCAATGTCATCTTCAAAACAAACCTTGGGTCTTGGTGCCAAGTGAGGGTTCGTCGGAGGCTGGTTGGGGTTTGGAGGCTGATCGTTGCTCTCCTAATCATGGCCAAAAAATTAAGGCAAATAAGTTTAGAACACAGAGACCACATTATACGTTCCATTCCATGAATTATATATGGGGGTTGGACATACCTTAATACCCGGAGGTTTCTCGCCTCTTTGTAGCATCGCCATAACCTGCAAAGCATAAAAAATTGAATTTTATTACCAGAAAGTGAGCTAGAAGAAATTCATGAATGCAAGATATTAGAAAAGGGGGTAAAATCTCTGAATGCAAGATCAAATGTTTTTTTATTGCCACCCCAACAACCAAAAATTTCACACACAAAACACATTCAATGTTATTGTAACACCAACATAGACAAAAATAGGAATTGATGAAATTCTTTACCTCTGTGAATCCCTTTGGGTGTGGGGGCTCTGCAGGCGCAGGCGCAGACGCAGGTTCTGATGAAGGTCTCACTGTTGTTCATAAGCAATTGATGTCAAACATTGAATCAGCCAGGGAATATTCTTTCAAAAGGGGAAGTGTTTGTATTACTTCACACTATAAAAAAAAAAAGTAACAATTAAGCCTGTAGGTAACAACCTGCACCAAAATCACCATCTACTGTGCCATTCATTTTCACAACATGCTGTAGAAATAACAAAAACAAGTCAAAATGAGAATCCAAATGAAATTTATGTGTCATACAGTGTGCAACTGATGATGCATACACACAAAAATTAAAAGGTTTTTTGGTACCCCAGGAATCACTGAAGATGGCCTTGACTCTGGTTGGTTATCGTAAGAGAATCCCCATGCGTTGTTGGATCCTAATGATAGCAAAAAAGGTGGATGATATAAAAATGCATTGGGGATGGATAAACATCTACAGAACAAGTCAAATGACAGTGTTGCCAGAAATTCTATATATATATATGTGTGTATATATATATATATATATATATATACGCGAGCGATTAGGTGCGGCGAACGGCGGGTGCGGCCGCGATGTGGGCCGTTCGATCGCGGGTCCATCGCATCCAACAGTCGACGTGAATCGCACCCGACCGTCCGATGCGATGGACCCGTGATCGACGCCGCACCCGCCGTTCGCCGCACGTAATCACCCCTCTATATATATATATATAGAGAGAGAGAGAGAGGAATGATACGGTGCGCGATGCGGGAACGTGCGCGAACGACCACGGGCCGTCGATCACGGGTCCATCGCATCGGACGGTCGGGTGCGATTCACATCGACCGTTGGATGCGATGGACCCGCGATCGGACGAACGACGTCGTTCCCGCACCGTGCGGGACGCCGCACGATATCACTCGACTATATATATATATATATGTGTGTATATATCGTCTGCTAATGAACTGTTTCTTTTGAAATGCATAAAATAATAGATATAATAACCCACTTAATACAACAGTAATTTAGATAAATTACCAGTAACCACCCACAGCACTACAATACACACAAAACCATGCAAAGTCACAGAGAAACCCCTATACTACGCATTGATATATAACCCACAACAGCAGGAGAACACTTCCATCCAATTGTTTGAAGGGTCAACATAGAAAATATCTTTTCCATTCAACTGTGGTTTCTGAGCTTATGCTTTGAATATTCAGATACAACCATAAACTATACTCACTCCTTTTCAGTTGAATTTTTCATAATCATCAGCTCACCAAACTTTTTATAAATTATTGTCTTGTATTAATGTATCATATACCATGATTTGTCAATGTTATTTTGTTCGGTTGATATAAAATTATTATTTTGCATTAGATTATTATTATTGTGGTTGGCCAATATCAATTTGTCAATATACTTTGAAGTTTTTGCTCAACATTTTGAGGAATAGGTATCACACATTATTAAAAAACTGTTTTTTTGTACACTGGCAATCCATCAATGTGCAGTATTCAGTGGTCTGTGCATCACACAAACGTGTATTGATTAAAATTAATTTCCAGTCAGACATAATCTTGCTTGAAAATGCTAAATTCTTTTCCTCTTTTATATCAACATAATGCATCATACATACATATGCTTTTTTTAGCCATACAGTGCATGTGATATTTGGCAAGATCAGGATGGCCGTGGACCAGGTTGCTTACAAGAGGAACTATGCATAACACAGCTTACAAGGCATCTGTGCAATAATAACAAATTTCTACAACTTTAATGGGTGACCTCTCCTGGAATATTTGTCATCGGCACTCATTCAGTCAAAATATTATAACGTGCAAATTCTAAATCTCATACAGGAAATTTAAAAGGCAGAGCAATCAGTTCTCTGGAATGAATGTGCATAGAGGAACCATAAAAAGTGACCAGATTGGCATGCATTTGATCGTGACAGCACCTAGTTATAGACTTACCATTAGATGAAACATATTGAATCTGCGGCTCCACCCGTTTCTCCTGGGGCAGAGTAATTTTCCTCGTGTCTTCCAGTTTACGAATAGCATTACTCATGGACTTCATCTCCTCCAATTGGGCACCCAACAAGTTCAACATAGTATCAAAAGATTTCCTCTCTAAGAACAATTGTCACGTTAGAGTGCTATCATGCTACATCTTGACAGAAACAACTCATCTATTCTATGAACTAACCTTCACTTTTTGAGGTCAGCATATCTTGGCTTGCTTTAGCCACAACAGTCGCAGCTGTGGCCGCAGTTTTCGCTGCCTCTGCCACTTCCTCAACAAAGATTGGTTTAGAAATATAATTTTTCTTTTCTTCTTCATCTGCTTCAGATACAACCTCACGGATCCAAGCTTTCAACCGAGGAACAATCACTTTCTATATAAAAAAAAAATGAATGCAATTTTTATCAGCCTACGAGTAAATTATTTGGTGACCCAATCAGACAGATGACCAGAGAGAGTGATATTTAACACCTTGAAGAACACAGCAGTTCCAGCTCCTGAAGCAGCAAGTGCTCCAATTGCAACAAAAAAATGAGACCACTGGAACTTGGGCTGTTGTGGCTTTGGGACCACGGAAACAGCATTAACAGGTGGGACTTGTGTTTGCAAGCTTGCCGATGTTTTTGGCTGACCAGCTAAAAAATTCAGGAGACATATGAGATCCAATAAACCAACAATTATGATTACGAAAATCTAAAACAAGCAAAAAGAGCAATCCAGCCAAATCAAAGCATCTTGCACCAAGATTTCTATGGTTTGTAACCTTGATTTGATGTTGCAGCCTCGACACTCGTAACATTTGATGGTGGATCCTGTAATTCGGAAAAAATATATATATATTAAGAGTGTGTTTGGGAAACGCATTTGGAAAGAGTTTTTCACTTGAAGAAATTTTTGAAAATAGCTTACCAGGAAACACACTTTTGTTAAATTCTTGCAAAGCTATTTTTTATAAGTTGTTCTTTGCATATGTCAAAAGCTGGGACCCAATACATCTGGAAACGAGTTTGGAATAAGTACGATTTCTATCAAAGAAAAATCTCAAAAGCTGTCCAAACTCATTTCCAAATGTTTGCCTAAAAAGAAAAAGAGAAACAAAAAACTTAACTAAAAAAAATAAAAAATTTACTTACAGGTACACGACGAAAGGCTTCATCTATTTCATCTTTTGTGAGGCCTTTCTTCTCAAGGAAAGAGCGTCTGTAGATGACAGGAGAACCCCTAACTTTTGGATGGGAAAGAAACTTAACAGCATTCTGAACTTGATCCTCCCTCAGCGGTTCTGGGTTCACAAGCACCGGCATCATAGAAGGTTCATCAATAATTGCTCCCTTCACTTCTTGCTCACTCTCATTCATTGGTTTTGTATGCTCAGTACCTAGATCCAGGGAATACCACTAAATTTGAGATAATTCTATGTTGAAATGCATGACCGCATTTCGCTCACTAACAACAAACATTATATAACAACTAATATGAAAGAAAGTTCTTTGGAATCGACAACGTTTTCATAATTCCAGAATCAAAAGTGAAATCAAAGCCATATAACTCTCCTTCCAATGTGGAGGATGGAATAAATACATACGAAAAATCAAATGATAAGGAACAGGTTTAAGGAACACTGACTCAAGCGTTAATCCTTGATTATATAATTGTAAAATCAAGATAACTAGATATGATATCAAAGTAATTAAAACATAACCTGCGAATTCTAAAAGTTATGAACATAAGAAAATTGAGGAAGGGTTGCATATGATGTATGGAACTAACTGCCATGATTCGTTAACAAATCTTAGTTTCCAAATTAATCATGAGTGCCACAAGGAAGAAATTTCCATTTAACAGACAACAGTAAGACAATACTGATAAACCGAAATTGAAATTATCAGCTCCCAAAAGCCATTGTTTCTTGAAATATGAGAATGAAATCAAGCTTCCCAACAACTCCCAAACAAAGGACTCTACATCAAGTCCTACCAAATACCACACGACGACCACCTCACAAATATATAGTCTAACATCAATGCAAAACAACATGATTTTCTTCTTCTAATATATAAAGTCAGTCCATATACATAAAGACAAAAGAACATTTGATCATGTCTAAGATGAACTCACAAGTGCCTGAACTAAAAGTGGCTTCAGAAGGTTGGGAGAAATCAGGAAACTATAAAATTCCCACCAAGAAAATCCATGAGTTTTGGCTTCATGAGTGTATAATAGATATCATATATCAGACTAATCGAAACCCCAATAGGGGACACATTGATGCCACCCTTTTAGGGATTCTGAGAATCAAATTGAAACAAAAACAATTGTTAATAAAAACGATATTTTGAATCAGACCCAGATTATGAAATCGAGAGAAGAACAGATTTTTCATCGAACATTCAAACAAAGAGATTAATAATCACCTGGGTTTCTCGATTGATCGGAGGGGTTGGGAGGGGTCGTCGAATCGTTTGACATCCTGATGAAAAATCTGATATTCTAAAAAAAGGGTAACAACTACATATGATCTTAGACTTGGTAGGTGAAACTGAGAGAGAGGAGAGAGAATATGAGAAAGAACGAGAGACAGCCTCTCAAAAATCACAATTGTTCATGGGGGATGCAATATGGGCTGATATGATCGAGTCCAGCACGATCTGATCCAAATCCGATTGCAGGAATATTTTCGGATTGGATTTTTTATTTTTAAGTCCATGAAACCATATGATTTAGTGATCGATCCCTCACTTCTTCATATTTTAGTTTTAGTCTCTAAATTTTTTATTTTAGTCTTGGAAGGGATTTATCCTTAAATTATTTAGTTTTCATAGGACTAAAACCAAAGTATGAAGAGGTGAGGGATCGATTCTTAAATAGATATGTTTACAGGAACTTAAAACTAAAAAACCCTTTCAGATTTGGATCCCTTTAATTTTGATATGGATTTATATAAGATTATTCATCTTGATGCTATTGATGTCTTTTTAACCTTTATATTTTATTTTTAGGGAATTTTGTATTTATATCTCTGTTAAATTTTAATTTTATCAAAATATATTGAAAATACATATAATGCAAAAATACTCCTAAAAACATTAAGTGAGTGCAACGGTGTACCTCTATAACACACGCCGTGATGAACTTTGGATTAATTATTGAGGAGGATATTTTTCCCTCACGGTTAAATTTGTGTTTTACGGGATTAGGAAATTCAAAAAGTATTTGGCCAATGGATTTTTAGTGGTAGGATTATATGGAAACATGATTTTGTGGTGGAGGGGGAGAGATTGTACCTGGCTGTTGCAAATGACTGTGTTGTCACTTCTCAACTTTCAATCTGCCGTAAGAGTGATGTCGCGCGACCTCTTTTATAGACTGCCTACGTACCCGCTGGGGGATCAAGTCTCACGTAGTTCAGTTGGTTACTCTGTAACCGTTTTTCCACTAACTGGTAGTGGGCTATTTTTTAGGGAAATGTTCCCTGCATTTACTCACCATGTCACCCTTATTACTCACGTTCTGTGAGTAATGGGCTTTAAATGCTGTCATGGTGACAGTTTCGTGCATTTATGGTCCCTTGACCGTTTCTGGACCTACTCGAGGCCTCTTGACATGCGTAACGTCGACGAATAATAAGGTCGCCCGACCAGACTTATCGTCTAGTCGTGCTTTAGATTACTCGCACCGAAGTGATAAGGTCGACCGACTAGACCTATCGTCTAGTCGTGCCTTACTTCACACCTGAGTAATAAGGTCGTCCGACTGGATCTGTCTAGTCGTGCCTTAGATCACTCGTTCCCGAGTAGTAAGGTCGAACGACCGGACCTGTCGTCTGATCGTATCTTGGACAACCCGTGGTGATCCCTTCTGATTTGCGGGTAGATCTACCGTACGACTAGATCCTTTAGTCTAGTCGTGTCGACCTGCCGAGTGACGTCATCGTAAGGTCATCTTTCGTGGACTGAGAATGATGAGCTTTCTGCCGGACGGCCCATGTTTAATTGTTCTGCCTTATCATGACACGTGTCCTGGTGTAGATTTTTACTTCCACAATTATGGTTTAAAAGTCTAATTCCACATGTACATTGATCTAAATGCACTTACTAATTCTATAAAAAAAAATATTTTTTTGCATAAATACTCCACTTAAACCCGTATCTTCGAAATTACTCATATCATTTCCACAATTATATAAATACCTCTGAAATTGTAATAAATTGTGCAAATTTGCCCCTTCATCGATCATTGTTAGGAATGCAGACCAAATCATATTGGATTCTTAACCCTATCTGATAAAATGACTAGTTTATCATAACTTAAATCACACACTCTACTCAACCATGTGTGAAGAAGAAAGAGAGAAGATTGAAGGAGGAAGAAAGAACTAGGTTTCGACCATCCAAACAGAACATGAGGAGGGTATTTTAGACTATTTACATGTAATTAACGGTGGCTAATTGAGATATTCTAATCAATCCTTACGAATACTAACCTCAGAAGAAAATTTGCACGATGTATTAAAATTTTAAGCATATTTATATAATGATGAAAATAAAAAGGGATAATTATGTAAATACGGATTTTAAGAGGGGCATATATGCAAAAAAAAACTCACTTTACCTGAGGGTACAATGGTCATTTTAACATCTATAATTGAATGAAAATGAAAAATATTAACCATAGTAGACATAATTTGACCACAAGGACATGGTTGCATCCACTTAAAGTTTTTTAGGGGTATTCTTACATTGTGAGTTTTTTCAGGGGCATGATCCCTTATCTTTATCTTTAACAGGATTTTTACAATGTCACGAACAAAAATGTAAAAACTTTTGTTGACGAGTTTTGATACACTCAATTTGTTTTGTGTCGCACTCCTAATCGCTTATACACTGTGATAGTGTAAACTGCACAATTACAATGTATATTTTTAATTATCGCAATGTATGAAAAAAATTTATTTTTTTTTGAAGAAAAATATGCTAGTATACCTAAGTGTATATTTCATTTTTTACAAAACTACATATTTCAATAGACGAGTGTAAATTTTTTTAATGGAAAATATTAGACTCAGTGAATTTTACTGACCAAAACTCAGACCACACACATTTTTTTTTAAAGTAATAAACATTATCTAATGAAATATATATTTTGATAAAAATATATATATTGTTCTATGTAGAGTTGAATAAACCCATTTTTAGTAAGTTTTTTTTAAAATATTTAACGATGTATATACATTGTCTAATAAGTTATATGCTTCACTGAATTTTGAATGAAGTATATAAGACCATATTTTAGATTGTAAAAAAAACTGGGTGTAATAACACCAAATATTAGACTCAGTCAATTTTGTGAGGGTTGTAGATGGAGATGCGCTGATGGATCATTGACTAGCTCGGTTTGAGTGTGCGTGGACCTGGGCCTGTGCCTGTGCCTGGGCCTTGTCAGAATTGGACTGTGCAATGCGAAGTTTATCTTCATTTTGATCAGGAGTTATGTTACATATAATTTTTTTTCAGTCTTAATTATAATTTTATTTAGATCGATAAGAAAAATATCAGAGCATATACTTACATTAACAAAGTATATGCATTGATAGAAATTTTTTATATTTTCTATAAATGCATTAATGTAATTAATTGACGAATATGCTATATTTTTTTATAAAAACATTTACCTTATTAGATGAGATAGATTATTTTTAAAAACATTCAAAACACGTGTAAATTAGAATTACGGCTGGAAAAAGGATTGTACTAGTATATGCTCCAATATTTTTTTATCAACACATATAAGATTGGAATTGAGGTTGAAAAAAAAACTGTGTAACAACACTCTAACCAATGACTTATTTTGAGTAACAAGGTGTGTGTGTTAATTAACAAAATTCTAAAGTTAATGACAGGTTTTATTTTTTCAATGCGTGTATACTTCATGTAACGAACATACACTTTGATTAAAATAAATTAAAATAAAGTGTGTGTGTGCATATATAATATAATATAAATTTATAAACAAAACAAATGAAAAATTATATGTTTCATTTCACGAGATGTATACCTCAACGAAAATACATGGGATTGCATGTGGGCCGACATGGAATGAATTGTGAGTAACGATACCAAATTTTTTGTAGTCATAATTTCAGTTTCATATACTCGATAACATCATACATTCACATTAACAATGTATATTTTGATAAAAAAATTTCATAATTTTTAATAAATGGATTAATGTCATTCATTAGAATATATATTTTATTTTATTTTTTTTATAAAAACTCATACCTCATTAGATGATGTATATTATTTTAAGCTGAAAAAAAGGAATGGATGTAATATTTTCCGATTTTAATATCTCACTATGCGCATTGATGCATAGTTACACGTAGTCTCATATATAGCTTTTTAGATGCATCATGTAATTTCTTCTTTTTTTACACAAGAATATATATATAATATTAGAGTATATATTTCATTTTGTGTAATGATTTATACTTCACTTATTAGACATTAATTACATATCTCAAAAAAAAAAAATTAAAGTGGGGATTGGAAAAAAACTACTAATAAATTGTACATCAGTCATTTGACTCAAAACTCAGACCAATTTGTTAATAAAAAATATTTTAAACTAATGACAATTGCAAGATGATATGTCATCTACTGGGTTGTTGAAAAATTTAGTTGTTATTGATTGTTTGTTATTAAATCTTTAGCCTAAATACAATCCTAATCAAAACGGACATATCTCATACGTGATGTATACTGTACGTGCACACATTATTTGATGTCCAAAGAAAAATAAATCTTTCATAAAGGATGTGCCATATATATACAATGTGAGACGCCTCTCTTTATTTTTATAAAAACATATGGCGTCTCTAGTGTAAAAATAAAAATCAAAAGCCGCTGACCGGATCCAATTTTTTTTCCATACACAGGTGTAAAAGAATATGCGACCAACTATAAGGAGAAATTATGTTGACATTTGTGGTGGCCTAATGTTCACACCAAAACTTGTTTTTTATTTTTATTTTTTTTGGTATAAGTGATCAGCTGACTATAACTTTTTTTTGGCTTACTATACATGGCAACTAAAAGGTCTAAAGGAGACATGTTGATGTCCTTAATCAACAACTTGAGTTAGGTATTAGTTGTGGAGGTCCACTTTTTCACTTATTATTCTGCCTTCTGTATTTCAAAAAGATGTCGAAAAGATGACCACATGCCTTCCCTTTGCTTCAACACTTGCAAAACTCTTTAAAAACCTTTCAAAAGAAAAATAAAACAAAAATCTTCTAAATTGTTTATATATATATCACACATTTTGTTTCTTCTCTCTTTCTCAAAAATCTTTCCTTTTCCCTCTCAACATGATGTATTTTTCAGTGGAGAACCATCTTAAAATATGGTTGGATCCACTCATTGGATGATCACGACCATTGATGGAAGGGATTGGATGGTTTTGAGCAGTGGAGGCTTATGGAATGAGTGGTAAGTATTGGATTATGTTCTTGTTTAATTATATACTCAAAGTTTTTTTTTAAAAAAAATTAGTAGTTCATTTATAACTGTTAATGAGTTACAAATGGGTCATTCTCAAATCAATTTTATTCTTGTTTTAAGGAAATGCATCATGATCGGTAGATCAATCATTCAAATTTAAAATATAATAAGGTTTGATTCTTCAAGTTTCTCTCCAGATAATTTGTGTGAACAATTAAAATAGATGTTTATATATAGACATGCATGAGAGACAAAACTCCAGGAAGAGTACTGTTGTGCGTGTGTGTGTGTGTGAGAGAGAGAGAGAGAGATATGTTATAAGTTCAGGTTATAATGGAAAAATGACAGATGCTCATAATTTATAACCCCTATACAGCTCTGTATGTGTCAAGTACTATATTGTATTATATATACATAAAATGAATTATGAAACGCATATGGGTTCTGAGTCCCAATATATATATCATGTGGATTCGTAATTAACTAAATTTTGTTATTATATTTAACTACACATAATATACAATTTGACTGAAAAAAAAAGAAGATACATGTACCTATGGTTTACAAAGCATCTTACCCAAGACGGCAAGAACCCATGTATGTATATATATATATATATATGAAACGGTCTAGTCTGGTTTAACATGCATTGGATAATCTAATTATTCAATTCGTTTGTGACTGTCCGATCTTGTTACTTAATTTATTGTACATATTTTAAAATTAAAATTAGGATTCAATTAAATTGTAACATTTTTTATAGAATTCAATTAAATTATGTACTTAAAGTGATAAAAATGAATGGTTACGAGCTCATTGTACCTAACCCGATTTCTATATGGAAAAGAGGTTTATATTTTTTTGGGTAAGCAAATGCTGAAACTTAAACTCATGTCCTCTTGATTAATTTATTGTAATTATATATTCATATTTTAAAATTAAAATTAGAAATTAAATTGTCATTTTTTTAGAATTCAAGCATGATAAAAATGAATGGTTACTGATGAGAAATAATTTTTTTGGGTAATTTTAAACTCATGAGGTGGTAAACTCATTAATAAGAAAAATCACATATATTCTTAATATAACCTGATGAATCCATCAACAAGATGAATCTATATGCAGTAAATTGGTGGTGAGAAAAATTGATTGAATAGGTAGCTAGATTTAGTGCAACTTGTTTCACCCAATCATTAGCTAATTCAATTCACTGCATGAAGTGTTATAGACTTCCTGAATGGTTTATAAGAAACAAATCAAACAATTATAATATTCTAGTGATCAAATTCAAAATAATGAAACCTAAATATATGATCATTCACCTAGGCTATAAAATATCATATTCTTCTAAGCATTTAAAGATCAATAAAATGATTGGTCAGAAACAGATCCAAACATAGTGCATTGTGAGTCACACATCAAAATATTAACCTAGTGGAAAATTTAATGTAGTGTCATGTGCAATGGTTGATGATGTTGTTCTTTGTGGTGTGGGACCCACACACCATGCATTTTTAAGGTCCCAAAATAATAGTCTCACGTTCACGCCATCTCTTTGCCACAGACAGCTTAGCCTTCTAAGAATCACATACATATCTTTCCATTTTTTCCACCACAAAAAAAAGTGATATGGTTTTAACCATGCATTATTGTAAACCCTAGTTAGACAAAGTCATAGAAACGCTTATTCAGGCACGCATTTTGACCTAATAAACAACTTTTATTAGCTTCCCCTTTTTTTTTGGAAGAGACCAAATCAGTACACATTATTATATCTCCCATGCAGTGTGGCTGTTGATAGTCTTATCCCCTGCAAGCCTCCCCATCTCCACAAACGTTTTGATTCAGCTTTCACTTCCATTATCTCTTTGAACCCTCTATAAAAGACATAGCCAAGGTTTCTCACCATGGCTAACACCAATGTCGACCGCGCCTGCATTGCCTAACTGTTCCTGCAGCCTCACCGCCTCCTCTCGCCCCAAGTCCTCGATCGTCGCCACCCACCAGAGCTTTGCAATCTCTTCTTCTTCTTCTTCAAAGCTCGACAACTCTTCGAACTTCGTGAGCGTCCCATGCCTCATTAGGAACTCACCTATCATCGCCGCCCCTTCCAACCTCCTCTCCTCCCCTACATTGGTAAATTCAAGTTTTATGTTTCACTCACTCATTTTTTTGTTGCTATCGGGACATCTGACTGAAAATGTTATAATTAAATCACATATTAAACATGTGAAGTGAACATTAATACAGTACTAAGGGATTGAATCTCATTCGCGTGACCTCAGATGTTAAGGTTACATAGACTGTAATATATGCATTGATTATGTGTATATGTCAATTATTTGATGGTTTACATATGTATTTGAATGGTTGGCTAATGCTACAATATTTTTTGGCATCTAGGTTGAGCCTGATCTTGGGAATCACTGAAACTTTAGTATGTTGATGAAGTTGTATTAAGTTTAATATCTAGATTAAGTATTAAGTTTAATATCTAGATTAATATGAACATGCATATTAACATATAATGAGGATACAAACTGTATATTTACAATTTGAGATACGGGGATATAACATAAAATGATATAATAATTTCATTGCATCTTGGATATCATTAACTAAACTTTTTTTTAAGATTAGTGTTCGAGGATTTGATAATTGATTATCATTTACAAAAAAAGAGGATGCTAATCCATTTTTTCAAAACTCAGTTCACATCATTAATTAAAATTGTAACAAATTCATGCCAGGTTCGTGTGTTTTTGAGGCAAATGCAATTTATTATCTAATGATTAAAAAGTCATTTTTTTCTTATAAAAAGAAGAAAAAAAAATTCTCTCACATATTTAAATGTAATAACATAATAATTTATGATCAGTATATTCATTGCTGACCGACAAATCTATGGCCGTTACGAACCACACACGTAACCCTTAAGTTTTAAAACTCTTTCATCTACGTGGCAGCACCGAAATTTCCACGCATTAGCGCTTTCAGCAACCGTTAACAGCGAGACAACTAAGCCATCACCGTCCGATGGTGACTTCCAACCGTCAATACTCACAATACTGACCACATAAGCAATCACCGGCAAATGCAGGTCATAAGGAGTGACGATAAAAAAAAATGGAGTGAAAATAAGACCCCAGGCCAATAAAACGACATACGTTCTGTGTCGGACAAACAAACAAAAAAAAACAGAAGAATTTTTTTTTCGATTTCGCGATCTCTTATTCTTCTCCGTTTGGGATTCAGATTCAGAGTCTCAGTTTGCGTGGTTTGTTTGAATTTCGAGGTTTTTTCGGGTGGATTTGGAATTCTGAATCTTGTTTTATGAGATCCTGATTTTGTGAAATCGTGATTTTGTTGTGATTCAGAGAGAACACATGGCGAACGCGACGGCCGTGACGAGGGAGATCGATCAGCTCGTCGTCGACGACAGGCTCAAGACGGGATTCATCCAATTCAAGAAGGAGGTCTACGAGTAAGTTTTGTGTCCCATCTACGTGTCATTCTCTGACTGGCTGTTTTTTATTTTTGACGATTTTTTGTCGGTACTTGGGCTGTCAAATGCCAATTATGTGGACATTTTGCGAAAAAACACATGAAGGGGAAAGATTTGTGTTAATGCCCTTCCTTCTTTTGTTGCAGAAAAAAGCCTGACGTGTTTGGTGAGCTCAAGGAAGGACAGAGTCCCAAGGTGAGAAATTCTACTCTTTCGCCGACTATATTGAAAATTTTCCTTTCCACGCGGTCTTTTTTTGATATCAGGCTTTGAATTTTGAAAATTTGCATTAAGAACCTTAACATAGACCTATATCTTTCTCGGAAGAATCATCTCATCATTTCAATTCAATAATTAAAACGTGGGTTAAATTTGGATTTACTGTTATTCGATGCATAGTCATTATTTATATTATTGGAAGAATATCTGTGGAATGTTCTCTGTATCTTTCAATAGTAATTGGGAATGGTGAGTCACATTCATGGAAATAGTGGGATATTTGGTTCAACATATTATTGATAAAGATTCGGTTTTAAAATTAATAATTCGGTGGGAGATAAGGGCATTTATGGTTTTAAAATTTAAATAGTCCCAATATCTTATTATGACAAAATTGTTTTTTTCCCTTAAATGTTTGATGATCAAGAGAAATTATTATTAATACTCCAAAATTAATCAAATAAATATGTTAGTGTGTTGTTGACATAACATCTAATTTAAATACCAAAAATAATCATTTATCCATGTTTACTTGTTCCCGTGTCTGGAACCAATTTAAAAAAAAAAAGTATTATCTAAATAATTAAATGATTTTAAGAAAAGAAACATTTTTTCAAATTTTTTATAAATAAATAATTTATTAAATTTTAATACATATGATTTAAAATAATCTGTTTTTAGTAAAAAATCATTTTTAATCAGTTTTTTCATAATTTTTTTATTAATTTAGTCTAACACCGATTATTAAAAAAAACTGATTTGTTTGATAACTCGTTATGAAAAACAGTGAGCATTGAAAATTTGTAATGTAAGGGTAAAAACGTAATCTAATCACAAAATAGCGACCGTAACGTGACGTAAATGAACGCAGTACATGGTGTTCGCATGTTCGGATTCCCGAGTCTGCCCCTCGCACATCCTGAATTTTCAACCCGGTGAGGCCTTCGCCTTCCGCAACGTCGCCAACTTGGTTCCACCGTACGATCAGGTGAGCCCTCCTTCACCGCTCGCTTCATCACCGTCCATTCATTTTTTTTTAATTTTTTGACGAAGTTGGGTTTGTTTTTGTATTGTTGGACAGACGAAATATGCGGGGGTTGGGGCAGCCATTGAATATGCCGTTCTGCATCTCAAGGTTTGTGGACCGCTCCTCTCTTATTTTCTTTTTCCAAACTTTCGGTGGATTCTCCTAATGGGGACCAATGGGTTAGAAAAAGATAGGGTTGGGGGCAGAAGTGCAAATGGTCCATCTTTTCTGTACTTTAAAAGAATATTTTCTACATATCTACTGTTTTTGCCTTTCAGGGAGGAAAGTTCCGACATTATAAAAAAATGAAACATATAACTTTAATGAATTGCATGAATGTATTTATAAAAAATATAAAAAATTTATATTGAAGCATATACTTGGTTAATGTGAGTATATGCTCTAGTAATTTTCTATTGATGCAAGTGAGACTGGAGTTGAGAAAGAAAAAAACAGTGTGTACCCAGATGAGCCAAAGTGTTATATTTATAGATACAAAAATATGAAACCTTAATAAAAAAAATTAGAAAAAAAATAATTACCTTATAATTGTCTCTTTAGAGGTTTACATGTACTCATTACAAGTTATTCTTATTTTATTTGGCTTGATTAAATCAATGAAGAACAATCCATTATTTGTGATTTTTTTCGTAATTGATGTGTTATTGATGTCTTATATTAAAAAAAAAACTATTCTCACTTCCACTTTTATTTTTTAAATCATTCACTTTTATGATTATAGGGGAGTGTTTATTTTGTAATGTTTAAGTGGTGTGACTTAGAACATATTATCTCATGGTTGCAAATCTGTTTATAATTATTTTTGCAAGTTTGATTTCATAAATGAACGCTATTCTACTAAATCTTTATGAAATATATGTGCATCCATTCAAGAAACCAACTTAATCCATGTAATGCACTTCTATGATCGAGTCATTCAGGCAAATACTAAACTAACAATAATTCTTGAAATTTAGTGAACAATTTTCATTGATTGCATATTGTCATCTAATCTTGAAATGATAAAAAATGGCATTGCAATAGATTTTAATTTGAGAGGGAAGTTTTTATGATATTATTTTCTTATATCAGCCGTGAGACATTCTGACATTGGAATGGATAAGTTGGACAACCTTATGGCTCTTGTTGGTCCTATATGAAAGAAATGCCAGTAATAAAAATCTTCAAATGGTGCAGGTGAAGATTATTTTGGTGGTCGGCCACAGCCGTTGTGGTGGAATCAAAGGGCTCATGTCCCTCAAAGATGATGGGTCCACCAGCACGTAAGGACCACCACTCTCTCTTCTCCTTTCATGACTTATATATATACAGTACTTATGCTTGTTTGGCCTTTTGCTTTCTAAAGTTCTGCTTTACAATCAAGCACTTCCCCCACTTTGTGAATCACCCAAACTTTGGGGTCTTGCTTTTATAGGGATGTCCTGCTTTAACAAACTTTCTCACATGTACTTATATGAGTTCACATTTAAGAATTATCATTCAATATTCCTCTTTAGGCAGAAAGGGATGGTCTTAAATCCATCTCACTATTCTTTGAACAAACTTTTAAAATATTTGGTGAAGTGAGAAGCACCTTGAGTTTGACAAATTGTATATACTATTTATATATGCAGTATACAACTGTTCATATATAACTTTTGTATATGTAATATGTAGATAAGGCAATACATACCACATACTTGATGAGCATTGGTGATCACATTCTCTGTATATGTGGTCCAATCTTTTATACGCATTTTCATTGATTTGATCGCATTTTCTTTTAATAGATTGACACACCAGGACAAGATACAATAGAGATCTAGTATAACCAGAATCTAAATTCACATGATACAAATTATTCACACGAACATATAATACATAGTATCAGAAAAATATCAATATCAGCTATCAAAATATCGTCCCAGTGGCCATAGCACAACGGTTCAGGGCTTACCTGGTTAAATGGGAGGTCTTGGGTTCGAGTTTTGACGCTGACTTACCCACCTGTTTGTTGGCGCTGACTTATCAAAAAAAAAAAAGTATTTACGTTTTTATCAATTTTGGCAGCGACTTCATTGAAGATTGGGTGAAGATTGGCTTACCAGCAAAAGCGAGAGTGAAAGCCGCGTACAGTAATCTTTCCATGGAGGAACAGTGCGCCAAGTGTGAGAAGGTGATTCATCATTATTCGTGTTAGATTACTTAGATGATATATACTTGGTGTAAAAAGCAGAGATCATAAGCATGGACAACGTTTGAAAATGAGTTTTCACTTTAGAGATTTATATTTCTTCTAAAAATTATATTTAATTCAAACTCATTTTCATATGATTTTTTATCATTGTAGGAGGCGGTAAACGTCTCACTCGGGAACCTCCTCACCTACCCATTTGTGAGAGAAGGTTTGGCGAACAAGACGTTGACTCTTCAGGGCGCCCATTACGACTTTGTCACCGGTAGCTTCGAAACGTGGGGAGTTGAATTCGGCATAACTGAGCCCGTCAAAGTTTAAGCTAGCCCCTTTTTTTTTCAAGTGAAGTAATGATGAACTATTATGTATGTATGGTTTTTATCCAATTCTGATCCAGCATTTTGTATCAACTTTGGTGGAGATGTGGAATGCATGTAAGTGACAATGCTATCAACTTCGCCTTGTTTCTTATGTTCAAGTCTTGTTTGTTTTTTCTTTCCTTTGAACAGTTATTATGAATTTCTCTGTTTCTTCGTATGACAGAATAAGCATGAATAGGAGAAATATGTCTACAGAATGTGTGTGTGTGTATAAACATTGTTGTTTCTTTCTGATAAAATAAGTTTCTTTATCTAGTTCAATCAAAGAACGTAATTTACAGTTATAGTTGATGGAGACTTTGATATGTAGGCAGAAGGAGGAGATATGTGAAAAGAGAACAAGTCGTCGTTAATCAAGTTAACAGATATTCAAATATATATATTTTTTTATATATGTTTTTGTCTTCCACTTCAATTTTTTTTACTTATGGTGATCGATTCCACGCACTTTACTAAATGAAATGATTACAATGCTAATCACTTCCACTTTTCTTGGCACATGATAATAAACAGAAACTTCAATATAGGGTCGTGCTTATTTGGTGTTAGACACCAACATAAAAAAAAAAATTCAACATACAGGATCTCCTTATTGGCCTGGTGAAACCCTTCATCATCTAAACAAATTAAAAAGGAAAATGATATGTTTGCAGTCTCGTTTTCAATCCACACCTTATTTTGCTCAAAATGTTGGGCCGCGACTGACAGTATTAGAAAAATGTTACCCAACCCAACTTTCTCTCACTCCTTTATTTGAGATAATATGCATTTACATTTATATATTTTTTATTGTATGATCTTCAAATAAACACATAGGATCCGAATGCTAAAAATAGGACTAAAAATATTTGGATGTATCAAATCTCAATGCTTCTAAACTCTGTTTGATATAAATTGTTTTATCATACATTATATGTCTGTTTTTTTTATTAAGGGGTATTCAGAAACATGGTTTGAGTGATCCTACTTTTACAAGTTAAAATATACAAACATGTTTTTAAGGTCCAAACTTTAAATGATTAATTAAAAACCGTGACTCAATTTTTCAGTTACATATGTTATGTTAAAGCAGATTTTTATTAAAAAAAAAAAAAAACTTTTCATGACCATTTTTTTTTAAGATATGATTTCTCAAAATCAAATTTTGTTCCCAAATGCATCCCAAGAATCCAAAGCAAATCAAAACTGCTTCCATTGGTCCCCAAAAAGAAGGCCTCACAAACAAAACTGGTTGATAATTCAACTACTTGGAGCAAAGAACAAAGGCTCAACTGTCTACAATACTCAAACAGAGCGCAATTGAAAGTAAAAGACACAACAACAACAACAACAGATACCAAAAGAAACAATCATCAGAGGCTGAATCTGAATGTAGATCATCCTACTGAGGATTCGGAGGCCGGCTGTTGGCGGCGGACACCCTCGACCCCCACTCGAGCCATTCCTTGCTCGTGTCATCCTTGTGAACGATCACCTCGATGAAGCAGAGGCAATCCTTCATTGGTCCCATCGCCGTCTTGATCGCCTCCACCAGTTCCTCTTCACAACTCACCTGCAGCAACAACAACCATCACATATCGAACAGTATTACTTTTAGTCTTACATTCAGATGATGTCATATTTATGAAGCAGACTAGACAGAACATATGTGAACCTTAGCGGTCCAACAATTGCCCTCCCCGTTGTGGATGGCATCGACAAAGGCAGTGTAGTTCCAGTTCCTGATCACATTGTACGGGCCGTCATGGATCTCCACTTCGATGGTGTAGCCTCCGTTGTTGATCAAGAATATTATGCTCGTTTGTCCACAAAGAATCATCGTCGACACATCCTGGGCCGTGACCTGCCTCAGAAAACAATTTATATGAGAAGTGTTATTTTAAATAGGACATTACACTTAATTTTTTTACAGTCCAATATGCAATTCTATAAACCTTTTTTCTTACACTTATTAAAAACATATTCATTGAACTCGAAATGAAACGATATATATTTTTTATCAAAGCATATATTTTATCAGATGATGTTTACTATTTTTAAAAAATGAAAACATGTATGATCTGAATTTTAAACTGTAAAAATAATTGAGTTTAACATTTTTTATAACAATAATAAGAATAATCATGAAAAAAATTAGGATTCTTTGTGTGAAAGCCACATATAATCCTTGTGAATTGTAACACTGAATGGCATCATAAATAAAATAATCTTATTTAAATTATGCATGCACGATTATTTTGTAAATATCAGATAAAATAAATTTACAAGGGTGCTTTTTTTATCACTTACTTACATTGTCTCATTGGATGCTACAGATATCCTCTTTAGTTTTCAAACAGGTTTTATGTAGGGGGCAGTGATTTCAACTCCACCAACTCCTCCACCCAAGCTTTTTTTTTCTTTTTTTTTTGTGTGAGCCTAACCCACCCCTCGCCTCCTCTGCCCGCCTCCATGAAGCCCCCATCGTCCTCGACTGCATGTCCCGCGACAACCTCCCCGCCTCCCCCTCCTCCTACCCCACTCTCCTCCGCCGATGCATCAGCTACCGCGACCCCCTCCACAACTGCGCCCTCCACCACCACCGCGATCTCCTCCACTGCCGCACCCTTCTCCGCCACCGCGACCTCCTCCACGGCCGCGCCCTCCTCCGCCAATGCATCATCCACCACCGCACCCTGCGGCCGTGGAGGAGGTCGCGGTGACGAATGCATTGGCAGATGAGTTGTCGCGTGGTCGAAGACGATGAGAGTTTCGATGAGAGGGGTGGGTTAGGCTCACACACAAACCAAAAAAAAAAAAGGGTGGGTGGAGGAGTTGATGGGGTTGAAATAACCGCCCCGTAGATACCTGGAAACTACCGTCACCAATGCAGGAGATCACGCGCTTGTTTTTCACCGCCTGCGCGTAGCCGAGCGTCGCCCCAACCGACCATCCGATCGATCCGTATTGCATTTCAAATTCATACCTTCAAAAATTTAAATAAATTTTTTAATCAGTCGCATAGTTTTCTAAGCTACCCATCACTCCTGCATGCATAACTAGAAGCTGCTTGTGGGTGTTAACAAGGCCCACTAACTTGGAAAGTAACCAATGTGGGCCCGTTCTTCTTACAATGAGATGGTCCGTATAAATGTACATACGATACAACTTAATGATATATTTTCATTTATGTGTGCAGTGTCATCTGTAACCTTTAATTTTTTTTTAAATATACCCCACCTATTAAAATTATAAAAAGTGAAGTATATCCACTAATATATCAGTATAAAAATTAAAAATAATAATATAGACGATTGAAAGATCGTTTCTAAACTGCAGACGGAACTACAAAATATACTGAGTGAATTAACACCCCTCGCATAAGTATATGTTATATTGCATATATAATATATACTAATCACCATCTCACAAAACTCTAATTAGAGGCGTAAAATCGACCAGCATAGCATGATCCAACCCGCTTAATCGACGGATTAGGTCGTGCTTACGGGATCATATATCATACACGAGTCGTGCTTATATTATCCTATAAACCAACTCAGCATGTCTAGGTGAAGAGTCAGCCCGTCTAGATCAAAAGCCAGCCAGCACAACCCATTCGTGCCCGTGCCGGGTAGGCACGACCAGAAACCGGGCTGGGCCAATGCCTAGGGGATTTCACTCGAAAAATAAAATGTTCCATGTCGGGCCGGCCCCGGCCCGTTCTACTCGCCTAATTTCAAACACCCTCAAGGCAGCGCTTGAGACACTTCCTACACATAAAATACCCGCAACCCCAGGGCAGTTTAAGCTTCTGGCAGTTAAACCAAGAATCGCCGGTCTCTGCGATCACCGCAGTCTCCCCCGTCAGCATCCTCTGCACGTGCTTGAAACTTTGCATCAAAAGGATAGTGTCATTTTGAGGATTCTGATGCACGCGATTCACGTTCAATCAGTGCTTTATTCATCCGTTCATGTCAATCTTCCATCAGGAGCTGGCATGCGTTCTAAAATATTAAAATTTCATATGTTTATCATAAGATGGGACACATGTGAACATTTGATTGGAGATTGGCGACAAACGTCGGGTGGGTGATCCCAGGGAGGTTGCAGCTAATGCTAATATAGACAGGCTTGCTCTCTTTGACCGCTGTCGATATCGCATTGTCGATCTGCTCGTGCGCTTCCTCCAAATTGTTCACCACCGCCTATAGATACACTCAGTCATTCCAACAATCTTATATATTCGAACATATGGTTTCTCTAATCGCATATATACGCAATCACATGACATTATATGTAGTATTTGGTAACGCGATTACAAAACTGATTTTCTGCAATCGCTGGATTTAAAACTGCGATTGCAGGAAGCTACCTCTCATTGGCTTTAAAATCACAATTTTGGGGCATTATTTACCTGTAATTGCTGGGTTTAAAACTGCGATTGCAAAACTATTTGATTACACGATTACAGAATCAGCTTCTTGCAATCGCAAATGCTGCGCAATCGCGCAACCAAATGCTATGCCTGCAAAAGTGACTGTAGCGATAACATGATAACAGGTGACGGTCTGAAAGCACCGGAGCTCCTGAGAGAAGTCCGGCAGCCCGATGGTGTGGTGGAGGATCCGGCTGGTCCCGTAATCGTTGGAGTTCGGGCCGCCGACCACGAACACCACGGGGAGGTTCTCGCTGTACGCGCCCGCGACGGCGTTGATGACGCTGAGCCCCCCAACAGTGAAGGTCACAACGCACGCGCCGACGCCCCTGGAGCGGGCGTACCCGTCAGCGGCGTAGCCGGCGTTGAGCTCGTTGCAGCAGCCGACGTTGGTGAGGCCGGGCTCGGCGATGAGATGGTCGAGGAGGGTGAGGTTGAAGTCGCCAGGGACGGAGAAGACGTCGGAGACGCCTATCTGGACTAGGCGGCGGGCGAGGTGGCGGCCTAGAGTGGCGTCGGAGGACTGACCGAAGGGGTGGTGGTGGTGGTGGTGGGGTGGTTCTACTGGGTGGGTGGGCTTTGTGGGTGGGTGACCGACGTCGTTGTTTGGCGCCTTCGACGGGAGATCGACGGCTCCGATCTTGGTGTCCATTGATGATGCTTTAGAGAGAGAGAGAGAGAGAGAGAGAGAGAGAGAGAGTTGAATGGGTAATGGAAGGGAGAGGAGGGAGGAGTGTATAAGATGGCGGGAGAGGTTGAATGAGATGCGGAGGCAGTTTTGGAGGTTTCATTTTGACTTTTTTTTTTAAAGGAAAGAATGTTTAGTTTACCTGTTCTAATGGAACACTTAGGGGTCACTCTTATTGCTACTTTTGATGGTCCTTTTTGAAGGATCTCTTGATCAAACAAACTAGAACTCTCAGAATCTCACATAAAAAAAATGTTACCCATGGTATTCTGTATTCATGATTCATGTTTCAATGATGATGATTCATCTATCTTTGCATAAGAGGATCTTCACCCCTTCCTTAGCTATATATTTGAATGTCACGCATTTGAAAGTGTATAGGCTTGTTAAATTATCTTAACAATATTTGTATTTACTCTGAATTTGTATCTGAAAATTCAGAAAGTATGATTTTTTTTTATAGTAGACTATATAACTTTATATAAGATGTTATACTAGCATGAAACTTGCCTATATAAGAGGTTGACTATATAACTTTATATAAAGTATGATATTGATATTTGAAAATTCATAAAATTTTCTTTTATGATATCTGAAAATCCGGATCTAGAATGGGGATAGAATATAATATGATGTATCCATTTTCATATATGAATCTAACATATATTACCAAATTGATTGTGTTTATATAATACATTGTTCATAAAAATTTAATATTTATTTTATTTCTCTATATGATTTCCGGATGAGATGAAAAATCATAAAAATCTAATATTATATGATCACTATACATATATATTATATTTAGAGCACGGAACTGAGCTATTACACTCGTACTTTTTTACAATTCTTGAAGTTTATTTCACCTAAAAGTACATAGCTTATTAGATGAATAAACTCATCCCAATAACATGTCACAAGCATAAATACATGTTATATAGTTTGTTTGATCATCTTAATCTCACTCAACTTGACCAATGTTCATTTAGATGCACGCTTAAGTTATTATAAATGAATATCCAAATTTACATATTAAAGTACACTTCATTTAATCATCACTATATAACTAAAAATTATGACTAACGATCAACTGATTAAAAATTATAACAAGGATGGATGCTGAGGATGGTAACTCATTTTTCATATTAACCTAACAAGAGTTCCTTGATAAAGAAAAAGTTTGCTGTATTTACTTTTTATTGAAATATACATGAGCCCTACAGCACATTCATCAGTCTGAGATATGGGTCCAACCCAAACATATGGTATTTATTACACAATTAGAAGAGTTTTTACCTTTGCAGAACTTAAACTGTAAATATGATTTGTCTATTATCAAAGGGTACAGAAAATAAAATATCATTCAGGAAGTAATAAATCTTAATTTACAACTTAAATTCATTAGTCCTCAAGATATAAGACAAAACGGTTCAGGTTCAGCACTGTCATTGGAGTCTCTGCATGAGCTTATCCACCATAATTTTTTGTTGAACTCCAGTTAAAGTTTCTGAACTGACAATCGCGTTTGAGACTAGAATAACTGCAGCTGGAGAGGAA
Source organism: Acorus calamus (assembly GCA_030737845.1). Classification (NCBI taxonomy): domain Eukaryota; kingdom Viridiplantae; phylum Streptophyta; class Magnoliopsida; order Acorales; family Acoraceae; genus Acorus; species Acorus calamus. The sequence continues at coordinate 4,109,667 of CM060860.1, forward strand.
GCATTCACCTAGTAATCCAAATACAAGAATCAATTAGTTAACTTTAAAATTTTAAAAATGAGTCAATTTTCAGGCAAGTAATTTCCAGGAAATACAACGAGCACACAGATCGTCACCCCATACCACTCAGATTCTCCACATTTACTAAAAGAAGACTCAAATGAATCATGAATCACATGCATTCAAGTATGATACCACTAACTGTGTGGGTAGCAAGAACATTATATTCACAGCTAATTTGTATTCTCACTAAAAGGCATTTAGAACGTAAAAGTGTTTATTCAGAAAAGTACCCAAACACGGCCATTCAGCCCGATGGCTATCTCAAATGACAGCTTCTTCCCAAGAGTTTCGAGGACTGGGCACGTTGGAGAGTTTAGTAGCCTGCAAGTGAAATCATAAAATCTTGTTACATATCCATAAAAAAACTTTTAAAAAAATAGAAACTTAAATTAAAAAGTCCTTACATTCTCGCTAGTCCAGTAGAAGTTTCAAACATGTAGCCATCTTTCAGAGGACCAAACTCTGCAGCCTTACCACTAGCTATGAAAAAACATCAGCAGAAAACCAATGAATTTCAAAGTATTAAATTGAAAAACAGAAAGCACAGGCAAACCTCCATGGCATGAACCACATGGTTTTGTACTCGAGTTACAAAGTGTTGAAGTGACCTCATGTTGATAAACAGCACAAAAAATCAAGAAATAATCTTAAACAAATAAAACATAAAAGAGAACCTAATAGCCTTTTAAGGATATTGCAGCTGACACTGAACCATACAAACACATGGCACAGTGCTGTTCTTGTTACCGCCCAACATCCCAAGATCCTGCTCTGCACCTCATTATATTGAGATGCAAATTATCTATTTATATTGTATGCACTACAACCTATACATTTAAGTAAATTTATTTCCATGGTTCCACATTAAAGAAAACAGCACTGCTTTTCTCACCTTTTTCCTATTTTATATGAATTTCAACAATCAAATACTGTCTTGCATGCTTCTTTACAGTCCATAAGTAAATTTGAACTCTATTCTATTGCCTAACTCTAAACATTTAAAAAAAACAGCAGTATCATATGTATAGATGGGAAAATTTCAATGGCTGACCATCCATGCACGAGAGCTCAGGGTTCATGTTGTTATTTGCTTTGACCACGCGGAGGTAGAGCAAAGTACCCATCTGCATAGGAAGGAAGCAGTTCTTGCGTATGAGCAGATATTACATTGCATATGAGCAGAGTCAATTTGTAACATCTAACAGTGGGGTGATGAACAAAGACCAAAATGATCTTACCACATTCAATTCATTTTTATTTCATATTTCCAAAATCTTTCAACATGGTTTGGATAATCATAGATGGAAATACAAGGTCCTGTAAAGATGAAATCGAACTGTCTATGAAAACATAATTAAGAAAGAACAAAGGTCATGCCTCGTATTTTGGTATATTCCTCCTCGTTCCTCCTTCAAATGCAAGAACGGGTAAATGTGCAAACATTGGTGCTTTTATGTTCACCAGGAAGTTCTACAAACATCACGAAAAAAAAAAATTTAGTCACACAATTCATAACACGAGCTCAGGAATTCAATAGACATTTAACTCTCTTCAAATGTCAAAGTATAGAAGATTAATATAACTAAATGAGCATAATAAATTGCAGTGGAGAGCATTTCCATGAGATACTGATATAGTGATATGTAAAATGAAAATAGACTTCTTATTTTATTAAGATTAGCATTCCACAATTAATACAATCAACAAGTGCACAAAAGGTCTATCAAGGGAAGTTTCATCCAAATGATTCCGCATTGCAAATATCTGCGCATAAGGTTGTTTTTTTGATGAACCAAAAACTCCTCCAAGTTCAAGATGATAATGCGGGGAACATTTAAGAGTATATTAGGGTGTTTAAGGGCATGATTTTGCAGTATTTTGGGGAAAGGTTCTGTTTTTGGATGGGAAGGGAGATTTGTCTTTGAATAAAGGAACAATGAGTGTGGTTATTTTTTCTTTCCTTTTTCTTGTTTTATTTGGTTCTAGGGAGATATATTGTCTGTCCTTTTCCTGGATGTTTTAACAAATTTTTATAATTTAAGACAGCATCCCGCCCTTTTCCTCAGAACAAATTACAGAGAGAGAAACACTTTTCCGAACATTATTCTTAATATACGTACACTAGAACAACATAAATATCACAATAAACCAGAATGAAAACATTTTTTCTGCAACATGTCCAGAGTAAAAAAAAAACAATGCAATTAATATATCTTTTCCTATAAAAACAATACTTCCTTGCAACAGTTCATTTTGTCAAGTGAAACACAGAAACAAAAAAATCTACATGCAATTTCAACTTGCCATGACCTTTTATAGAGAAAGAAATACCAAATATCAATCAAATCAACAACTGAAATCATGACATGGTTGGCTCGCATTTCTTTTCTTTTCTTTTTTCCAATAATGCATGAATACACAAAGGTAGTACCCTAACAAACATCCATGAGATTTAGCACACAACCATGACACCTAAACACCTCCCCCGTATGGATCATCAGAAGAAAAAAACAACTAAAAAAAACAGATTCTTAACACCAAAAGAACAACAACTAAGAAGTTAACATCACCAGAACACAAAGAAGAGATGCTTACATCGGCCTTGCTGTCAACCACAATGCCAAGAACCGTATCTCCAACACAAGGCACATACTGCAGATAAACCACATGAAAGATCATACAAACAGGACCAGTATTTATAAATTTCAAAACAATTTTACATAAGGATTCCTTGTTTAATGAATATTGAACAGCCTCTAAAACAGTCATAACATTATGTTGAACAACATCACGGAGAGCAAATACGCATAATATTCGGGTCAATGAATCGAACCTATAAATATAACATTCTTACCACTATAGATTTTTAGAAACAAAAAACTCAAGTAGAAAATCATGCCTACAAACTTATGATTGAAAAGATAGAAGAAAAAAAAAAGCAGACCCTTTTGTGTGAACTTTCGACCCAATATTTATTCGGCTTCAAGAACCTCAACTTCCCCGCCTTTGTCACTGTAATTACGTCGCATTCCTGCACGGAACAAATCCAACGGTGTATATTTCGTCCTCCATGAAAGAAAAGAAAGTTACGTTGAAGGAAACCCTAACCTGGCGCAGGCCGTCGCCCAATTTGATGGTCTCGCTCTCCAACTTCTCCAGGTCGAGAATCACGTCTCCTGGAACCTAAAATTTGAATTAAAAAAAATCGGTTTTTCAATTAAACAAAACAAAGAAGATATTTTGTGGATCATGATGTGTTGAATTACCACTAATTCATCGATGAAGGTCGACTTTGATGTATTGGACATCTCGGGTCCTTTCGTTTCTTCCTCCTAGGTTTAGGGTTTTAGGGAGGGTTTTGTTTTCCTCAAAATTTCCTCACTTGTAATTTGTGTGCCGGGCAATTACAATTTGCCCCTGTTAAAAAAAAACCTTTACAGAAGGGTATCTATTTTAAATGTAAGAAAGGTTAGTGTAATTCATATTTAAAATCTAAATATGGTTAAAAAAAATTAAAATATAAATACTTATTTAATGAACGCATATACTTTCATAATAAATAATATATATATATGAATACATACTGTCATAATAAATAAAATACATTTTTGAACAAATTTAATGTGTAATATTTATACTTTTTAACCTAATATATATTTTCTCCAACTTTGTATATACTTTAGAAAATGTATATTAAATTAAGACAGTATAGAATGACTGAACATCAACATCCTTAAATATGTATTCACCCAAATGTAATCTGCTATTTTAAACTAAATATAATATATCTTTAAATGAACAAATAATTTTAAGTTTTTTTTTTCACAAAGGAAACACACAAACAAACAAAATAAATATAATTTACATTAAAAAATATTAAAAAAAAAACAAAACAAAACATGAAAATAAAAAAAATTGTCTAAACATTATCCAGTGAAGTGATGGAACTTTGGAAAACAGGATCATGTTTGCCCCATTCAAATCTGATGATGCACCCAATATAAACAATACAGTGCTGTCTGCAGTCACAAATACGTCAATGTATGTTGAGAAATATACATGTATTAACCATCATCTCCTGTACTAAATCATCTAATGTATATACACAGAATGCCTGCATCAGCCCTGGAATCAATATAAACATTGATTATAAAACATGTGCATGGACCACACTCTGCAATCTGAATGATTTTACAATTATCATGATTCATCAGGCTTCGGCTCCAATACCACAGGCAACTTCTCCTTGTGATCACCACGTAACACCTCCAAGGTCACCTGAATAAGAGGTAATTTGGAACAACATGATCAATGAGTCTCTAAATCATCAATCTATTATGTACTGATCGTCGATACATCTGAGTAAGAGAATCATAACATGTCAAACATACCGTCTCGCCTACTTTGCACTGGTCCAGGATCCTATACAAGTCGCTGCCGTTTGTCACTTTTTTCCCATTCACTGATGTTATGATGTCACCCAATATAAGGCGGCCATATGAATCTCGTTTTGTTGACTGCAAACCCTGCAGAGTATTGGACATAAGCAAGCATATAGAGGCATATGGAAAATATATCCACACACAGGCCTTAGCTCACTTGTACGTGAACACACGCGTTATCCTGTAACCATTTAATAGCTCAAACTATGCTACCTATGTGATTCTAAACAGGCTTTTGTCCAAGTGACAATGACACCTAGTGCAAAAGTTGAGAGCTCAGATAACCCCTGAGCCCCAGTCTACATCGTAGTGGAAAAAAAGAGAGAGAGCAGCCAAACAAAAAACAAATTTGAGAGGGCGGGTTGGGTCGGGTTCGGAACATTCTAGAGCCAGAAGAAACCATGTCTACCCGCGGGTTCGGGTCGGGTTCGGGTTGAGTTGCCCACTAAAAACACCTAAAATATCATACAAAATATTTAATAAACAACAAAACAAACTCTAATTAATTATTAATTAAACCTTATATACAAATAATTAAAAGATTTATAATAATTAACCCAAACACAACAAACATAGTGTCAATTTGTGTAATTGTTTATTATGTTTTAGGAATTTAGGGTTTTAGATATAGGTATATTGTTATGGCACAAACATTCCATTACAGAAGAACCCGCCCACGAGTCTGAGAAGATCACAGATTGCAAAAATCATCAGACTAGCCTTATTTGGTCCCATTAATAGTTGAAGAGGTAGCCCGTTTCATGGGAAGTAACAACGAAGATGTCTTCATAAGAGTTGCATGAAAAAATGCTTTTTAAAGAAACCTCATTAGTAAGCAACTAAGCATTCCAACTGACTATGAAGAATCCTGTTGGTGTTTTTATAATTTATTTGAGAAAAAAGATATTTCTAGTTTTAAAGTGTCATTTATATTTACCACCACGATGAGAACCAAATGCTGCCTACCAAGAACCAACACATACCGCTTTGCCTGCTGGACCATTTGCAGGAGCATCAAGGACGAGCACCCCACTGACCCCAAGCTGTTCCACAGACTGATCAGGTGCAAATTTGATTCCTAATATAGGCCTTGTAACCTTCCCAAACTTCACTAACTGATCAACGATGCCACCGACCTGGAGAGCAAGAGAATTGAATGAAGTAAATTACTTGAAATCAAGAAAGAAAAAAAAAGGTGTAGGGACTGTGCTTCTGAATCCAATAGTACTGGCTGGTAGCTAGTATGAGTATCTTCCAGAATTAGAAACGTACTGTATCCACTGGTATTGAAAATCCAACACCAGAAGATGCGCCTGATGGAGAGTAGATAGCTGTGTTGATACCAATTAAGCTCCCAGAACTATCAAGTAATGGTCCTCCACTATTACCAGGATTTATGGCTGCATCAGTCTGTATAACATCTTGTATTGGACGTCCAGTTGCAGCTGAACTAATTTCTCTTCGCAAGCCACTACAGAGGCGAAACATGAAAATAGGGCCTTAGCAGAAGTTGTACAATGTGTATCAAAATCTAATCCAAGAATGTCCACCGTTCAGTTGCCAAACAATAGCTTCCTTCATTTTGGTTTTTTTTTATTATTATTATTATTATCGTTTTTTTTTGGGGGGGGGGGGAGGAGGAGGATTGTTAAGTGAGAGCATCTCCAAAAGTCTCCCTACATGACTCATTCCCTAACATAGAGAGCTGGAAATTAAAAAAAAAAATCAAAAGACTCCTTGAAAAGCTCTCTACCGTATTTTTTCCCTATCAAGCTGCGGGTAGGAACTACCATGTAAACCCAAAGTGAAAAGACCACACTGCCATTGAATAACTCATATTTTCAGCGAACTCCCTCTCCTGATCTCATCTTCTCTGTTCTCTCCCGTGGAAACCCTAGAGAAAAAAAAATCAAACCCCTTGAAAAAAGAAATCAAACCCCTTCAAAGATTCACCATTGTCAAGATCTGCATCAACAATTCACAATCGGCATTTTTTTAAGGGTTTATTGCGTTGGGTTTTTTTAACATTCATTTTGTAAAGATTAGATCAAGCTTTGATGTTGGGTTCTAAATCTTTGATTGTTTGATTTTTATTTTGATTCTTTGGGAGGTGATTTTTTTGGGTATCTCTTTCTCTGTCTATATGGGTGGTTGAATTCATGTAGAAGAAATAGCAGTTTTCATTTCCCTGTCTCTGTCTATATGGGGGTGATGATTTCAATTGGAATCTTTTTCAATACACGAATTCAAGTGTTGTGGTTGGGTTGTATTTGTGAGTTTTATTGATCTCTAGAGATGTTGTTGTTTTTGGGTTATTTCAAGTGTCTATGTAAAAGTGGTGATTGAGTTGTGTTTTTTTTCTTTTCATTTTCAACAATTTCAGAGTTTCCAAGATTGCAAAATGCAAGCTGAATCACAAATGAAAACATAGATCCCATTTGCATGAGCTGTTTTCCTATTTAGATTTCATAAATGGTGATGGAATTTAAAAAAAAAACCAATAGGGGTTGGGAATTTGATCTTTGTTGTGATAACTATTTTTTCTTGTAATTTATAGATATGATATGACTAGGGGTATTTGGTCATTCTGAATGAAGACAGAGTAAGAGTGAGAAGGCTTCTGGAATGACAACAAAAAAATGGCTCTCTACATGTCATAGAGAGGCAATCTCTCCCCACAATGTAGGAAATGATAGCGAGGTTTTTAGAGATGCTCTAAGATATTATTGGCACATCTAATTTTGAAAGGCAATCACAGAGAGTGGTCCTGCATGTTGCAACATATTGGGCGGGGAGAGACCAGATATGGTTGGGATTTGATGTAGTACATATAGTTTCTCATTGAATAATTTTGGACAAAGCTACCTCTCTCTGGAAATTATCATAGGCAAGAAATTGCAAAGGCTAATGCATTATAAAAAGTGTTAGACGCTAGTCAGGAAAATCGAGGGGACTAGGGATTAATTGGCTAAGCAGGGATTAATCAGATATTAATCAATCACTTTTTATAATATAAATGTAATTCATATGCATATACATATTATTTAAATATTAATTTTAGACTACAAAATATAATAATAAAGTAACATCAAAACAAAATTAATGATATAAAAATAATAGGGATAGCATAAAAAAATTAATAAACAGATATATAATATGTAAAATAACTTAATATTTTATTAGTCAACTAGGGACTAATCAGAAAAACGATTAAGCGCTAAGTGTTGCAGACATGGACCACCTAGGCCTAAGCGGGGGATTAATCGGGGGTTGGAAGAGATTTTTAGAATAGGGATTATAATTGCTCAATTTATCTATACAGAGGAAAAAAGAAGCAGCAGTCAAACCAAATACCTGATAACACCAGTAGTGAGTGTATGATCAAGGCCAAACTGCAAAAGAAAAAACACACGCATAAGCTTTCTGTAATCCATGTATTCAACAGAATATGGTTTCTTTATTAAACAAATGCAAACCTTACACATCAAAATACAGAATCAAAATTCCTAAATTTAGGAAGTTGGTTAGATTATTTAAGAAGGAAGTGGGCTCATAATAGGAACACTCAAGTACTATGATCTGCCAATTTGAACCAGAAATATTAATGCTCCCAAGTCACACGGAAATAAGCATATAAAGTGAATGATAATAGCACCCACCTCCATTTCAAAGGGCTTTTAGAGAGAGAACGAACCCAACCAATCATTTATCTACTTCACCGCCAACGCCAACATTGTCCCCACCATCCGCCAGCTTGGCTTACAGGTCAAAAACTCCGTGCATTCCCAACTAAACACATCAACACTCATAACATCCTCACTAAATATTTCAATCAAAAGCATCATCATGTTTCTCCTCATCACATGTAAACAACAACACACAATCTTCTTCAACCACACAAAACATAATCTTTATTTTGGTCATTACTAACTCAAATCCCTACAACACATTGGTCCTAATTATCATCCCCATGTCATTAATTCATAGAGGTGTAACAAAAAAAGTGTACTACAAACATGATCCTTTTCAACCACGCATATTCCAAAAAACAATCTTTATTTTAGTGATTGCTAACTCATACCCTTATAACACATCAATCCTAATTGTCATCACCATCTCATGAAATTAAGAACAACATTATGTTCCAAGTAGAGATACGGATCGTACTCACGGGATTCCCGATGGCGTAAACCTTCTGCCCAACGAGCAAGTCTGCAGAAACCCCGACCGGTATCGGCCTCAGCTTATCCATGGGCGCCTCAACCCTGAGAACCGCCACATCCTTATCCTGATCAAACCCCACCACCCTCGCCTCATACGTCGACTGGTCCGCAAGCGTCACCCTACAAACAAATCCCCCTCAGTTCACACTAAAACCCTAACCAAAAAGTCAAATCAATCCTCCCGAACCTGAGATCGGACGCGCCGCGGATGACGTGATAGTTGGTGACGATGTGCCCGTCCTTGTCCCACACGAACCCCGACCCCGACCCCTGCGGGACCTCCAACACGTCCAACGTGAACGCGTCCTGCCTAATGAGCATTCCATCAAACACATCAATCACAAACCCTAAAAATCAAGAATGCTATCGCCGGGGGCGAGTGGAGAAAGACCTGACGGCGAGGTTGGTGATGTAGACGACGGAGGGGGTGTTCTCCTGGAAGAGACGGACGGTGGCGAGCTCGTCGGTCTGGAGCTTCCGCGGCGGCGGCGAAACCACGAAAGCGTCGGCGTCGGCCACGTAGATGGAGAAGGATAAGGCGAGGGAGGTGCAGAACACGAAGAACGAATCGAGTGGCGACGGCGGCTTCGGCGGTTGTTGTTGGTGGTGGTGGTGGTTGAGGAGTGATTTGGGGAAGACGAGCTTGAGTGGATGATTGTTGGGCGTGGAGGATCGGGTGAGGTGGGGTGGAGAATATCGGAAGAGGGAGACTGCCGTCGCAGCAGCCATTCCTTCCTCGCTTTTTGCTTCGGTTTTGGATGGGCTTGTGTTTCGGATTTTCCGTATATGGAGGTGTCGGAGGTTGATATGATCACACCCTCGAAGACAACGAAAGGTGTGACGATAACGGGGCCCCTGCGAGGGGAGTGGAGAATGCTCTAGGACGACACGTGGCACAGTTTTATTTGCCCATGTAATTCTCCTTTACTTATGATCGCCAGTAGATTATTGACACGTGTTTAACTTCTTCACCAACTGATCTGTGAACCTCGCGTGAGGGTCCACGGGATATGATGGAAATCTGGTAACAGTACTGACATGTGGTTCAAACTAGTTAAACTTGGATTTGACGAAATAAAAGTAACTTTGTCCAGTGCAATCACTTGTGTTCATAAAATTAAACAATTCGATTGTCAGACTTGAAGCCAGTGACAACTCTCCATAAATGGCTATCCTTATGATAAATTGTTTGTGACAAATAAATGATCCGCCTGTCAAAATTGGATGTGGAGATTGGAAGGGTATAAATGATGAATACATAAAGGGAAGGAGAAGAAGATTTCATAGGAGTTTGTGGTATGGTTTGAGTTCTTTTGGCAGGCCGTCGAAATTCCCTGCGGCGATGTTGGATTCGAACATCGGACGCTTGTTGAAATCGCGAAGAACGCCTTCCGCTAGATGCTCCTTCGTCTGCGCCAACATTATGTAATTCGGATCGGCCCTCTCATAACTGCAACAGAACAGGAATTTTGTGTGATGAATTTGAACTGAAAGCCTCACTAACCCTCAAACATGAGATTTTAGTTACAGAAAGTATCCATGTGCATGAGATTCTGTATCTCCTAACAAACAAACATAAGGAGGTCGAATCTAAGTTTGAAATATATTTGACTATATCACTTAAAATATATCTTTCACAACCCCTATGCATATCAATGAAAAGGAATTATGGAAACCATGATCACAACAGTCAAATCTACATGATTCCAATGTATTTAGAAACATGGAAGAGGTGAAGAGGAACAAACCGGGCTTCTCTGAGATCTTCAACGCAGAGCCCAAAGCCATATGACATTGTGCCATGCATACGTTCTCTGACAGCTGTGAACATAAAATGCATGCCATGATCATCACAGATTATGTGGGGGGGGGGGGGGGGGGGGGGAAAAAAATGGTAATATTGCAATGATTTGGTACAATCAATGTTAGCACATTGCGACAGTTATGGATGCAGAACGGTTCGGTTCTTCAGTCAGACTATAAGCTTTACGATTGTACATGGGAACCATCATCATAGCAGATGATGGTTTTACGATGAATTTAGAGGATGAAACTTAATTCAGCTCTTAAATCAGTATAAAAAGTAAATTTGCTGATTATCTTTAGCAATGAACACAATTCTTAATCCAGAATAGGTGCCATACAAACAACCAGAGAAGATCGTGCTTTATGAAATCATTTATCAAAGAATTATACCAGAAATACTGAATGTGAAAGAAGGTTTCCACCAAGACTTGAATGATAAAGCTACAGAGGAGTTGGAGGGCGCCAACTTTGCCTGGAAAAAAGTGCAACATTAAATATCATTAAATTTTGCAGATACAGAATTTAGAAGTGCTTTCTGAAAAGAACGATGTCCTTTAAAACTGTTTACAAGCATCTCACACAAACATCGGTCCTGAACCCATTGAATCTTCATATGAGATTCATGCCCATACTACCAGTCAACAAAAGCTCCAACGTAAAAGTATTACCTTCAACAGGAAATTCTTATTGGCTTGCCAGGACGCAGCTACTTGAAATGATGCATTATCCACCCCATTTGACGATTGATCTCCCTTCAGCCTTTTAATAAAACAATCATTTTTTTTTGTTTTCATGATACAATTAGTTTCCTCTTTTTCAGAAAAGATTAATCAATTGATGTACCTTGTCTTCAACTCAAATCCAAAGTCGATGTAATTTGTGATTCCTACTATTTGATTTTCTTCAAATGGATTCTTCACCTGCTCAGTTACATCAGCAATGGTTATTAGTTCAAAAATTTAGGGAAAAAAGTAACATCGGGCCAGACAAATAGATGAAATAAAACTGCTGTAATATTCTAAACAAAGAAAAATGTATCTTCTTGGGTCTCAAACAACAGGGAAGAGATGAGAGAGAGAGAGAACAGAGTACCACTTGCCATTATTTCTGAAAACATAGACAAATGACAACTAAATGTATATGCTATATTATAGTGGTGGACCGCCATGGTAGCATGGGAAATGCCTCATGAAGAAAATTTTGTTTCAACCATTGAGCAATGGGTCCAATCCCAATATTGATAAAAAACAAATATTAAATCAGGAGAGCAGCACTTGAGATCTAGGAGCGGGCACACATTCCATGATGGAGAGATTCCTCGTGCATATTTCAGTTTGATTAAGTCAAATTTTTATGCCACAAAATTGAACACTAGGAACTTCAGAGAGAATTATGACAATCTCATATGAAGAATATAATATAATAAGCTCAATAAATAAGTTTAAGAGGAGAAAAAGCTCTCTGAATGAAGAACTATAGAAAGAAACTTACTCTTCTTTGAACCACGACATGCTGATAAAATGACGCAATTAGCTGCACCATGAAAATGATCACACAAAACCATCAAATTAGTAATTTATAGAAAAATTACATAAACAATACTGACTGCAAGTACAATCACAAGAATGCTTATGATACACACATAATAACAATGAAATTAATAACAATATTACAGGTAATGCCACTGTATAATATACAAGTTGATGTAGTTACAAGGGCACTTCAATGAACAACTATATGGCAATACTTAGTTTAAGGGAAAAAATGTCAATAAAAACCCAAACATTTACATAAGTATCTCATTGCTTAGAAAGTATCTCATTTTTTTAATCCCCTTTTTTGTGACAGTGGGGACCAATTTGTTGAGGCATTTCAGGATGGCATGGTTGCAGTAGCCAAGGCTCCTAAGTAATTTTCTTCCATGCTCAACAAATTTATTGAGGCATATGTTGGGCAAGGTTGGAGATGCTCTAAGATGATTTGCAAATGTTCAACAAAGAGGAAGTTCTGCTTCCAAACTTTCATATCAGACTGAATCATTGACCTCCAATTAATGTTCAGAACAAAAACTACTGCTCAGGTAATATCTTACTGATATTCATGCATATTCTATGCTTCTGCGACAGTGATGATCAAAAGGCATTTAGTAAAGATATTAGAAACCATAGTCAGACAAGAATTTTCAACAAAAAAAACAAGAAAATATGATAAGGCAAAACCTGTGATTTCTTTGCCAGTTCAAGGCAAACATTGAATGATGGACTGAGTGGACTACTTGATCCTAATCCATAACCAATTGCCAAGTTCCAATTGTCCAAGTTGATGAAGTCCACATCAGTTTTGCTTCCAACTAATAAAAATTATGAATAAGAGCAGGCAGACAAATCTCAGTTTCTATAAAAAAAAAATTCAACCTCAAGATTGCAGATTTTGGAACAAACAAACAATGCACAGCAATTGGTCCAGTCCACCACACCCCCCACCACCACCAAAAAAAAAAACCAAAGTCACAATTCACAGAAATGAAATTAGACCATTTTGAAAAAAACAATTGAGGTAGAAAATGGACAAAGGGAAAATATTGGTAACCTTGATTTGATATAGCAAATGGCATCTCAAAGAAAACGAGGATGTTATTCTTAATTGACACCTTATCCCTTTTATGATATTATTAATGATTGTTCTAATTAATCAGAATATATAACAAAATGGCCCAATAAACAATTAATAGAAGCCAAAGCATTGTCTTAAAAATAACAATGTTTAAACAATACATTTTGATAACATTAAGTAGCAGAAGTGATAAGATGTAATTTTCAGAGAAAAGCCAGTGCTCCTAAAAGTTACAACTACAGAAAGTGTCATCAACTCACATGGTGGTAGATATTTCGCTCCTGCAGTTAATGCCCCAAGCCTGCCTACTGCCCATGCACTTCTTGGGAACACAACAGGTGCTACACAAAAAGGTGTTGCCAATTTAGTAACCTAAGTCTTATTCCAGAGAACTGCAGGATTTTCTTGCTCAGATCACTTTGGGAACCAACTCCCACATTGAACCAAAATGAGAATAACCTATCATCATTTAACGGTCCTCATCTCAAATATTAAGGCAGTCAGATACAACCTCAGATGCATCAGAGAATCAACACAAAATACTGTAAAATTGCACAAATATAATTCGATGATCTAAAGCCATCAAACAAAATAAGAAAAATCAGATTTGAAGAAAATCACTAGAAACTAAATAATATTTCATAATGACCAATACAGAAAAGGGGTCAAGAAGCCAGTGTAGACAGGTTGCTAAGCATCTCTAGTGACGAGGTAGAAGAAACTGATGACATCATTACATCCATGTCTCTAAATTTTGAAGTATTTATGCTATCAAGTTATTTTTTGAGAACCTAACTCTAAAGTGATTATAGTCAGGATACCCATGTAGGTGAAAATTGGGCACCAGTGTTTGTTTAGTGAAATTGAATGACAGGATTCATTGGAAAGAAAACAAAATGTCACCAAACTTATCAATTCCGGATGTCATTCATGATTTACCAAAATTTATTCATTTTACTTTAAAGTTTTTTTTTTTACTTCCTATGAGGTCAAAACTTGACGGACTAATAGAACACTTGGAAATAAGTTGAGGGACATTGCACCTCTAGTTAACAGGTTACATACACTTCTCATCAGCTATACATTTTAAATTTTTAAAATTAACAGTTTCCAGTGCTTATCAGTTGTCATGAACTCATGATTGAATTTCTAAAAATCTCAATTCATCATGTAGCCCAAGGGTCAAAATTAGAAATGTACAGAACTGTTCAAAACACTACTAATAGGACATGTAATCTGTGCACATGGATTACTGCTGTCAGATCTATGTGGAGTTGTGGACCCGACCTTCTCCATCTATTAATGAAGTGGGAAAAAAAATTTCATTTTACTATCAATCCATTTTAAATGTTACTCAAGAGTCAAGAGTCAAGACCAACGTTAATGTAGTTGTTGAATCATATAAAATTGTCTTTTGTATATATTGTGCTGTGATAGATTGATTATGTTAAGTGCAAAAGCTGATTTAAGACTACACAAGGAAAAATTGCAATACACCTTACAAAAGGAACAGATCATGCAAATATAAATAAATAATTAAACTACTGCACCAGTCACATACAAGGGAATGGCATAAGTGTAGTTCCAATTGATAGATTTTCCGATCCATATCTTAAACCCACCATGCCATAACCGTCTGAATCTTTCCTGTATGAAATGTAAAGCACAACAGCACAAGAGTTGCATGAGTATCCAATATTGCAAGCACGTCATCTACTCATTCTGGGAAATGCATATACATTGCACTAACGGTTATATGCATGTTTTACATGTAAAAATATTTGGTTTGCCTCAAGAGATCCTATGAACATTTCTTCTTCTTCTTTTCGTAATATTAAGTTGCGAGTCGACAAGCATTGTCTAAGGTTATAAGTTCATTATCTATCCTATAGATTCATTATCTATGATAAGTTCTTAACTTAGATCAAGGTTTTGTGTGGAAATTGGAAAAGCAAGAGAATGATTGTTTCAATAAATACAGCAAATAATAAAGTGTTTATAACCAACATATTGCAGTTATTATGCAAAAAAATTAATAAAATGAGGTGAAGGGACATACCTGTCAGATATTATCATCGGTAGTGTGCCAAAAGCTCCCATTCCATATTTAGGGTAGAAGGCACAAGATCTCACACGTAATATTCTAATTACACAAACATAATGTACAGCTTAATTGAAAAAAGGAAGAAGTAGACTTTAAAAGTGAATATTTCATCAAATGAAACTTGAAAAGAAATTCCAAATGAAAAGCTCCTTACGGTTCATGGGTTGACACAAAAAAGTCCATGAAATTATGCGGATCATTCAAGTCTCTGTTCAACAAGGATGAAGGTGACCAGGTAAGTCCCATTAGCTATATTGCACTACCTCAGAAGCTAACACAAAAAATAGTACCTTTGCCAACGAAATAAAGCATTTCCTTCAATTTTCTCCCCGGACTTATCCAGCGGACTAGAGACCTAGTTAAGTTAAGAAAAAAATAAAACAAAGTTTCTCCTTTTCGTGAAAGAAGTAAAACCAAAAAAATAACAGATGTTTTCTCGTAGTAGAAAACAACAAAAGAGGGCATTCTTTGAAGGCAACAAGAAAACACTCTCCAACACACTTGTCTTGAATACAGGTGACCGCACCCCTTTCAATTTGTATTGAATGCAGGTGGTAGGTTCCTACCATTCTTTTAAAAAAAAAACAAAGACACTCCCATGCAAATCCATGATTTTTTTGAAGAAATGGTAGGCATGTACCATGAATAAAATTAACCAAAGGCAAATGCCCAAAGCGATATTAACGAAGAAGGGGTTAGTGGACAAAATCCCACCAAACCTCTCCCAAAAACAGCTAAAACTAGAAACCCAGAGCACGCTGTCCTTACCCTGGTAGAAGAGATATCTACCAAGACTCAGTAGCCCGACAGCAGCAAATCCATGCATATTTATAGGAAATTATTAAATTTTGGCATACATGTCAGCAAAGTAGCATTAGCATCACAATATAACACAAATGATATGATTGCTCCTATCCTCATTAAAAGAGAGAGAGAGAGTGCGTTGAACTTCCTTGGTTGAAGTCAAGTCTTCATGGTACAACACAATCCTCCTTTCTATGTTTTACCACTCAAACCCATCTCACTAGCTAACTTTTTACATTTAAGCACAGACAAGATGCACCATGGAGCAACAACATGAGAAATAGCAGCCGATCATGGTTTGCCAGTTTGGCATTCTTCCTTTAACGAAATCTAGCATGTTATTGAAGAGGGAGTGAAAAAAAAAAAAACAAGATATCATAATTTGTAAAAGAACAAAGGATAATGATTAATACAAAAACATAAATCTCTCGGATACAGTTGTTATCAAGTCAACATGAGGATCATCGATTGGTTTCAGCATAAGCTTCATCGTGAACTGCATTGCTTCTTCAAAGTAGTCCTTGAAAAGGCAACGCAAGGCGAGCTTCCCGAACAGTAAATCATACGCAGGGACTAACATCCTGCACTACCTCATATAATTCATAATCAAGCTGCAAAGACGAGTTATGAACTACAAAACACTGCACCGAAATATGAACCCTATTCATGTTAAAAAAAAAAGTGCCATCTATCCAAACAAAAGTGAAGTTAAAGAAACTCAATCAACCAAATAAATCCAATCATAAACCTCCAAGACCAATGCCACACATTTTAAATATAAAATCATCACACATTGCAGACAATTCAATAATAATTCCTCAAGCAAATCTGAAATAATTTCATATAAACATCTTCCGAAAAAAGATGCAAAACCCTAAATCACCGCTAAAGAACAGAAAATCATTCAATCAGGGCGAAAAAACATCACCTCGTGCGAGCGGCGAGTGGCGGGAAATCGAAGAGGGGAGGCACCAGCACCATCGGCGGCGGAGGCTCCTTGTTCAACCAGTTCCCCATCTCTCTCTTTCTCTCTCTGTCTCTCTCTCTCACGATCGAAGACGAGTTCAACCAAAGGTTGCCATGCGAAAAATGAAAGGGTTTTGTATTTGATTCAGGGCAGTGATAGACCGCTTCCCAACTTAATTTTCACACTATCTAAAATTACAAAAATGTCATTAATTATTTCATTTTTTATTTCCTTTTTCACTACCCAGTTCAACAGGGTACAGTTAAAATATTCTTTATTGGAACGATAGAGGTCCATCGAACTGTCTAAATAAGTGTCGACAGAGGGTCAGTCGAGGTGTGTTTCACTAGGATGACAGAGATCAATCGATTTGTCTGATCAAATGTCGACATGGATGTGTCGAACATTTTAAAACAACAAATTTCTTCTAAGAATCAATTACTTATACAATCATTTAAATCCTTATGAAAAACATAAATATCATTTAAGTTATTTAAGTCTTTTTGAAAATCATTCACATAGATAAGAAACAAAAATATCCAACAAAAAGTTATTTGGACCAAATAACAGTAAACATCTTATATAGAAAAAAAACATTATTTTTTTTTAAATAAGTGAAGTCTGTTTAGAAAAGACTCCACTTGTTTAGAAAAAGAAAATAATGTTATTTGTTTATATGAAATGTTTACTGTTTATTTGATCCAAATAACTATTTGCTTGATATTTTCCTTTCTTATACTTAAATAAATATATATATATAAATGATTTTCAAAAAGACTTAAATAACTAAAATGACATTTTTGTTTTTCATAAGGACTTAAATGATTATATAAGTGATTGATTCTTAGAAAGAAATTGTTGTTTTAAAGGGTTTGACACATCCATGTCGATATTTGCTCAAACAGATCGATGGATCTTTGTCGTCACAGTGAAACACACTTCAACTGGGCCTCTGTCGACACTTATTCAGACAGTTCGATGGATTTCTGTCATCCCAGTGAAGAACACTTTGACTGAACGCTGTCAAACTGAGTAGTGGAAAAGAGAGACAATAAAATAAAATAAATAATGACATTTTCATAATTTTGGATAGTGGGAAAAAGTAAATTGGGTAGTCGGAATAGTTTTGCCCTTTGATTCACAATCAGAACGTAGGAGCAAAGTGAGTGTAGCGTAAGGAGGAGTAAGTGGGCTTGGGCCTTCTCACGACGAAATTCCACGTGTAACCACACGTGTCAACAGCCACGCAAGCCCCTGCACTTTTTCAGAGACATCAAATGACGGAACTGCCCCTCCCCATGGAGTCAAATCGGCGTTTTCGGTTGGCTCATTTTCACTCGCCAACTACATCCGTTGAAATCCGATCACATGCTTCACAATAATGCCTTTTTAAGTGAGATACACTTCGTGATCTCACCTTGACCGTCCGATCGTTGGTCCCCCCCATTCCATGTGCCCCGTCCGTGGGCCCTCATGGAGTCAATGAATGGTGGGCGAGGCAGGTGCTATTCCCACTCCCCAATCTGTTTAAACACCACACCGACAACCAAATCTTTAACAACCTTCGGAGGGATTTGTTTTGCATTTATACCCTTAAAAAATTTCAAATTTATTAAAATATCCCTGTAAAAATCACTAATACATAAATATCATTGAAAATGTTTGATTTAGTACAAATGTACAAGGCAATGTTTTGTCAGCTGTGATTATTATTATTTTCTGCTTGGTGACCGTTAAAAGAGGTGAAATGTCTAATATGTCTATTTTTGTTTGAATTTTTTTTCGAACATTCTTAATGGAAAATGTATTTGAAAATGTCATTCAATTAGAGTTTTGGGGATGAACAATAGAAAAAAAAAGATTAGTGCTTCTCAAATGAAAATGGAGGGTTAGGATTTTAAAAATCATGAAAAAATTTAAGAGTTTTTATTTTACAAATAGAGTGTAAGAGGAAGAAGGGTTTTCATACAGATGAAAGGTGTAAGAGCATTTGAGTCTTTTTACGTGTAGAATTAGGGTTAGTAATCATGGTTGATACAGTGTTCAAAACGACATCTATTTAAAGGGTAATGTTACACTAAATCAAATATTTTTAATGGTATTTGTGCACTAATGATTTTTATAGGGGTATTATGATAAAATTAAATTTTTCAGGGGGTGAATTTCCCATAAAATTTGAGACGTGGAGTCCCGGAGTCAGTGAAAATTTATAAAGAATTATAATATTTTAATAGAATTACGTGAGAACAATTATAGTATTTATATAACACACAACAAAGACTACAAATGTGATGTCCCCTATCAAATTTATAAATAATATCATTCTTATAACAATTACGGCAAAAGGCCTGGAAAACCGACTGCCTTGAAAAATAAAATAAAAGATCGAACGCTCATTGGAAGAAGGGAAGAGAGAGGTCAGTCGTGGCGCCTCGGGAACCGGGACCCCCATATCTTGATATACTCACGCTCATCCCTTACAGTCGACCCCACATCGGGCCACCATCACCGCTCTCTGGGGGGCGGAGAGTGGGGACGGGTGGGGTGGGAATAGCGTCTCCCGCCGTGCCATAAATGGTCTCTCTTCGGGCTCTCATTTCTTTCACGTCCTTCCTTCGAATCTTCCTGTTGTTCCTTCTCTCTGTCTCTCGATTTTCACGATTGGACTATAAAGGTTTCATTTTTTTTATTGGGCGCTCGTGATCCTTGCTTTGATTGAGGGGCTTTGGAGAGAAGGGACGGCATAAGAGTGAGTATTGGCTGTCTGGGTATGTTTGATTTGGAGTTTCTTGATATGGGTTTTCTGTTTTTGAGCGTGTGAGAGATGGAAGGTGGGATCTTTTTCTGTTTGTTTTGGTTATGTGAAGATACCTCGTGTGATTGGATGTTTTTGTGGTGTTTGTTATAATGGGTAGTTGTGTTTTAAGTGTGGAAATGATTGTTTGTTGTTGGTTTGGTGTGTGAAAGGTGGAATCTTTAGGAATTCTGTTTTGTTTGCTCAAGTTTATTTGGTTTTAGTTTGTTGGTTGTGTTTATTTTATGATTATATTTGTATGTCTTATTGGAGAGAAAATGAATAGTTTGTGAATTCATACATCTTTTCTATTTATATGAGCTAAATATGATTCAATGATCACAAAAAGAATGAAAACAGTGAAAAAAAATTTAATTGCTTTTACCTTGTTGTTAAGAGAGTGGTATGTTTTCATGGCAATTATTGGGCATGATTATTGGTTTTGATCATCATCGTATGAGTTGAGACAGGTGAGTTTGTTATTTGTGAAAGAAAGACATGCTTTGGTTAATTGTTTTTATATTGGTGATCTCCATAGATTCAGTTTATTCAATTAGATTTGATTTTGTTTTGTATCTTAGATTTTTTGTCCCCGTGTTGTTTAATAGAGGGTCTAACTATGGTTTGAAGTTTGTATTTAATTGGCATTATTCGTGTTTTGATTAATATTTGTTACTTTTTGTTTCCTCATTTTGGATATGATTGAATTTATATCATTTGAGAGATAAGAGTTTATCAAATTCTTAATTTGATCTCGTCATATGATTTATCTTCTTTTGTTAGTTGGTAGAACTTATGAGCTAATAAAATAGACCAAAAGATTTTTATTTTTTGGATGCGTAAATCTATCTTATTTTGGTAAGATTAAGCTTTTTTTACCTGTTTGCCATTTGCATTTCTTTTTTGTTTTTAAGATTTTAATCTCTCTTAGATATTTTCAATTGTGTTAATTGAGCACATTCGGACAACCACAAGATGGTATACACTTTTTCAGATATGAAACATTCTTACTATTATGCTGAATTTAGAATTCTTTCATTTGATTTATTTTCTGATCATGCTTGTATTATTTTCTCATTTTTGAGTAGCCTTACACACTACACTAGCCCTTGTATATGGGCACATTAGTGAAATCTCAAATCACCACCTTAGTTATCATTCTTTTCATATCAAATGTCAAATATTATCTAATGGATCATATTTTTTTGCCTTTCTGAATTCGGACTCTCATTGCATTTCCTCAACAGATACTGTTCTTTCCTTGACGATTGTTGGTTGTTGATATTGTGGAATATTGAAATGTCAACCAGCTTGGTATCTGGAAGAACCATATTGCACTGCAGAGTGCAGAAGTTTAAGGAGAAAGGTCACCAACAGGTTTCTTTTGCATCTGGAATCACTTATGGGAATTCTGTACAGAAACAGTTTTCCAGGTAAATATCTTCTTGTAGCTGCACTTTTGTAATGGTCATCTTCCCAAACATATTTTACTTTTTTTAATAGATGTCAATTAGTGTATCCACGCAATTTATTTCCTGTGTTTCAGATGCTATGTAATCTTCACTAAAAAACTCTGGTGAACTTAACCTTAATTTTTGCAAACCTAAATGAGAATTGTTGGTGCCTACATGATGTATAGTTGCAGATCAAGATTTTATTAAGCAACTTTTTTTTCTGTTTCATGCTATTCCAGTCTTATATGTATAAGATACATGTGACAACACCATCTAAACTCATATGCCCATACTTATTAAAGTACCTCTTTTCTAAGCAAGAAGATTCGGTAATTTGTATTTTGTCAATGGCTTCATGTTTTCTTTACTGGTTGGCATTCTTCGGTGATTTCTGAATTTTGTTTGACTTTTAAAAGTGAGAAATAAAAAATGTATGCCTGTCTTATATTTATTTTAGATATTCTGTTTATTCGGTATATTTAGATTCATTCCCTAAGTTTTCCTACTTTTCGTGTCTCTAGCTGGAATCATCTGTGCATTGAATACATGTCTCTTTTGCTTCAACAATTCCTTTTTAAACTAAAGTAATTGTCAGTTCAATACCTTTTTAACTTAAGTAATAGTCAGTTTAATATGTGCATCTTTTATTCTTGCAATTATTAAATTTGCAAAAACTCATATGAAGAATTTCATGTTTCAGGCTATACTCAGCGCCCAAGATCCTTCGGGCTCAGGGATATGGGTTTTCTAGAACTCCCTTTAATGTGAACAAGGCTTCCCTCAGGACCATTGTTGTCTCATGCTCAAGTGAGTGTAGTACAAAATATTTTGATTTTGTTGTTGTAGGCAGTGGGGTTGCTGGACTTCGGTATGCTTTAGAAGTTTCAAAATATGGATGTGTTGCTATAATTACCAAGTCTGAACCTCAAGAGAGCAACACAAATTATGCTCAAGGTGGCGTCAGTGCTGTTTTGTGTCCTTCAGACTCTGTTGAAAATCACATGCGGGATACTATTGTTGCTGGGGCTCATTTATGCGATGAGGAGACAGTCCGGGTGAGCTTTTGATTTGACTATTACTTTGATTTCTTTACTTCATTACTTCTGATGTATTTTGTATGCAGTGTGATTTGATAACAATATTTGTTTGGTCCAAAGACAAAAAGAAAATCATGTGATTAATCTGGTCTCTTTTAATTAACGCAATTTTCAATGTAAGTATGAGGTGTCATTTGATTAATTTCCAAGTGCCCCAAATTTTGTCCAGGTGGTATGCACAGAGGGTCCTGATCGCATTCGTGAGCTGATATCTATCGGTGCATCATTCGATCACAAAGATGATGGAAACTTGCACCTGGCAAGGGAAGGGGGGCATTCTCATCATAGGATTGTTCATGCTGCAGACATGACTGGAAGAGAAATTGAGCGAGCATTATTAAAGGCTGTTAATGATGATCCCAACATTTTTATGTTTCAACACCATTTTGCTATAGATTTGCTGACTTCTCAGGTTCTATTCTCTTTATCATTTGAACATCATTTTGATTGTACATTACATATCAGAGCAACCTGAGAACTTTTATTTCATGTTAATTATGGAACCAGAAGCAAAGATGGTTGCATCCCAAAATTATGAATTCAATTTTTGTTTTTTTATAGAATTTTGGGATGTTCTTTGATCTCCATGAAAATAAAAATTATGTCAAACTTTCTATGTTCAGAAAGTGAGAAGTTTTAATTTTCAATGATGGCCCTGACAGTTATAGAATATATGTTAATTACTTTTGTATGTTTTTGCAGGATGATTCGGGGATACATTGCCATGGTATCGACACTCTAAATTCAGAAACCCAGCAGGTTGTGCTAATTGTTTCATCTGTAATTCTTTTGCTTGCAGAATTTTCTGGGTTTAACAACACATGGTAAACATGAGTGTACTGATTATGTTCTTTGATAAATACAATGTCCAGGTGGTCCGTTTCATCTCAAAAGTGACTCTACTTGCATCTGGTGGAGCTGGACATATTTACCCATCAACTACCAATCCACCGGTAATCCTTCCGTTTCGACATGTCATTGATTGCTTAAAGTTCACACTTTATAAAGCAATATATTATAAAAGGATGCATGAAAGCTCCATTACATTGTTCTTTTGGTCACACTGGCTTTATGAGTTTTTGGGAATCAAAGTTTCTTCTTCTGATTCAGCATGTTAATCCTTGTAGGTAGCAACTGGTGATGGAGTTGCAATGGCTCATCGTGCTCAAGCCGTTATATCCAACATGGAGTAAGTAACATCCTCTAAAATTATATCATCCGATTCTGAACTTTCATAATTATTACCTGTCCCAAGTATGCTTGCTTGTATATACATTTTAAAAAATTTCATGGGCTTCTCTCATGCATGCCACATTATTATATCTAGTTGGGAGTTCATAAGAAAAGTAAACCATCTTAAACTTCCATTCAAATTCTTTTATCATAAATAAATAACTCTAACCAAGCACTTCTTGGCAGGTAGGGGTCCTGGGTTGGAGTGTTACCCTTGTTGATAGACTTAGATTTTACCAAAAAAAAATATTTCTAAGCATTGATATCCAACATGAATACCTATAACTACTCTCTTGGGCACTTAATGATTTTTTTTTCATTCTTCCTGTATATCCAGGTTTGTTCAGTTCCACCCGACAGCCTTAGCAGATGAAGGCCTTCCCCGCAAACCAAAACAAAAACGCGAGAATGCATTCTTGATCACAGAAGCTGTGAGAGGAGACGGAGGCATCCTCTACAATCAGGCAATGGAGAGGTTCATGCCATTTTATGATGAGCGCGCTGAGCTCGCCCCACGAGACGTGGTCGCGAGGAGCATTGACGATCAGCTGAAGAAACGCAAGGAGAAGTATGTGCTCCTCGACATAAGCCACAAACCACAAGAAAAGATCCTCTCCCACTTCCCCAACATAGCCGCAGAATGCCTACGCCATGGGCTGGACATAACACAGTCTCCGATACCGGTCGTGCCCGCAGCCCACTACATGTGTGGTGGAGTCCGTGCTGGACTCCATGGTGAGACAAACATCAAAGGCCTATATGTGGCGGGTGAGGTCGCCTGCACAGGCTTGCATGGGGCGAATCGCCTTGCTAGCAATTCTCTGCTCGAGGCATTGGTGTTTGCTCGCCGGGCAGTGGGGCCATCCATAGACCATATGTTTGAGTCGGGCCACCTCGATATTAATGTCTCAAGCTCATGGGCTATTCCAAAGTTTCCTACATCTATGAAGGGTGATCTTTTGGCTCATATCGTGCGAAGGACAAAAGAGATAAGGGAGGAGTTGCAGTCTATCATGTGGGACTATGTGGGGATTGTTCGTTCGACAAGTAGGCTCATGACTGCAGAATGGAAGATTGGGGAGTTGGAGACGGAGTGGGAGACGTTCTTATTCCGGATGGGGTGGGAGCCTACAATGGTGGCGCTTGAGGCATGCGAGATGAGGAACTTGTTTTGTTGTGCAAAGCTCGTCGTGAGGAGCGCGCTCGCCAGGCATGAAAGTCGAGGCTTGCATTTCACCATTGATTTCCCTCACTTGGAGGAGAGCAAGAGGACGCCAACGATCATCTTCCCGAGCACACCTATGAAGGTGACTTGGAGTTCACAGCAACTCCAGAGGCAAGTCAAAGTGCCTTCTTGAAACAGGAAAACATGGATGGTTCCATCAGACTGCCAAAGCAGTGCTGATGAGAGCTGCAACAGTATATATTTTTTAAGTTGCCAGAATTGAATTGGTTAGTGCATTCTTTTCAAGAACCCTGTCATTGATTTGAAACTATAAGTTTTGATTGAAATTTTGGCATTCTTTTTGGAAATATAAATTTTACTTCTTACAGGTACACATTATTTAAAGTCAAAATCATTCTATATCTTCATTATATCACCATGTCATGTGCTTGTAAGTTTCATATCTCTAGCTTTCAAAAATTGAACAAAGACTGTGTGTGGAACTAGTGGCAGATAACTTTCATTGATTCCTTAAATAAATGAGAACAAATACAATAATCTCTCCAAAGAATAATATAACCAACAAAGCAATTATTGAGGCCTATGATCCTATCCTCCCATGCTTCATTCCAACCAGAAGAACCTAATCAACAGCTCACAGAACCAACTTTTTCAAATAGCACTAATATACATAAAATGCATGCAAAATCAACTTTATCTTCATACAGCAACAGATTCATTGTTCCTCACCGCACGAGGGTTGGCATCGAGTAGGTTTTCTAGTGATCTAGCTTTCCTCGTCCGTACTCGACCTGCTTCCTTCAATAACTCAGCCAACCTCCTTTTCTCATCATCCACATCCGGATTGGCTGTTCCAAGCTTATCCTCCCTCATCCCAACAACATATTCCAAAATCTCAATCGCGTCATCCAGCCTACACAATAGAGAAGGTTTTCAGAAGAGCGCTGATGCACTAAGACATTTCTGGAGACACCACATCACCCAACGCAATATATGAAATCTCTAATAGAGTATATACTGACATATATGCAATGAATTCATTCCAGTATAAACTTTACTATAACATTTTCCTTTACAAAAACATAAATATTATACCATTAACATCTCTAAGCAGTTTTGTGTAAAGAAAAGATACCTGCCCATTGCATCATAGGTCCCAGCAAGGTTGCTATACACTCCAAGTGTGTCTGGGTGATATGGTCCATACTCTTGTTCCAAAATGCTCCTGGCCTCTTCAAACAGATCGGCCGCCTCGTTTATCGCATATCGCTGAACGCATGCCAACCCCATCTGATTCAGAGCTATCCCAAAGAAAGCAGACTTCTTCTCTCCACTCGCTCGAAGTTTGGTTACAGCACTACTGAAGGAAGCATAGGATTCGGCATAACTTCCAAGCATGTAATACATCACACCCATCTGAGCCTCTATCCCGGCGATCGTGCTCTGCTGACCGGGGGCATTGTCATAGATCTTCAAAGCTTTCTGAAGTAGCTTAAGAGCCTGGTCATGCTCATTCATGGATTCATAAATAGCTGAAATTTCGGTAAAACCAGTGGCGATCTCTTCAGCAGGAGTTCCCTTCACAGGTTTCTCGTAGATGCGAAGCGCATTTTCACAGTAAGATTTCGAGTCCCTCAGCTTCCCAGTCTTGTTGTACAAATCAGCAAGGCGAACGAAAACAGAAGCTATGGTTGGGTGGTTCTCTCCTTTAGTGGTCTTCAGCACTGTAAGTGCCTTCTGGTACGCGAAAACAGCTTCATCATATCGAGCCAGAGACAAATATGTGTTGCCAATGCTGCAATCAACAGATGCCACCTCTGCTTCCTGTCCATTGGCGGCCATGGCCATGCTCGCCAAGACAAGATGCTCCAGAGCCGCCTCGTGGTCACCCTTTGTGTCATAAATAAGACCCATAAGCCTCCTATCTGCCGCCTCTTCAAGAGAAGCTGCCTCCCCATTGTTTCTGTGGATGTCCAACGCCATCTGACACATCTTCTCAGCCTCTTCGAATCGCAAGGCCTGAAAATGTGCTTCTGCCAAAAACCGACAAGTCTCTCCCACCCTCGGGTCCATCTCCCCCAGTGACTGCTTCTGAATATCCAAACCCATCGTGTAAGACTCGATCGAGTTTTCGAGCTGGCCCAATGTCCCGTAAGTGTCGCCCAACTGCATGTACCCAGAGAACTTCGCAAGCGCATGATCTTGGCCTAGTTCCAACACTGGGATCCCTAGAGAACGCTCAAGAATCGGTATTGCCTGACTGTACTGACCCAAACTGCAGTGAATCGCAGCCGTTACATGCAAACTCATGACCAATTCTAAACTGGGCTTCCCATTTGAGCACCTCTCAAATGACTTCGCAGCTCGAGTGGCGAGCTCTAGAGCTCTTTGAGGGTTATCAGAGATCAAGCCCCTCGCTTGCTTTAGTAAGAACGGACCAAGGTCTGGGTTGTCCAGCCCTGCTTCAGCTGGATCCTCTGATCCATTCTGTGCTGCCTTCGCATCGCCCATCACAGAATTCCTCTGCTTCTTCTGACGTATGACTCCTCCGGGACTCAGTTTC
Organism: Acorus calamus; assembly: GCA_030737845.1. Taxonomy (NCBI): domain Eukaryota; kingdom Viridiplantae; phylum Streptophyta; class Magnoliopsida; order Acorales; family Acoraceae; genus Acorus; species Acorus calamus. The sequence continues at coordinate 4,137,016 of CM060860.1, forward strand.
TTCTCAGTGAGTTTTCTGTTGGGGCTGGATTTCACAGACGCATCCGACTCCAACTGCAGCTTTGAAGCCATCTTCGACTTGGATGAAGATGACAGGGATTTTGAGTTCCCACTCTTCTCCTTACTTGTCGCGAAGTTCTTAACGCTGTCCTCCTCTCCCTCCACCTTCTCCTCCTCTTGCAGTATCTCAACTGCCTCCACTTCGCCTCCAACTAGATGGCGTAACTCAGAATCGATTCTTGATTCCTCGCCTTCAGATCCATAGCTCTGCCTCGAGGGGGAGCCACCAATGGAACTCTGCATCTCGCAAACATTGTCGTACAATTTATCGATGGATGTGTCGATGCAATTCCCCGCAGGTTGTTGGGGAGATACGCTCCTGAGGCTTCTGGAACTCAGAGGACTCCTTGGAGATCTATTTACGGATGAATTATCTTTGATAGTAGCGGGATCCAACCCATGAATCCCTGTGTTTTCATCTACTCCATCCATAATAATCCCAGGCATTCTATTGCGGAGAATTCAAATGCCAAATTCAACTGAATTATGAATCTGTCAAATATTGAATTCCCAATGTGAAACACAGACAGATATTCTCTCCGTCTTAAAATTGAAATTTTTTTGTGAATTATCAGCTTTTCCTATACAAGGATTGGTTCAATATGATTTTCGAAAGAAATTTTGCAATATTGTACTCTAGTTTCCGAATCAAAATAGAAAAAGAGATATCAGAAACTTCAATTTGCATAGATTAACTAAAAATCTGTTCTTTTTTATCAAATATAAAGGGAGATCCCACAAAATTCAAACTTTCATATCAAATTCTTTTGATGAACAGCTGAATATTCATGCATCCAACAAAAAATACAAGAGTGCAAAACCAAAGAAGACCCAAAATCCTGTGATGCACAAACAGTGCAAAAACTAATCAAATTTACAAACTTTGACGTGCAATTCAACAGTACCATACAAATTAAGATGAGAACTGAAGCCAAATCAACAAATTTCAGTCTCCGATCTCCACAAAACCCCCCCAAAAAAACTCAATCTTCAGTGTCAGAACCCAAAACACTTCCTCCACAAATCAAACAACCCCAAAACAAATGCACCCAACAAATCACATCATTCCAAAATCCCAACACAAAACAAACCCACATCAGATCTCACCATATCAAGCAAACCAGAACCATCTTCACATCAAAAAACAAAAACCAAAAACACAAAACAAACAGATCCAACCAAAATTTCACATACCCAATTCACCAATCTCTGCCAAAATAAAAACAGACAAGTTTCGAAAGCCGTACCTTACAAATCCACCATTAAAGAAGGTTTAGCAAAACTTTTTCAGAGAGAGAGTGCAAAAGGTATCTCCTTTTCTTCTCTCATTTATAAAATGAAACGCAGAAGGTGAGAGGTCAAGAAGAGGGACCCAACATGTGAATATGACAAAACAGTGAGGGCAAAATCGGGAATTCAGTGTAAATTATTGTGATTGGAAGAACAAAAAATGAAGGTGACCTCTCACCGCCTGCAACCGCTCCAAGTTTTGTCTTTTTTCTCAACGTTCGTGTCAATGACGATTTGGCCCCTGGATCTTCCGATAATTGTGGATTTCGTCCCGAAATTTTTCGTTGTTTTCGCCGCCAAACGAAAAAAATTTGCCGCCCCCGCCAGAAAAGTGAGATCTGGACCGTCCGTGTTTTGGAGGTTAGAGATGTTAAATTGACCGGGGGAGAAGCAAAAAATTAATGAGGTGTCGTTTTTTTTGGATGTATAGTCCTCGTATTTTTGGGATTCGCGGATAAGTCCCTTTTTGTTTTTCTTGTTTTTAAAGTAAATGAAAAGGTTTCTACAAGAAGAAATAGTCAATCTAGCTATGGTTGGTTTGTTTTTCTTAGCTTTGACTACAAGCATGGTTTTTCATATAAATTGGAGATTTTATATAATATTATATATATAGGGAGCCGATTCAGTGCGGGAATGCGGTCGTGCGGGAAGCGATCACGGGCCGTCGATCACGGGTCCATCGCATCGGACGGTCGGGTGCGATTCATCTCGACCGTTGGATGCGATGGACCCGCGATCGAACGATCGACGTCGTTTCCCGCATTCCCGCATTCCCGCACTGAATCGCTCGCGTATATATATATGATTTATGAGTTCATTTAAATATTTAATTAATGTGTTTATTGCTTTTCGTGTAATTTTAGTTAGATTTATTAGATTAATGATAAGTTGATAAGTCCAGTTTATAGAGACAAATGTTAATCATCTTTAGATGTGGACAATGGTTTCTTTATTAAGCACCAGTGATATTGCACAAAACTTGGTTGCGTTGCAGATAACATATGTACAATCTTGTATGCAGCCCAATACATGTCATCTTACCTTTTATGTTCAACAAAATTTTACATTCGCTTAAACAAGTATATATTGTTTTAGAAAAAAATAAAATATATATTAAAATACATTGATATATTTTTTTTAAATGATAAATTTTAAATTTTCCTACACTACAAGGTTTAATTTGGAAAGAAGATAAGTGATGGGATAAAATATAACTTTGGGGATAAGTGTGGGAAAATGATAACTTATCTCGTTTAGTATAAAAAACAATTGGGATAAAATGTATACAATTTTCCTGATTTTAAAATAAATTGAAGATTTTTTGTTCTATCTAAATGATGGAGTAACATTTATCCCCACTTTTTTCTCAATTTTAACAAATATAAATAAGAAAAAAATTTATTGATTGGTTTTTTATTCCCTAAAGTTAAAACAATTTATTATCAAAATCTTAACTCCTTACCAAACCACGCAATGTATTGATTCTAATATTTCGTGTGCTTGTAGCATAACAGTCTTTATAAATAAATAATAAAAACTCTAAGCCCCATTTCGGTTTGAGAATATGGTCAAAATAAGTGAAAATTAGTCAAAATAACTTCAAAATGGGTGTTTAAAAAGTTGGAATAAATAAGAATCTGGAGACCATAATTAATTGGTATAAAGTGGCATATATATTTCAACCAACTCCTGGAATAAAGTTATTATAAGTTATTCAACTCAAAAGAATATGTAAGTCTATTATCAAATCAACCATCATTACCTTTTATAAATCAATTATCATCTTGTTCATATTTTATAAATTTTTATGACACTTTATTCATATTTATCTAAACAATAAAAACTTTTTTATTATGTTTTTTTATCAAGAATAATCTAAAACATAATCAAACAAAAAATCATTTTATCTTTATTCATACCAGAATAATCATAAACCTCATAATAACTTAAATGAAATGGTTATGCCTTCAAATGAAGAACACCGGGGCACCACAAATGTAATAGTTGCCATCAGAGAATGTTGTTTGGTGTATTAACTTACTGGAATAAAAAATAGTAACTACATTTGGTGTTTAAAGCTTAATCTCCATAATCAATGCATGTTTTCTTTTCCTCCACAAAACGGATGAGTATATGACAAGTTCGGTTCACTCATAACCCAATAATTGACAAGAACTTTTATTACTAATAATTACATTAATCACCCAAAAAACTAAGTTGCCCAAATCCAGTTCAGTTCAACCAGAATAAATGTAATGTAATAAGTTTCTATTCTGATACAAATTTCAAAGAAGAAACTCCGGATATTCCTTTTTTAGAGGGTGGGTACATCTGGAATACCATCCACACGTGCGGTCCCCGGTCCCACACGGTTTGACATCTCTGACGAGGACAAAACGGTCTTTACACCCAAAAAAAGGGACAAAAAAATTAAACTTAACCGTCCGGATCCCACGTGAACTACCTGTCCATATTTTTTCTTGACTAAAACACCCCCCATTTGGTCCCCCATCGCTTTCATGTCTTGGAGGGTCAAAACCGTCATTACAGTCCGACCATCCATCCCTACCTGCCATTTTGAGTTGCAAGTGTATCAGATAGATTTTGAAGTGCTTAAATATAATTTTTTCTCTAAATTTATCAATTGTGGAAGGGACTTAATTTCAATATTAATTTTGGATATAACAATGTCTTCTGACAACAATGTTCAACAAATAACTATTTCTCCCTCGGATGATGTAGAAGTTAAACATGAGGATATTGGATAGGAGAGGACATCCTAATAAAATACACCAAGTCTTATTTTTATTCTCATTATTAATCTTCAAGATTTATATCTTTATTTAAAAAATATATGATAATGAATGGACATGCACGTAAATATTTATAACTTGATATATAAATGTATAAGACTAAAAACAGGATTAAAAGTGATATTATTTGTATATAATAACACATATATATTATTGATAATATTGAGATAATGTTTTTGTATCCACATCGCATATTTATGATAGGGGAGCTATATACCGACCCCAAACAATTAGAAAATTATTTCGTGATTAATCGTTTTTATGCACTCAAAACTAAAGGAAAACCATCCCTACCGACCACACCCTATTTTGAACCAAGCCCACCCCCTGAACTGTTCGACAAACGTAGTGTCGACCGATGCTACATGCATCGATATTTTTAGTGTCGAACTGAAGGGTTACACAAACATTATTTTTTGTTACAATATCGACACATGTACTGTCGATGTGTGTTAAAATGTCGCCAAGCGGAATATCGATACTAGCAGATTATTAAAAAAAATAAAAAAATAAGTATCGATCGACATATAAAATGTCGAGAAAAATGCTAATAGCCAACAATGATAGTGTCGATACCAACAGATAATTGCAAGATATTTCTTATAGATATGTTTGAACTTCATCATCTCTAGAACTTGATGCCATGTCTTTAAAATAATTTTTTCGATTGAAAGCTGTAGGTCGAATACGTTCCTTGAGAGTCATACTACACTATAAAAAAATTAAGTAAATACTTAATCATATACAAAAAATTAAGAGTTATATACACACAAAATAAAAAAGTCATGTTTTTCAAACTAACATCAATCATATATTTGAATAAAATAAGTCATTGTTAGTTATATTGCCATCATGGTTTGAATATAGATAAAAAAATAAATTATATCAAACTAATAATTAGGAAATAAATCAAAATCATTGATCAACGAGAATTTCAAATGACAAAATACAACACAAAAAAAACAAGAAGAAGATGTTAGTTTGAAAGGCACAACTCTTATTATTTTTTAATAATCTGTTTGTATCGACACTCCGCTTGACAACATATTTAACACATATTGACAATACATGTGTCGATATTATAACAAAAAAAATATTTGTGTAACCCTTTAGTTCGACACTAGTAGTGTCGATGCATGTAACATTGGTCGACACTACGTTTGTCGAACAATACAGGGGGTGGTGTAATAGCCGGGACCCTCTTATGCAGTTTATGCTAATCTTTACATGTTTGGATTGCAGGATAGGATAATTTTATGCTATTGGACTTTTGATCTTTATTATCCCTGAAGTTCTACATTTCATTTAATTTTTGAAAAATATATTCGAGATATATTTGGGATTCACACTAAACATATGAAGTCTTCATTTTTTAGTTATCTTTCATATAAAATTAGTTTTGTGTCATTTGGAGCTACATTGAAAAAGTTATGGTTGTTTTACCCTTCTTGCCCTTAGAAGAAGAAATAGCAAAGTCTTATGTTCGTTGTTATTTTTAATATAGTTAGAAACTTCTTCTGATCTTGGCCTAAACATAGAAGTTGTAGATATTTTCGTTATCTTTTTAACAGAAGTTAATTTTATATGAAGTGAATTTCTCTACGAAAAGATATGGTTGTTTGAGTCGATGCTGCACAGATTATTAGTGGAAAGGCAATTTGATAAATTTCCCGGATTTCTTATTTCACTAGATGTCCATAGTCGGTTGTGGCGGTGCTGTGTATATGTGAGAGAGGCCGAGAGTTATTTTGGGTGGAAATCGAAAAGGAAAATTTGGAAAAATTAGGAAAAGCTTCGTCGAGCAATTTTCGTGTTATAGTGGGTAAAGATTCTTGTTCTTTTCATTGTTATTCTTCATTTAGGGTTATTCTATTTCAGTTTTGAATTAGAATTATGATTTGGAGTTGAGATATGAATATGTTTTTGGGGCTGGATAAATAGGTATTTGAGGGTTGATTTTACTGTATCATGTTGGGGTTTGTAGTGGGGACATTGTATTTATTTTGGGGAACTGAGGATTTCTTCATTTTTAGGGTTATATTTTAGTATTTGATTGAGAATATAATTTTATTAGTGGTTTCCTTTGTGCGTGGTTTAAGAGCTGGGTTAGGGTGAGTCCAGCTTGGGGTTGTGAATTGTGAGGTAAGCAACCCGATCGATATTTGTTTGTTCCGTTCCATTTCACGTTGTATTAATTATTGTAAGTAACCCGATCGATATTATTTGTTCCATTCCATTCCACGTGATATTGTTGATTCAACATTTACTCATTCCATTTCATTCCACACTTTATTGTTGTTGAGATTATTCAATGGTATTTGATAATCCAGATGATTTTGATTGTGAGTACTGCATTTAAATGGTCTATTGTTGAGACTTATTCCTTCATTGTTATCCTGTGGTTGTTTGAGATTCTAAAATACTTTTATAATTAATTTAAATATATATATCTTGGAGTTATTCTTTTTTTTTTGGATTCCAGGTTAGTTTCCTCAATTATATCTTGTGAGCCTATAATTGACTTATTAGTATTGTGAGCTTTCCTTGATATTATTATATACATCCTAGTTATTCAATATCTTCCTATGATCAGAATGGATGTGTTGTCTGACCATGAAGCCTTGTAGTATGTATGGTATCGTTGTCTTTATATTACCTCTTGTGTACTTGGAGTTGGATGACCATAGATCTTACAGTGAGGGTTGATGATTACCTCCCTAGCACGCATAAGTATGTACGGTCCAGCGAGAGGGACTTGAGAATACCCTGCCATGCCTGGACGTTCTGAGGGCCAGGTAGTGAATTTGCGGTGGACGTTCGAAGGGCCACACGCGAGGTAATGTAGACATCTTGGACATAGGGGCCGAGATAGGGTCGTGTAGATGGTCAATCCTACGCTTTGGACATTTAGAGGCCAGAATTGTGATTCTCTTATCATTCTTGTAGCACTATGATATTTTCAGGGCCATCAATGATTTGATTGACATTCTTTTGATTGATGGGTGATTTCAGAGTGTGCTTTCAGTCTAAATGTGATGTATCTTGATGATATTTATTGGCCTTATCAGTTGTAAGGTGTTAGTTTGAGCTATTCATTCCTATTTTTTTATATATCAGCAATGTTTTTGTTCTCCGCTGATGCTCATATAGTGATTTAGTTTGTCATTATATTTTGACCTGATGTTTATTAAGATTACTAAGCCTGACTTTGGATGTCATTATTGTTTTCCTTATGCGTGGAATATCTAGGTTACTTACTGAGCAACTTTCGCTCATTCCATTCTCTTTCTTCTTATTTTGCAGAGTAGAGGTGAGGTTTTTGGGCGTTGGCTTTGTCTTCTTTTGGTGACACGTCCAGCTGGTGATAGGTAGTAATAGATGTGTATATTTTGATGTTTTGGATTTGTACATGATTATTTTGGTAGAGGTTGGTTTAGCGAACCAGGCTTGTCTTAAAATGCTCAGTATATATGGATGATTGTATATGAGGTGTGTTAGATGCTCTGTTGACTATTTAAACTTTTATGGGTGAGTTTATATAGGTGATTATATATATTTTGTTGATTATATGTTACCTCAGGGTTGTTACCATATGTGATTGTATCGAGTGGATATTTCGATGTTTTAAAAAGGAAAAAAAATTATGGTGGGTTTTTAGGCACGTGACGCGCTCGTGTCGGCATTTTGGGACACGGGCCATCATAGGTGGGCTTGATTCAAAATGGGGTGTGATCGGTAGGGGTGATTTTCTACGATAGTATTTAGTAAAAGTGGTTTTATAAGTTCTAAAAAATTGATTGGGTGACTTTCCAATTGGGGTGGTTTTCCACTAAACAGGGGTTTAAATAACCGTCCCCTTTATGATAAGTAGTATTACATTTTGCATCCAATTGTTTGGTTCATAATTAAACTGATGATATAATTTCAATTTTTTCTGTTTATTAAGACATTTCTCTCAAAATGTTTTTAAGTTTTTCTCTATAGATTTATCGATGAAAAAATTAAAGCTATGTAGTCCTAAATGTAATTCATTTTTCATGTTGTCACATGTTTTGATTTTTTAAAATAAAATATGTGATTCAATTAATTACATATATCATTAAGAAAATTACATGATAGAATAAGTGGATCCCTTTTTTTCGGTAAGAAAAAAAAAACAAAAGATGACAAACATGGCCATATATAATAAGTTTCCCTAATGTTAAGATTTCAAGTGGTTGATTCATCTAATTTTAGGTGGGTGTGATTGAATGAGACACATAAGCATACCATTTGTTGAACAAAAAATAATTCAGTATATACAGACAGCCAATCCCCACATATACTATTGCCCACAAACCAAACATGATTGGGTTGGCTGTCCCACCCAAATTATTCATTGCTTGTACCTGTCACCTATTTATATATACTAGTTGTTGTGTATGTGCAAATGCACATAGATAAAATGTAATATATGTTTTAATTAATATTAATGTCAAAAAATTTAGTTACAATAATATTTTCATAATTGATGTAACATTTTCATTTAATCATAATTGATGAAAATGAATTTTTCATGGATAAGTTGACATATGAATGTAATTTTATCATAAATGATGTAAATTATTAATATTATTTTATGATATATCTATAATAGTCATCATATAAGGATGATGAAATGTGAAGCTTAAAATTTTAATATGTCATGCATGATATGATGAAAATATGAATAAATTATGGATGAGATTACAAATATGAATGGATTTTCGTTGAATTAAATCTATTGTTGAGTTCACACAAAACTCGAATCGGAATTTGTCCATTTTTATAGCAATTTTTTTTGTACCAGTATTTTATACATTTTTTTTATTAGATTGCATTTTTAATTACTGTGAATTATATATTTTTTTGTTGGGTAAATCTTATGAACTATTGATTATTTGGGGAGTTAATAGAGTAGAGAAATCCAAGTGAATAGAGTAAATTCTAATCAAATATGTGTGAATTAAATAATGTTAATAGATGTGAATTATATTAATATTTGATACCTTTTTTAATGTATCATGTTTTTGCATATGAAATGGGAATTTTTTTTTTGTGAATTATATTTTTAATTTATAATATATCATGTCTTATCCTAATAATATTATGATAATCAAATCTAATTATAAGTTAATCAATATGTTACATGATAAAATGTATGTATAATAATAAACTATGAATTAAATTAAAATATTGTAAATGGATTTTTATGGAATTGAGTAGAAATGTAAGAGTATCCTAATAATATTATGATAACCACCAATTGATATGAGTAATAAAATTTATAAAATTTCACTTGACATATTTCATTAGATATGGTAATGTTACCCTTTCATCTATTTGGAAACAGTTCAGAAAATTGATAGTCATGTAGTATTTTCTATTCTAATAAATTAACATATCTATAACTTATAATGTTATTAGCAAAGCATTTTCAGTAATGTAATTTGGAAGTATGTAGAATAATCAATGTTGTTTTTAGTTAATAAAAAATGTTGCACTTATAGGCCACTGGTATTTTTTTTTTAAATAATCAAGTCAACCATTTGAATTAACAAGACTATAAACGTGTGTTCTTTGGTCGACAACGAGTGATAATATTATAAACTGTATCATTAAAACTCAAACATGGTGAATGCAAAACCCAACAATTTATATGGGTAATAAATTTAAAATAAAATATTTTAAGATCACCATATTTAATAATTTGAAGACACACATCCTATATCATGAAGAGCAAAATTGAAAAAAGAAATTCAGATAGTAAATTTTTTAAAAAAATTGGTTAAACAGTCAATTAAATTTGGATATCATAATATTATCATGATTAGATAGAAAAAAATGGTACTCTATTATGATGATGAAAATATCATAATGAAATTATATTACAAAATATATATGAATAAAAACCAGATCCACTATTGCTTACTTCCAATCAGAATAGAGAATCGAAGATCAGTCTGTTAAAGGCAAAACAAATATCTTATTTGAGAAATTTTTTCTTTTAACAGTAGATACATGCCAATTTTTTTAAAAAGAAAAACCAAATGAAAAAATAACATATTTAGTCTATTTGCAACATAAAACTCCAAAATAAGCATCATATCTACAAAAGATTAACTCACCTTTTTAAGGTTAAAATTTTTTTGAGAGAGAGATGAAAAAAGAGATCGATGATATCTCCATTTATCCAAATGAATGAGGATGGCAATAAATGGGTATTCAATTTGCATAAATAAATTTGGGGGTTTGTGGAAGAGTATAAGTCATTGTCTCTAGAAGAAGATGAGGGGATTGAATGGAGAGGGGATGAATGATGTGGAGATTGAATGGAGGGTGGATGAATTTTCATAATATAATTTGAAAATCTATAATGAAGATATTACATTAATATTTGATATCTTTTTTAATGTATCATGTATTTGCATATGAAATGAGAATTTTTTTTTGGAATTATATTTTGAATATATTTTTATTTTATAAGGATCCTATTATCCTAATAATATTATGATACTCAAATATAATTATAAAATAATAAACATATTAATATAATTTTAGTCGGTATATTAATGTAATTTAATCGTAATTGATGTAAAGGAATTTTTTCATGGATAAGTCAGCATATGAATGTAATTTTATCATAAATGATGTAAATTATTAATATTATTTTATGATATATCTATAATAGTCATCATATAAGTATAATTAAATATGAAACTTAAACTTTTAATATGACATACGGGATATGATGAAAATATGAATAAATTATGGATGAGATTACAATGATATGAATGGATTTTCATTGGACAAATCTATTGTTGAGTTCACACAAAGCTCAAATCTGAATTTGTCCATTTTTATAGCAATATTTTTTTTGTACCGGTACTTTATACGTTTGTTTTTTTATTGGATTGTATTTTTAATTATTGTGAATTATATATTTTTTTGTTGGATAAAGCTTATGGATTATTGATTATTTGGGGCATTAATAGAGTAGAGAAATCTAAGAGAATAGAGTAAATGCTAATCAAATATGTGTGAATTAAATAAATGCTAATAGATGTGAATTACATTAATATTTGATACTTTTTTTAATATATCATGTTTTTGCTTATGAAATGGGAATAATTTTTTTTTGTGAATTATATTTTTAATGTAATATATCATGTCTTATTCTAATAATATTATGATAATCAAATCTAACTATAAGTTAATCAATATGTTACATGATGAAATGTATGTATTATAATAACCTATGAATGAAACTAAAATGTTGCAAATGGATTTCATGGAATTGAGTAGAAATGTAAGAGTATCATAATAATATTATGATAATCAATTTTAATTATAAGTTAATGAATATGTTACATAATGAAATGTATTATATTATAAAATACTATAAATGAGATTAAAATGACGTAAATGAGTTTTCTTAGAATTGAATAGAAATATAGGGGTTAAATGAAAAAATGATTGTCATTAAAGTGGTGTGAATGGACTGTAATGGGATTGAATGAATTGACAGGGGTAAAAAGGTCAAACAGCAGGTTTTTGGTTTAAGAGCCTTTTATATAGTAATATAGATATATATATATATATATATATATATATATATAGATATAATTAATATCTTTTTTATTTATGCAAACAAGTGGCTGTCAAAAATTACGTATATTTGGTTCATGATGTACACTATTGAGAGAGAAAGATCACATTCTTAATTTAAAGCTCACCATGTTAATGAAATTTAATTTTTTTACCTTTTATCATGCTGGACCAAAATCAAAATCAATCAGCTCATCAAGATGTCAAAAAGGGATTGCAGAGAGTTTACCCAGAAAAAAAAAATACTTTTGTTATGCTGATGGAAGAAAGTTGTAAAAACATCAATGCATATTTGATTTTAGGATACATGTTATACTAATACTAATACTAAATAATAAATATAATAATAAATAAACAACCAAAAATGACAGCTGTGGGATTTGAACCCACGCCCTTTCGGACCAGAGCCTAAATCTGGCGCCTTAGACCACTCGGCCAAACTGTCTTTTGGATGTTGTAGTGTTGTTTTTATTTTACATAAACACTAATTACAAGTAATTTCCAAAAATGAGCCACCTAATTAATTGAATATACATATTTATTTTATTAGATTAAATGCATCTAAGTCCCTGTAAATGTACGTAATCCCATATAAATCCTTACAAATTTTGGATGGGACATACATATCATTCAAACTATAATGGTTAGTCAATTTAGTCCTTATGTTACATTTTAATTCATTTTAACAATATATTATCAAAATATTTCATTCATAAGAAATTAAACACTCATACAAGTCATTGAAAACAGAATAATAAAGAAGGCATCTAAGTCCTTTTAAATGACTATTCTACCCTCGAACTCATTTTCACTTTTTTTTAACATTCATCTCTCACATTCCCTCTCTCTCTCTTCCTCTTCAACCCTTGTCATCTTCTTCCACTTTAGATTTTTAGATTATCCATCAATACCTCATTAAGAAGGTTTTTGTAGAGAGTATGATATCAATTTACACTTAAGGGTGCGTTTGGTTGCGCGATTGCGCTGCGATTGCGATTACAGGAAGCTGCGTTTGCAATCGCGCAACCAAACAATTTTGTAATCGCAGTTTTAAACCCAGCGATTGCAGGCAAATAGTGCCCAAAAGCTGCGATTTCAAAAAGCTGAGAAAGTGAGCTTCCTGCAGAATCAGGTTTGCAATCGCAGATTCCTGCAGAATCAGTTTTGCAATCGCGCAACCAAACGCACCCTTAATAATAGTTGACATGTGGATGAATGCAACATTTTTCATATTTCCGGGGACATGTATGTCCGATCTAAAGTTTGAAATGACTTACATGATATTATACACGTTTATAAAAACTCTTAGGCCCGTTTGGCTAGAAGCATAAGCTATTCTAGGGTTTATACCTATTCCAGGAATTGTTGACTTTATCAATGGAATAAGAGATTTTGTGTTTGGTTGTGTTTTTTGTTATTCTCGTTGGGAAACGTAATAATAAAGGTTGGAGTGTTTGGTTGATGAAGAATAAGATGTGAAAAATGTGTAAAAAGTTGATTTGACATGTGGACCCCATTGATGTATAAGAGGTGATGACAGGTGATTTGATGTGATGATATGTGATTTGATAGGTGGGTTTCCTTATTCCAGTGGAGGAATAACACAATTCCACGGGTGGACTTAGAATACAAATACTAGCTTATTCTCTCCTTATTCCGCATAGCTATACCCCCTTATTCCGCCTAGCCAAACACCTACCCCCTGTTTGGGGTGGGGAATAAAGGGTGGATATGGGAGAATACAGTAGAATAAGCCCCAAACAGCTGTTTGTTTGACAAGAATAAACCTTGATAGTTATGTCTGGATAAGCTAGGATAAAGCTTGATAACTATTCTAAGAAAATGGTGGAATTGCTTATCAGAGCTTATCTATGCCAATGGATAAAAACATCATTATCTGTCATTTTAAAATATTTATCTCACCTAACACTCTCTACACACATTCCAAAAACTGTCACATCTATCATATCACACTCATATCTCTTACACTTATTCTCAAACACAAATAATTTATGCAGGGGTATAATTGTCATTTAAAAAGTCATAAACTCTTATCCATCTTCTTATCTACCACTTATCCTTATTTTATTCAAGGTGAACCAAACAACAAAAAGATCAATTTTACGTTTCCCAATGAGAATAACAGAAAAGACAACCAAACAAAAATTTACTTATTCAGTATGGATTGTTATCTATCTCAGTATAGCTATCAAGGGCAAATAATCTTATGTCACACTCCAAACGGGCCCCTAATTTACCTATTCCTCCCCTATTCTACCCTAATTCCGCTACTCAAACGGCCCCTTAATGATAGGGATCTATGAGACATTTTTATGTTTACATTTGCATGTATATGTTTATTCACCTCCAAGTTTACAAATAACTTATATGATTTATAAGAATTCAAATATCTTTAACCACCTTTTATTTTCGTTGACAGTAAATTATACACTATTAGATATTACATATATGAGTTAAAACTATAGTAATGCCAGTGTATTATCACCTGTATTAAATAATTGGATAGATCAAGCATTCATAACTGGGACCCACAATCACTCTCTCGCACATGGAGAGAAAAGAAGCACAACTAAAGCCAAAGGTGGCCAAAATATTAAATATGGACCCACAATTTGCCTATTTATAGGTCTTTAGGGCCCGTTTGGCGTGTGACATAAGATTATTTGTCCTTGATAGTTATACTGAGATAGATAACAATCAATGCTGAATAAGTAAATTTTTGTTTGGTTGTCTTTTTTGTTATTCTCATTGGGAAACGTAAAATTGATATTTTTGTTGTTTGGTTCACCTTGAATAAAATAATGATAAGTGGTAGATAAGAGATGGATAAGAGTTTATGACTTTTTAAATGACAATTATACCCCTGCATAAATTATTTGTGTTTAGGAATAAGTATAAGAGATATGAGTGTGATATGATAGATGTGACAGTTTTTGGAATGTGTGCAGAGAGTGTTAGGTGAGATGAATATTTTAAAATGACAGAGAATGGTATTTTTATCCATTGGCATAGATAAGCCCTGATAAGCAATTCCACCATTTTCTTAGAATAGTTATCAGGCCTTATCCTGACTTATCCAGACATAACTATCAAGGTTTATTCTTGTCAAACAAACAGTTGTTTGGGGCTTATTCTACTGTATTCTCCCCTATCCACTCTTTATTCTCCACCCCAAACGGGGGGTTAATGTACAAGGTCTCTCCTTTAGGGCCCGTTTGGGGTGTGACATAAGGTTATTCGTCCTTGATAGCTATACTGGGATAGATAACAATCCATGTTGAATAGGTAAATTTTTGTTTGGTTGTCTTTTCTGTTATTCTCATTGGGAAACGTAAAATTGATTTTTTTGTTGTTTGGTTCACCTTGAATAAAGTAAGGATAAGTGGTAGATAAGAGATGGATAAGAGTTTATGATTTTTAAATGACAATTATACCCCTGCATAAATTATTTGTGTTTGGGAATAAGTATAAGAGATATGAGTGTGATATGATAGATGTGACAGTTTTTGGAATGTGTGCAGAGAGTGTTAGGTGAGATAAATATTTTAAAATGACAGAGAAGGGTATTTTTATCCATTGGCATAGATAAGCCTTGATAAGCAATTCCACCATTTTCTTAGAATAGTTATCAGACCTTATCTTAGCTTATCCAGACATAACTATCAAGGTTTATTCTTGTCAAACAAACAGCTGTTTGGGACTTATTCTACTGTATTCTCCCCAATTCTTGGTTTATTCTTCACCCCAAACGGGGGGTTGGATAATGATAGCTTCCCAGTTCCCAATCAGCCAGACCCACCTACTTGAGGGGCCAACAATCATTGCATTAAACAATTGAAAGCATAACATGAATACAATTGCACACAAAGGAATAAAAAGGATTAGTCATTAAACAAACACACACCACCTGAGCAGAACGAAGTGTCATTGCAGAACTCTCTCATATGGGTTTCAATCCCAGAAGAAAGAAACAGGACTTGAACCAATAGAACAGACATAATGAGAAAAGAATGGCTAGGCCTTTAAAGACGGAGAGCGGCACATGGACATGCACCTTGGGAAGCACCTTGAGAGGGTTGGCTGTCGTGAGGGATCGTAAGAGGAGAAGAACATTGGATCCTGCTCGAGTGACCTGGAATAATTTTCGAGGATCGAAACAATCTCATCGAATTGGGGCCTCTTGTCCGGGTTGGTTGACCAGCATTTGTTGATCAGGTGGCTCAATGCCATCGGGCAGTCGACGGGCAATGGAGGCCTAGCGTTCTGCACCAACCTATTGGAAATTAAGGACATAACAAGCAATATTTTTTATTCCTATTTTGAAAAGGAGGCTTTGCGAATGATGAATGAATGATAATTAATCCATACTGACATGTGCATGTTTGCATATGGATTAGCATGATCATTTGAGATTTAGGTTGCGTTTGGAAATGAGTTGATGAGCTTTTAAAGATTTTGCTTTTGTATAAACCATATTTGATCCACACTCATTTCCAAGCGTCCCAGCGGTCTTAGTTTTTTTAAGAAAGCGAAAAAGCAACTTTTAATTATCAAAAGATTTTCATGAATCAAATAAACAGATTTCTTGGAAAGTTATTTTGATAACCTGCTTTGAGTGAAAAATTGTTTCTTAAACTCGTTTCCAAACATAGCCCAATTCCCATTTAAAACCAAAATTTTAAAACAATTTTTCATAGAAGTTTTTTTGTTGGCTTTTTAACATATAAAAACTAAAATCTGAAACCAAATGTTGAAATTTAAAAATACTTGTTTGGAAATGATTATCTAAATAACTGATTTTGCAAAAGCTGAATTAGTTTAACAATTGGTTCCAAACAGGGTTTTACAAAAGCTATCCTTTTAAGCAAATGACTTTCCTTCATAGAAAGATAAATTATTGTCAAAGATTCAACAGAAGATAAAAGCAAATGAAATTTAGGGTGAATGACTGCATGTATCCTGCAATACAGAGTGTATAACATATCTCCATACCTTCTCAGCAACAGCAAAAGCAGCCTGTTCTGGAGTCATATCATGGAACGGGGTCAGCGCAGTCAAAAGTTCCCAAAGCACGATTCCAAAACTATATACATCAACTTTCTTGGTGTGTTGCTTCTCCTTGATCATTTCCGGTGCCATCCATCGATAAGTTCCAGTGAACTTCTTCTCTCTGCCACACTGAGATTCTAAGCACGAGATTCCGAAATCTGCCACCTTCACATGCATGTCCTCTCCAAGCAAAAGATTTTCCGATTTGAGGTCCCTGTGAATTATCCCCTGTGAGTGAAGGTATTCCATTCCCCTAGCAATGTCAAGGGCCATTTTTAAGACAATCTTGTGTGGAAGGGACCGGGGATCCTGTTTCTTGAGGTATTTACGCAGTGAGCCCCCCACCAGATACTCTGTCATAATGCAGAACACTGGAGGGTTCTTGCATGCAGCGACAAACTGCAAGTTGAAAGAAAAATAGATATAAAAAAGAATTCTTTTATGATTTGACATTTCTCCTGGATATCAATTGATCAGCATGTAACATGTTCTTCGAATAAGCCTTGTTCAATAAATACTCTCCGTTAAGACAAAGCAACTATTGAAGAAATACATATAAAATGACTCCTCCTATCAATATATCTTCTCTATAGGACTGAAACATATTTAAAGTTAGATTTATCGTTAAAAACCGCTTTATATGAAGCCCGATCATTCATCAGATTTTATTTTTGAAAAGACAGCAAGGATTGTAGGAGAACTTCTAGATGTTGAGTTGAGACAGTGACCACGTAGGACTTATGTAGAATGTAACACACATCCCTTTTTTGGGCAAGAACTTGTATAATGGAACAAGATAATCAAGAGATTCAAAATTGCATGAAATATTTGCCAAAAAAGACCAGTGTTTCTATAAAAGACGAGTCATCTAACAATTAATAGAAAACACTAATATATTCAACAAGAAAATGCAAACCGATTAATTTCAACATTCAACTCAGGGAGAGATCAGGCATATATCATGTGAACACGCGCGCGCACCTCCAAGAGGCAAGAGTCTTAATAGCCATTTGTTTGCACAGATTAAACCTTGACAAGCAAGACAAATGGACTTATGCTTAACCATTTCAGGATGGTAACATACAGGTGCACTAACATGGTATTACAAAATAATGATAAATAAATATAGACGAAATCTAGTTTTTCCCACAAATTATCTGACACCCTGCAATAGAAAACTTTATATAGTGATGTGGATCGGAGGTACATTTAATGTTAATATAATTGCTCTTGTGTTTCTTTCCACAATACAGCATACAATGACCAAACCATATAAAATCAATCCAAGAAAAACATACATGCGACGTATCATGTACTAATGAAATAAAGAGATTTTATGTTAACGCAAACAGATCTTACAGTGATGATATTAGGATGTCGGAGACGAAACAGGAAAGCAACCTCTAATGAGAACTGCTTCTCCAAAGCAGTAGCCAAGTCCTCGTCCTCCTCGGGCTGGCTCATAAGCTTGATCGCCACCTCTTTCTCCTTGTAAAATCCATGGTAGACACTGCTATACCTCCCTGAAGCGAACTTGCTCCCTATCAACAATTCCTTCAAATCAGCACTCCATTCTTCCTCGTCCCCTCCCTTTATCTCCCCACCCAAAGAAACCAAGTATTTCGACAATGAAACAGCCCGCTTGAATTCTCCAAGCGAAAGCCTCCTCTTTGGTCTACTACCCCGAAATGAATTTTGCCTAAAGCAATCCAAGCTCATCATTGTTACAAGTCAAAAGAATTTTCAAATCATCAATTGGGTTGAGATTTCATATGGTAACTTGTTTAACAAAAGGTAATCTTGATATTTCTACCAACATCATCTCATGCCCATTGAGATCAACCACAAATATTTGAAAACACCTTTATCTTTGAATCAAATCCAATGCAATGAGAATATTGTGACCTTCTGAATCTCAAACCAAATTCATAGCATCAAATTAAGTGCATCCATCTTAAATTACCTCCAAATGAACCAATCGCATTAGATTCAAATGAACCAAAGATCAAGTCTTTTATCTAAAATCCCTTAAATAAGTATTCTTAATTTAATAAAAAATTATTCAAACACACAATCAAGAGCACCCAAGCGGGCCAACAATCAATTTTTTATTTAGACCCACAGCCCTAGAACCACAGAGATTCAGACTCTCTATCAAATGTGTACCTTTCAAATCACACCCAAATGAACAAAATCCCACTTTTTATTTATTTATCAAAACCCACCAAACAAAACCCAAAAAACAAACATTCAAAACCCACACACTCTTCACTTTCAAATCCTACATAAACGAACCAAAGATCAACTTTTGATCTAACCCCCCCCCCCCCCCCCCCCCCCCAAAAAAAAAAAACCCAATAAAAACAGAGACCCAAATCCTCGATTAAGCCACAAAAGAAGCAAAGACTCGATTTTTTTCTTTATCCACCCAAATTGCCCTACTTAATCAAGCTCCAAAACCCCTTCAATTCGCCTACATTTCCCGAACCCACAGAGACCCATCTAAAACACCTTCCGAAAACACTCTTCCACTCAAAGATCCGAGCGAACCAGAGACCCAATGAGCCTGAACCAAGCGAGACCCCAAAACCCCCCTTCAGAGCCCGCCTATCACACCGAGCGAGACCCCTAAAAAGAAGAAGAGACGATTCTTGGAAGGTTTTCTCTTTTTAGGAGAGAGAGAGAGCGAGAGAGAGGAGTTGGCGGTTCTATGAACGTGGAGTGATTCACGCATTGAAGAGGAAGACAAAAGACTATTTCATTTTCTTTGTATTTCTCGTGAAAGTGATTGATGACACCTTCATTTCCACATTCACCCTTATTCAATGTCTAAATTTCTATAATGCCATTCACTCCAAAATACTTGTTCTTCAACGTAAATTCCATCGGGGTTTTTTCGTAGTTTTAATGTGAAAGTGGGGTAGAATAGTCAATTGACGTATTTATGGGCCCGCGTCAATCGAAGTGATCCGTATAGTTCCGTATACGGACTTTCACCGTAGCACGATCCGTTATCGCTCCTAAAATAACAATTAATTAAAATAAAACAAATTAAAATATAGTAATTGTAGAATGATTTAATCTTTTCATAGGTAACTCACATGGTTTATTAGTTTTATTATTGGTGTTTAAATGTCATTTTAAGAACAAATGAAACATAAATAAAGGGTTAAGCTTCATTAATTAAGGTTGATTTTAGAACCACCAATGATATTTGTTTTAACTATCGTAATAATAAATATTTAATTGAGTGAGATTTCACAATAAATATCATTCACATTCTCAATATTAAAATTTACATATTTTAATAATAAAAATTATTTTTTAAATGATGTGATATTTTTTATATTTTTTTTAAAATCACCTCTTATGGTATGCGTCATATGTCATATATGAATCCTAATTAATATATGATAATTGAGGTGATCAATGCATATATATTTAAAGATCAAATCAAATCTGAACAGTTTAAATTTGTTTCCTAAATCAAGAGAAATACACACTTTTCAAATTTTAATAGATTTGTCTCATGATTTTAGGGATTGACTAGATTCAAACTCAAACCCCAAAATCAAATACAATAAAAAAGAGAGGAAGAAAAAAAGATGTTCAACAAATACATACATGCCCCCATATAAAAAAAAAAATCTTATACTAAAAATCATGTGCCCAAACATCTCTAATATTATTTATTTTATTTGTAATAAAATATCATAAAAATATAATATTTGTCATGTCATATAATTAAAATTCATATTTATATTTATATTTTTTAAAGATAAATTTTGAATTTATAAAAAAATAAAAAAATAGATTATTTATATTAATCACTTTGAATGTTGAAGTTGGTTAATCATAATGCATTGACGTATGTCAGTGGCACTTAAAAGTGTACCGATATTAATTAGTGGCCAAATATACCCCTTCATTTTGTCGTATTTACGGAGACCGCCATCATTAATTGGGCACCGATAGATCCACTACCCGACTTAATTTCCCCACTACCCTAAATTACGAAAATGTCATTTTTTTTTTGTCACCCTTTCCCACTACCCAGTTCGACAGCGTCCAGTCGAAGTGTTCTTCACCGGAACGACAGAGGTCTGTCGAACTGTCTGAATAAGTGTCGACCGAGGCCCAGTCGAAGTGTGTTTCACTAGGACGACAGAGATCCGTCGATCTGTCTGAGCAAATGTCGACATGGATGTGTCGAACCCTTCAAAACAACAACTTTCTTCTAAAAATCAATCACTTATACAATCATTTAAGTTCTTATGAAAAACAAAATGTCATTTAAGTTATTTAAGTCTTTTTGAAAATCATTCACATATATATTTATTTAAGTCTAAAAAATAAAAATATCAAACAAAGAGTTATTTGAACCAAATAAACAGTAGACATTTCATATAGAAAAAAACATTATTTTCTTTTCTAAACAAATTGAGTCTATTTAGAAAAGACTCCACTTGTTTAGAAAAGAAAATAATGTTTTTTGTCTATAAGAAATGTTTACTGTTTATTTGATCTAAATAACTATTTGTTTGATATTTTTGTTTCTTATACTTTTATATATATATATATATATATATATGATTTTCAAAAAGACTTAAATAACTTAAATAACATTTTTTGTTTTTCATAAGGACTTAAATGATTGTATAAGCGATTGATTCTTAGAAGAAAGGTATTGTTTTGAAGGGTTCGACACATCCGTGTCGACACTTGCTCAGACAGATCGACGGATCTCTGTCGTCCTAATGAAACACACTTCGACTGGGCCTCTGTCGACACTTATTCAGACAGTTCGACAGACCTCTGTCGTCCCGGTGAAGAACACTTCGACTGGACGCTGTCGAACTGGGTAGTGGGAAAGGGTAACAAAAAAAAATAAAAAAATAATGACATTTTCGTAATTTAGGGTAGTGGAAAATGATAAGTTAGGTAGTGGGAATAGCTTTGCCCTCATTAATTACTCGTCCCGATTCAATGCAGAAGTCGCCCGAAACATTGAATACCGTTTCGGTGGGGTTACGGTTCACGGGAGTGATCTTTTTCTCTTGGGTTTTATGTCGTTCGTTGGATTAAGATCGGACAGTTCTCGTTTGGAATTCTTTTCGTCTGCACATTTTTAGGTCATGTGATGTGCACGTGATTCGATGGTCAAGTCAACTCAAGTAGGGTTGGTGGGTCTTAACAATGGGCTTTTTTTTTCTTTCCATGTGAGCGTTGTTACACTCAAGTCATTTTTAGTGTCTAGACTAAAATACGTGGGCGCATCTACACCCAGATCCATTTTCAGCCATAATTCTAGCCCTATATGTGTCGATAGTATTCTATTGACGCATATGCTCATATTAACAAGACATATGCTTTAAAATAATTTTTTTACGTTTTCTATAAATGCATCTATGCAATTCATTGGAGCATATGCTTCAATTTTTATAAAAATATGTATCTCATTATATGAAGTATATTATTTTTAAAAAATTTGAAACACATGTAGACTATAATTGATGTTGGAAATGAAGCTGAATGTAACATTATCCAAAATACAATCATATATAGTAACTGTGAGGTATATGCATCATTAAAAAAATTTACATCTTTTATAAATGATGAGCACTGTTACACACATTCTTTTTTGCATCCCTGATTTTGGTCTTACACCTTGCTCGATAGTATCATATGTTTACATTAACGATGTATATGCCTCACTAGAATTTTTCACATCGTCTACAAATGGATACATATAAATTCATTAGAATATATAATTCTTTTTTTATAAAAGCATATACTTCATTAAATGAAATGTACTATTTTTTTATAAAATCAAAATATGTGTGGACTGAAATTGGGGTTGGCAAAAGAAATGTATCTAACATTTTTTCATAAATAATATCATTCAATTAATTAAAGTATATACTTATTTTTTATAAAAATACAGACATCATTATATGAGATATATTATTTTTTTAAAAATGAATTCATGTGTTGTCTTTGTTTTTAATGGTAAAATGGACCATAACATTTTTCTTGTTGCAAAGATCCGGCCCATTACGTAAAATACCCATTACAAATCTGGCACTGGCCCAATGGGAACCTCTGCTTTTTTAAAGTCACCGAGTCCTCTCTACTCACTGATAACCAGATATATGTCTTTAAATTTTTTTTTACATTTTTTATAAATAATATCATTCAATTTATTTAAATATATACTTTACATTTTATAAAAATATGTATAGATAAAATATATAATTTAAATAAAAATAAAAATATGTGATCTACTTTTGAACTCTAAAATTGAGCAGGGTAACATTTTTCTTTTTATAAAAAAAATGCTATGCTCAATCTTTTGACGGTCATAGGAATTGAATAATTATATATTATATAATTTTATATTTTTTTGTAAGATAAGTGGAGCATATGTTGCATGTCAACCCTATCATTTTCGTACGAATGGCATAACTTATTCCTCTTTTAAACAGAAAGAATTATTGAAGAGAATTACAACTATAAGCAAATGCTTTTATATATATATATATATTTATTTATTTTTTGTGTGTGTGTGTGAGGGGGGTGGGGGGGGGGGATCTCTAACTTCTACACATAAAATCTAATTTTTATCAAGAAAAAAAGGTCTCACCATTTGAAAATGGTTTGAAAAAAATTTTCATTTTTTTTTATTTAAAACAAATTCATTGTCACATATGTACCATCCTTGTTCCTAGAAAATAAGGAACATGAATTAGTTGTCACCTGAATTAAATTTCCATCTGAAATGCCAAAAACACAATCTTGCTAAAAAAAAAAAAAAAAGAGAATCACCCCAATTGTCTCAACTTTTTTTAAAGAATCCAAAGCTTTATTTAAACAAGAAGATAAAGACATCAAACATTGTAGCTTTTTACAAGAGAAAAAAAGAGAATGTTTTCTGCTTGACAAATATACTCCACCACATATAGATCAGGTCTCACTGAGTCTTGACAATGATGCATTGTTTTAGTTGGTCAAAAGTCCAACCCATTCATGCACATGATATTCCACCTTTGGTGACAAATGAAATGCTTTCTTTCAATCTCTTGATGCATCCATGTTGGGTCACTCTCCAATGTTAGAATTTCATGGCCCTTGTTCAAAGCCACACTCACAGAATAACATATCATGAATTCCAAAAGCAGATGATGTTTAGTCTTCACATAAGCCACCAATCATATCATTGGTGTAGCTTTGATTATGAAAGTCCAAAATGGAAATATGTAGCTAAACCTGCCATTGTTTCATCATACATAGGAATCACAAGAACTTGGCATTTTGAACTTCTTTTGACCAGAATAAATCTTTTTAAAGAATTTGTATCTTTAGGGGGGTGGGCTCAAAAAACATAGATCATTTGCTCATTTGTTAGTTTATTTTTGAATTTCTGTTGTTTTATTCTTCACATAAAGCCTCATGACACTAACATACAGTACTTGCTACATAGACAGTGTTTGTTCATTCCAACCTAATATTCTCATTGGAATGGAAGAACTTATACCACTCAATGAATATGAAATGGAAGTTACAATGTGATAATTCATGTCTTCCAATCTAGAATCACAATAACGCGCTCTACTAATTTACTCACTTGGATTAATTTCCTCAATGGAAAAAAAAAGTTTCGCGAAACAAATGATGTTTTCACTTGGTTTCTTGAAATTATTTTTTCATTACTGAACCACCTCATGGCAGATTCGTTGAGGTACACCCTCTTCATCTTCTGAGAGGATCCTGAATTCAAGTCTTTTTCCTCTAGGAGAAGTTTTAATTAAGAAAAAAACACTTAACCATAAAATGAAGTTTTCAAATAATGACATATATGAAGGCCAAGCCTCAACAAAGAGAACATTCAGTTTCCATGGTTTGCAAGGAATGATGCTTTAAAAACCCTAAACAACTATACCAGCAATAATTCTAACCACCTTTTTTTGGTTGTGGTGGTAATAAATATGCATGGGACTTGAAACAGTTGATACTCAGTTCAAATTCTTTTGAGGGCCAACTTGGGAAGTCAGCTTTTCAGTTTTCAGTCCCCAGCTGTAGTGCCATACCTTTTTCCATCTATATATACCACCTCAATGCACCCCCCACCCTCACCCCAACCCCTATCATATATTTCAAATTGTTATCTTATAACATCATTTTAATCAGATAATGGATAATAGGTCTGATTCATCTGAGACCCTCAGGTATCAGCACTTTATTTCTCTCTGTAGTAGTGCTACTTAAGCACAATTTATTAATAGGTTGGTGGGAAAAGGTGAGTGATCAAAGCTTTCTTTGCAGCTTTGGTACAATTATTTAATGAGTAGCTTTGCTATAATTATTTGTAATGGATTCATAGTAGACATTGGAATGCTTTAATAATCATTAGGCCTTGCATTATGCATACAATCAGCTTGCATATTGTATCAAACTGACCCAAGTGTTTTTCATTATCAAAGCATGAATCAGAGTTTCATCATCAACAAAGTTGAGCAATGGTGCCAATATTGAGAACATCAACTATGTTTCGATTGACAGAACCATGTATACATATGCTAATTCAGATGATACTAAGAATAAGATCCAACCATATAAATACACTACATAACAGATACATGGACAAAGTTATCTATCAAAAGTAAAGATATTCTCTTTTGAAACTTTTCCTGAAGCTTGATGCTTATATTTATGTATTCAAGCTAATATAATCCTTTCTAAACACAGGAACAAATGTGCAGCATGCTTTCGGCAGTACAACAAAATGGAGCACTTGGTGGAACACATGAGTATCCTACCACTCAGTCCATGAACCAAAGTGTGGGGTCTGTAAGAAGCACTGCAGATCATTCGAATCTCTAAGGGAGCATCTCATAGGTTTCAACTCCTCCAAGAAAATCAATTACTGTTTATCCAAGTCCATCACTCTAATCATATTATATATGCATTGAACTTCTCTTAATTGGTATGCATAAAGGGCCACTTCCAAAGGCCGAATGCTCGAAGATCTTCAGTGTCCGAGGTTGTAACCTCTGCTTGACCATTCTCAATAGCTCAAATGCTCTTCGATCGCATCGGAGGATGTGCCAATTCTCGCGCACGATGCCTCAGGTGAACTTACACATTTAATAAAATTAAGGTTTGTGTTTTTGGAAAGAATAAGATGTTTAGACTTATGATGCACATTTTCTACTTAGTTTTCCAAGTTGGGTCTATCAGACAAAGATGGAGGTTTCAATCTTCGAGGGAAGAGAGACCCCCATGTGGTGTCACTAGCATGCAAAATGGTTGGTGGGGGGAGCGACGGGTCGCTTGATCTCTGTGCGAGGCTCTGCTTGATCGACGATGATGAAAACATTATATTTCATGCTTATAT
This sequence comes from Acorus calamus, assembly GCA_030737845.1. Taxonomy (NCBI): domain Eukaryota; kingdom Viridiplantae; phylum Streptophyta; class Magnoliopsida; order Acorales; family Acoraceae; genus Acorus; species Acorus calamus. The sequence continues at coordinate 4,163,268 of CM060860.1, forward strand.
CAAACCTCAAATTCCTGTGACCAACTACAGGTTGAACAACTATCATATTTAAGCCTGTTATTGCTTGAATAATCTTCATAACCGTATACATGTCTTTTATGTATTTTGAAGGTATGAAATGACGGGTATACATGCGGAGCAATTGAGGGATGCACTGCCGCTGAAGCAAGCACAAAGGAAGATTCAGGACTTCCTCTGCAATGGTGAAGCCATTTGGAAGATTAGATCAAAAGGAGGTAAGGCAAGGATCCTCATCGGCCATGGCCTTGACCATGAATTAGACTGCCTTGGCATCGACTACCCTTCTCTCTTAATCAGGTTGAAATCCTCTCAGAATTTTAAAAGGTGTCAGATTGGTTATAACATAACAGCTATAATTAACTATTACTATGCAGGGATACAGCAAATTATCCCCCACTAATGAAAACAAGCAAGCTCAGCAACTCACTCAAGTACTTGACGTCTGCATATCTTGGGTGAGACTATATAAAAGCTTAGGTTCATTAGTATCAGTAGTGATTGAGGGCTTTATCTTATATCCTATGTTTTGCAGTTATGATATACAGACTGGTGTTCAGGACCCCTATGAAGACTGCGTGGCAGCGATGAGACTCTACATGAGGATGAGTTCGCAGGCTCATCCGGGTGATAACCAGATGTACGGGGAAGCGCAGAACAGGAATAGCTATGCTACTTGGAAGCAAAGGGAGCTTGAGAGGGCGACACCTGAGGAGTTGCTGAATATCTCAGCATCGGATTACTATTGCTGGTGTTTGGATTCCAAGATGAATTGAATATAAAAGATGGCTTATGCACCTTCAGGCCATATATTGGATAGGTATATAGCATGTTCTCCTGTTATGTTTGCATACATGATGTATGATTGTTGTGAGATAGATACTAATATCTAGTATAGTCTAGTGTGCTTCTTAAATGTATACTCCAAATCCAGATTGCAAGATGATCAAGAGATGTATAACCAAAAACTTGCTCAATAATTCTATTATATTTAGAGCTTGGATAAAATTGGTACTTGAACAAAATGGAAGGTAATCTACATTATTAAAAGGCTTGGTGACAATTCTTATTATCTTGAACATGGGAATTTCTGATAGCTCACAACTATGATATTTTTTTTTTGAGAAATAGTAGCATAACTGTGAGATATTGAATTAATGCCTTGAAAAGAGAATCAGATCAGCTCTTAAAAAGATGAGAAAGGGAGACTTAATGTTACACATCCAACTTAGACTATCCAGTGCCGAAAGTTGTTGAGGAAAAAGAAAGTAAAGGAAAAAAAAGTGACATGATTTCCTCTTTATAGATGTCTTCCAACATAACACTTACCAAGTTTTCGCTTTTCCATTGCTCCGACCAATATAAATTAGAATGAATGAAGAAATTTCTTATGTGGTTTAGTGCATGGCTTTCGTGATGGACTTTTTCAAAGTTCAATCATAAGAAGATGGGATAATGGGACTAATAACCAAAACTTCTTTATAATTGCATAAAAGAGAAGAGTAAAGAAAAAGTTGCATATGATATGGATGTCATAATGAAGATCATTGAAGATATATAGGTTTGAAGTATATATAATTTTTTGGCCTAGAAATGGTATCACCTCCTCATGGAATTGGGTATATGACTACCTTTCCAGTGGCTCTCCCAGTCTCAAGGTAAGTAAATGCCTCCACCACCTTTGAGAAAGGGAATGGTCCATTTGGGTCGATAAGTGGTTTCACTTTACCGCTCTCAAGGAAAGGATTGAGTTTCGCTAACACTGCCCCATTTGAAGTGACAACAAATCTGAAACCTGGTGGGGAAGCCGCACCTGTAAGCACCACCACACTGCCCCCTTCTTTCACTGCCTTCGCTGCCTTGTCACATTGACCTGCATGTTATCATTTATGATCAATATACACTAATAATTCTGACACGACTCTCTTAAGTTTGGGTGTTCAATTAAACAAAAGATTAATCTTACCAACAGCATCATAAACAACATCAAATTTCTCAGGTAGTTCTTCAAAGTTCTCTTTGGTGTAATCAATGGCCAAATCAACTCCTAGGCTCTTCAATATATCCAATTTTCCAGTGCTAGAAGTGGCTGCAACTCTCGATGCTCCAAACACACTCTTCGCTAGCTACATAGAGGGGGAAAAAGATATGTCAAATTTATCATTGTTGTTCAAACGACCATAACTATTGGTGAATATACAATCATAGAGGGCTCAATCTATCTTGTGATTAAGAAAAAAAAAGTTGTTATACACAATTGTGTTAGTCCACATAAAAAAGGTAAATATTTAGCATTCTATGAACCTTAAAAAGCATCTCAAAATCCTGAATAAAATTCATTTGAAGATTCATGCATCTAAGACAACTAGAGCATGTTATTATTAGCTCATTCTATATGGAGAGTCTAAAAGCTATCGACGGTTCTTTTATTTCCAAATGTGAAAAGCTTCTTAAAGCATATAAAAACTGAGAGCTGATCAATACATAAACAAGTAACCAGAAACTTTTCTCTTGTCTCTCTTAACCAATTAATCCATAAACAGGCTGCAAAGAATATAAAAAAAATTAAGTGAAGAAAGTTTTACCTGAATCACCAAAGATCCCACTCCACCAGCACCACCTAACACAAGGATAGATTTACCGGAAGAGAATCCAGACCTCTCAAGACCTTCGTTTGCTGTCTCGATTGCAAGAGGAAGACTTGCAGCCTGTGCAAAGTCCAGATTCCTTGGTTTCAAAGCCAACAGTTTCTCCTCGACTGCGGTGTACTCGGCCAGCGATCCAAACTGTTTAGGTCCCTCCAAAGCCTTCTCACTGATATCCCCATAGACCTCATCTCCTACTTTTAGAGTCTTCACCTGGCTACCAACCTTTACTACTATGCCAGCAACATCATAGCCCGGAACAGTCTACAACAAAATCACCACATAGGGATCTTCACTCTCCACCTCAAATACAAAAATTTTGCTATAAAATATATTTACTAGATGTTACAGAGAGTACAAGAACAAAAGAAATGAATAAATATGCAGCATACCTTAAATTTTCACTATCAAGGTATCTTTATTTTCCAAAATAGTGGTTCATTAGCCCATGGCCATGGAGTATTGACATAGACACGAATATAGACATGACTCGTTATGGACATGATGATATTACAAATCTTGAAAGGCTAGGACATGGATATGGAAAGACACAACAATGAAAAAATAAATAATACATGTTATATAATGATTATTTGAAAAAAAAACGAGCACACATTCATAAACCATAAAACGTTGATATACATGCAATAGCGTGTCAACTATCAATTCCATTAAGATTTTAACAATACTTGCTTTACGTGAGCATAAATTTTACCATATTTATTAAGGGGAAAAAGTTATAATGTCATGTCACATATGTTATGACACAGACACACAACATGTTCATTGAAGTGTTCGTGCTTCCTAGGCCCATGGTTAGGAAAAACTAGCAAGACACACACGATTCCTAATCCATCTACGGAAAATCAAGAATTGAATGCTCAAACAACTCCGCAAAAAAAAAATCGCATTTTGAAGAACCAATGCACTAATTTGGGCAAAAAACATAAAAAAATTGAATCTTTACAGGCAGAGGAGAATCAGTGGCTTTGAATTTCCCCAAACGCCTCTTGAAATCGACGGGATTGAGAGCGGCCGCGACGACCCTGACAAGAACCTGGTCTTCCCCCAAATCCGGAACCGAAACGCCCTCATCGAAATTGAGAACACTCGCATCGCCGTATTCGGAGTAAACCCAAGCCTTCATCTTCGAAGGGACGGCGAGACCGGACGCCGCGGCCACCTCCGCCGCAGCCGAAGAAGGGGCTCTCTGGGCGCTGGCGGAGAGTCGGAGAGGGCGGCGATGGGTAAGTTGGGTCCTCTGATTGAGAGGGTTTGGGAGAGAAAGAGAGGGTTTTGGAAGTGATGGTGGTGGAGGGAGTGAGAGGGGGTTGGTTTTTGTGGTGATTAGGATTCTTGTTTGGGTGAGGAGAGCTTCCATGGCAACGGCTCTTTTTTTTCATTTTATCTTCTTTTGTGTGTGTTATATATGGCGGGTACTGGGACTTTGTGTGTGTGTCTTCCACACTGAATATGGTTTTGTGTGGACTTTTGATGGAATCAGAGACGTAGATCTTGGAATTCACTGATCAGAGGGATTACAGATTTTGGGTTTTTTTAATTAGTTTGACTGAGTGCATTTGGAAACGTTGGAGTGCGTTTGCTTATGTTTGAAAAACTAAAAATTTTCAAACTCAGATCAAAACATATTTTCAGAGTTTAGTTTTTTAAGCTATAATTTTTATTTTTATGCCAAAAAAATCTTACAATTGAAAATCTAATAAAACATAGTTTTTCAAAAACTAAGTTTGAAATATAATATTTTAAGGATCTCAATATTTCAACCTCACATTCAAGATTCTTAAATCTTGTTTTTCAAACTCATCTTTTGAAAAACATTATTTTATTAGATTCTCAACCATAAGATTTTTTGGCAAAAGATGGTGTTTGAAAAGTTAAACGCTGAAATTATGTTTGGATATGAGTTTGAAAAATTTTAATTATTCAAACGTAGAATCTACCTAAACTCATATCCAAATGGACCTAACTGAAAGTGTTTTCAATTGTAAGTAACGCAATTTGTGTTTTTACCCTTTAATAAATTTATTAAAGTCTATTATTATATAAAATCAATATTTCTTTTCTTAATCTCATCTTAAAATTTTCTTAAACCATGCTTATTCCAACAAAAACAACTTCTGCTATCAACAACAAACGTAATTCTTTAATTAATTAAAAAACATCGCTCATCATCACATCCTTAAAAAGTGTACATAAAACTTAAAACTACTTTTCAAATTATTTTTTCAAACGCAACTTTGGTTTCACATGACGACTGCATGAAAAAGCGCTCTTATTTCAATAATAAATATTAATTTCAAGCCATTTTTATTATTTTACAATATACACTATAACAGGTCATCAATGGTTTCCTCCAAAATAAAAATTAAAGGAAAAAAAACAAAAAACCAAGACCCTTCTTTTTCCTTAGATGGTGGGTATGTGTGGTAGGACCCTTGCATCACAAATACATTTCTTGAATTAAACTGGACATAATAACATGGAAAGACATAAAAAGGGGAAAAAAAAACAGAAACAAACTTTGTATACTTTCAAACATACATACATTTACATATACATAACATATCAGGCTTGCCTTCTGATCCACTTGGTCAATCCTTTTTTTCCCCCTCTTGTTCATCCAAAACCTCCCCAAGCAACTTAGGACTTATAATGTGAAAAACATCCAATTTAAACGTGTTGAATGCAGAGAGTGTAACCTGAGATGATGGAGTTGATGGCAAAAGCTGCGAAAGCGAGGAAAGACATGGCGGTTGAGGCATTCGCCATCCTCGTGAATGGGTCCTCCCCCCAGTTGGTAACCCAATCATCTGTCCTAGTTGCCGCTGACGATGAAGCCGACATCAGAAGATATGCGAATATCTGTAAGTTTCTGGATATGAGAAATTATGCCATGACACAATTTCCACAAAGAATTTGAATTTGTTGAGGTGATACACAGGATAGAGACAGGGTTAGAATCCGGATCTCATCCGGTATGATTAGTCTCCAATAAGGGACTGAAGCATGACAATCTCATATGTTTAAGAGGTTTTTATGTTCTTCAAAATCATAATTGTTTATAGTTGTTGCAAGACACAATTTTTTATTTGGAAGAGTCAAAAACAATTCAAGAAAAGGCAACAATGTTTTCAAGATCAATATGGAAGAGTTTAACATAAATTATGAGTTTAATAAATTTTCCCAAGCAATATTTCATTTTTCATTCTCTACAGCTGCTAGAAAATTAAATGAAACAAACCTTTCATTTCCATCTATGGTATGAAATGAATCTTTTGCAACAAAGAGTTGCAGGAACATTGTATGCTGTGGATGCCAAATTCCCAACAAAAAAAATTAAGACAAGCCATGGGGACTTCTACATTGATTGGGATTTTTTTTACATGCCTCTATTAATAGAACTTGAAGGCATTCCTAATCTGCGTGATTCACAAAGTTTATATCAATAAATTTAACTCTACTCATTTGTTTAGTTGCAAATTCAACATGAGTACCAAACAATGTGAATTCATCTAGATCATCCTTCACATTTATAGTTTCAAGGATTCATTTTCCAACAATGCAAAGCCAATATAGAATCCCTCCCACATCAGGAGGATTCTGTTCCAATGTCGTGGCAAACTAGTTTAGCTAACAAAATTTCAACACACACGAGAGAAAGGCCTTATAGTTGCAAATCTCAACTGATGAACTATATCAAAAGGATATAGTTAAAAGTTGGCCAAAAAACAGGGTTGGATGTAACATTTTTCTCATTCATTATAACATGAAACTCTCCAAAATCCATTTGCTCAAAAACCCTTCCCAAGACATAAAGGGTTTCTATGTAAAAAAAAACAAAGAAAGAAATCAATTCTAAGTCTTTTTTCAACCTTATTTTTGTAGATCACTCAATTTTTTTGGAATACCAAAACACCCTTAAGTTAGCAATTACTTCTTTTTTAGAACATTCATCTCCTTTTCCGCCACTTAACCATGAAATACTTTGTATACACTGTTGTGCATTCTATGTACATTGTTAACTGTCACACGATTATCCTTCCTTATACATTATTATATCTTTAACTACATTGCACAAAACCGCTAACGTGAGTGTTTTAGTATACTAAATAGTTAATGGACCTAGATAAAATAAGGGGTTAAGAAAAGAAAAAAAAACTTAAAACTAGTTTTCCAAAAAACAACAACATTGAAGACCATCCAAAAGGGGGGTCACTGAGGCCACTTGCCTGATCCATGGCGAAGTCGAAGTAGTATCGAATCGGACGGTGGAGGATGTGTTTCCCGCTGATCAGATGGTGGACCTGCGCGAACGCCTGGAACCCCGAGTACACGAACCCCATCACCGCCACCGATAAGCAGTACCTGCATCACCAACAACCGTCAACTCTAAATCAAATGATGTTTTTTTTAATAATCATTGGACGTTCTCAACCGTCCGATCCATAGTAACAAACGAACGAACGGCCGGCCTTACTTGTACTGCTTGTACCGATAGAAAGAATCGCCGGCCCATCCCACCGTCTTATCGGCCGCCATCACCGAAAACGAGACGAGACAGAACGCGGCGGCGCAAACCCTAACGCCAATGCTGATCCTCCCCAGGACCTCCCCGACCGCCCACCGCCTCACGATCCCCTCCATCACCCTCGACCGCCTCCCCTTCCCTCCGGAACCATCGTTCGGCGCCGGCGCCTCCTTCTTCGTCGTCGCCTCCGTCGCCGCTACGGCCAGCTCGTCTCGGATCGTCGTGTGAACGGTCGGCGTCGAACTGGGAGGGGACGGGAGCTTCACCGGATGATTCTCCGGCGGAGGGAGGGCCAGGTGAGCGTTCGATCGAAGAGGAGACGCCGGAGACTCCATTGAAATGGTTTTGTTTTCTTTCGATTTTGATCGGTGTTGGTAGTGTATTTGAGAGAGGGGGTTTTAGGTCTGATATTTCTGAAAGACATCGTCGTCTCTCTACGTGTCAATTTAATGGTTGGACTTGATAATTGACACGTAGATCGAATAGGGTGGATATTGTGATTACGGCGGAAGCGGAAGCTTTTTTGAAAGTGAGATGGTGCGCTTGAGCGGGACCACTGGAGACAACGAAAGGATTGCGCGATAAAATGCGCCTGAGTGTATTTTAAGAAAAGAATTCCAAGCGCAAACAAAAAAAAAGGTGTAACTTTAGTTGCTTTTTTAAACTGCGAACGGAGGGTTCGAATACACCTGGAACGTTGAAAATCAATACGCCATATAAAAGAAAAAGTAGAATCAGTTCCACTTTTATGCTGCATTTCTATTCTTTTCTTTTGTTACAAATTTCCAAAGATTCAGAAAAGGGTAATAAGCATTTCGACCATGGAGTTTTTCGAAATTTGTAGAAACACATCCTGAAATTCAAAAACATACAGTCACACCATTTGCTATTGGATTTTTTTTTGTTTTTTTTTTAAAAAAAAGTAGATATTAGCTACCTGATTTCATAACTGAACTCGAATAATAAAATTTGAAATGTGGGTGAATAGAAATAAAGACATAATATCGAAACAAGTAAGCCAAAAAAAATATATAAACGGGTAGGGGAAACTCAAGGCCTCGGGTTAGAAGAGAGTGTTAGAAACAGAGCCATGATATATGGATCTTGATTCCATAATTCATAAAATCAGAATGGTGAGGAAGGACTAGAATACATACCTTGCTCCATGGTGTTTGATCAAGGAATTTAACAAAATAGGAGCTTGGACTTCTCTCTCCTCACTCTTCCCTTACTTTAGAGATTTGATGGGTATCTCTACAAACCACTTTACTTTGATGTGAATATAATGTTGTATGAAGTGATGAGTGGAGAGAGGGACCAAGTCCCCTTTTATAGGCTATGGGAGACCAAGGGCTCACCTCATGGAATTACTCCCATCATAAACTCCATGAGCTCCCCAAGAAGTCACATTGGATAAACCAAGAAACCCTTTAAGTGATTTATCTTGGAATTGAGCCTAACATAATTTTATTCTTATTGGAATTGCTCCCAACATGATTTCCAATAACCTTTATTTTCATTGATTTACTCCCACCATGAATTCTTTACATTGGACAACTAAAACTCTTCCTTGGGTTTGCAACATATTAGTGGATAGGTAAATGTGCGTGCATGCATTGGATAGATAGAATTCATTAACAATGTGACTAATAACATCTCATTGGGTAGCACACAACATTAAGTTGTGAAAAGTCCAAGACTAACATATGAGGAATTCAAGAAACAATAAAAAATAAAATTTTAATCTCATTTATTGGGTCATGGAAGGCCACAAAATCCAACATTCTCCCACTTGGCCTGGAATGATCACTACTATTATAATTCTTTAATAGTGATCCTTACTATAATACTTACATTAACTGTATATATCAATGCGAATCATAGTGGTCACACATTATATCTAAATATGCTCCCTTCTATGCATCACATCATTGATATTTTTAAATAACTAAGTCTTTTATGATAAATTTTCACTTATCAATATTATCCCAATTATTATGTTAGACATTCATATTTCTATTTTCCAAATATATATATGTGCACAAATAAATAGAAATTGACAGGAATCATCACTAAATAAAAGATATCAAAACATACAGTGTCACATTACAATTTAATGATCCCACTTGTAAGACCCATCATTACAACATGATTTTTATAGGTCTTTGGCGCCAATCCTTTAGTTAAGGGATCTGCTATCATATTCCTTGTACTGATATGTTCAATGGACACTAGATGATTCCGAATCTTCTCTCTTACAACAAGATATTTAATGTCTATTTGTTTAGACGCACTTGAGCTCTTATTGTTTTTAGAGAAGAAAACAGCAGCGGAATTATCACAGTAAATTTTCAATGGCTTAGCAATTGTATCCATCACTTGAAGCCCCGAAATGAAATTCTTCAACCATAATGCATGTGAAGTAGCTTCATAGCAACTAATAAACTCAGCCTCCATGGTGGATGAAGCAACAATTGTTTGTTTAACGCTTTTCCATGATATAGCTCCACCAGCCAGTAGAAAAACAAATCCGGATGTTGATTTTCTACTATCGACACAACCGGCAAAATCCGAATCTGAGTAACCAGTCACTTCTAGATTATCAACCCTTTTATATGTAAGCATATAGTTTTTTGTCCCCTGAAGGTAACGCATAACCTTCTTTGCAGCTTTCAGTGTTCCAATCCAGGATCACTTTGATATCTCCCAAGCATTCCAACAGCAAAACTTATATCCGGACGAGTACATGTCTGGGCATACATTAAACTTCCTACAGCAGAGGCATAAGGAATATCTTTCATTTGTTTGCGCTCTACCTCATTTCTTGGGCATTGAGATTGGCTAAATTTATCACCCTTCACAATGGGTGCATCACCTGATGAGCAATTTTCCATTTTAAACCTCTCAAGAACTCTTTTAATGTAAGTCTTTTGTGATAAGCCAAGTAAATGACGAGATCTATCTCGATGAATCTCAATGCCTAACACAAAAGAAGCTTGACCTAAATCTTTCATGTCAAAGTTCTGTGAGAGAAATTCTTTGGTCTCATATAAAAGACCCAAATCACTACTAGCAAGCAATATATCATCCACATACAAGACTAAGAAAATAAACTTGCTCCCACTGATCTTCAGATATATACACTGATCAATAGTGTTTTCCTCAAATCCGAAGGATGTAATGATGTCATTAAACTTAAAGTACCATTGACGGGAAGCTTGTTTTAGTCTGTATATAGATTTCTTTAATTTGCATACTAGTTGCTCCTTTTCCTTTTCTTCAAAACCCTCGGGTTGTCTCATGTAGATTTCCTCTTCTAGATTTCCATTCAAGAACGCAGTTTTCACATCCATTTGATGTAACTCTAAATCATAATGAGCTACTAATGCCATGATAATTCTGAACGAATCCTTCTTCGAGACAGGAGAAAAGGTTTCACAATAATCGATTCCCTCTCGTTGGATGAATCCTTTAGCAACAAGTCTGGCCTTATACCGTTCAACATTGCCTTTGGAATCTCGTTTAGTCTTAAATACCCATTTACAACCAATAGGTCTAAACTCATTGAGCAGTTCAACAAGTTCCAAAACTTGATTTTTGCTCATAGATCCCAGTTCATCCTTCATGGCATCCAACCATTTTTCAGAATTATCACCATTCATGGCTTGTAAACGTAATTGGATCTTCTTTAATTCCAATATCAAAATCTGACTCCTGAAGGTACACAATGTAGTCATTTGGTATAGCAGATCTTTTCACCCTTTCCGATCTGCGAAGAGTACCATGTGTGGTTACATTTTCATTATTTTGTGCACCTTCGAAAATAGATTCATTGTTTTCAATTATTTCATTCGATGGTGTATTCCTTTCAGGTTGATCTTCCAAAATGTTATGCTCAAGAGCATTACTCATGTCATCAACCTTTGATGTTTCAGTAGGAAAAGAAACTAAATTGCTTATTTCTTGAAATACCACGTTTCGCGGTTCACTCCCACTGATACAACCATCTTCAATGAACCTAGCAGTAATGGTTTCAGATATTCTATTTGTATGGTTAGGACAATAAAACCGATAACCCTTGAACCTTTCTGGATACCTAATAAAAAAACAACTAACTGTTCTTGGGTCCAATTTTCTTTCATGTGGGTTGTAAAACTTAGCCTCAGCAGGACATCCCCAAATATGTAAATGTCCTAAACTCGGCTTCCTTCCTGTCCATAACTCGAATGGAGTTTTCGGAACAGCTTTACTAGGAACTCGGTTTAGGATATACATTGCTGTCCTTAAGGCTTCACCCCACAAAAATTCAGGTAATGTGGAATTACTGACCATACTCCTAACCATTTCTATAAGGGTGCGGTTACGCCTTTCAGCCACACCATTTTGTTGAGGTGTCCCCGGCATCGTATACTGTGCAATGATGCCATTTTCTTATAGAAATCTAGCAAAAGGACTTAAATGATGGTGTGTTCCATCATATCTACCGTAATATTCACCACCTCTATCAGACCTCACAACCTTAATTTTTTGTTTAATTGATTTTCAACTTCAGCTTTGTAAACCTTAAAGGTATCCAAAGCTTCAGACTTTTCTTTTAACAGAAAAATATATCCATAACGTGAGTAGTCATCAATGAAAGTGATGAAATATTTTTGACCACCAAAACAGGGTGAAAAGGGCCACAAATGTCAGTATGAATCAATTCAAGAAATCCAGAACTCCGTGTGGCAGTCTTTTTAGAGGTTTTAGATTGTTTTCCTTTAATACAATCTATGCAGACACCATAATCAGTGAAGTCAAGAGTTTTTAAAACTCCATCTTTCACTAATCTCTTAATTCTCTCTTCAGAGATGTGTCCAAGTCTGTTATGCCACAACATAGAAGAGTTTTCATTAACAATGCCACGTTTATTACCAACATTCACATGCAGGGATAAAAGAGATTGAGAAAATGAGGAATCCAAAGATAGTTTATATAATCCATCACACAATAAACCAGTACCAATCAAAAGAGAGTTTTGAAACAAGTTGACCTTACAACTTCCAAAATTGAAGGTATACCTTCGAGGTCAAGTTTAGGTAAGGAAATGAGATTTCTAGAAAATGAAGGGACATAGAAAACATTATTCAACACAAGGTGGAATCCGGTACTCAAAATAAGCTTGTAGGTCCCTATTGCTTTGACTTTAGATTTCAACCGGTTTCCCATGAAAATAAACTGTTCTCTTTCATTTGGCTTCTGGGTTGAAAGGAATCCCTGCATAGAGTTTGAAACATGAATTGTGGCACCAGAATCAATCCACCAAGTATTAGAAGGAACATCAATAAAATTGGTTTCAAAACATACAAGTGACAAAACATCACCTTTCTTTGCAAACCAATCTTTGCGTTTCTGACAGTCCTTCTTGAGATGTCCCTTCTTCTTACAGAAGAAACACCTCAAATTGTCACCCTTCTTTCCACTTTGATGGCCAACTTCATTCGACCTCTTGCCTTTCTTTGGTGGACCTTTTCTTCCCTTAAAAGGCTTCTTGTTGTTTGGTTGATTCTCCTGAGATACTAGATGGACAGTATGCAATCCCTCCTGTTTCAGTCTTTCCTCCTCTTGCACACACATAGCAATCAGTTCGTTCATGGTCCATTTATCCTTATGTGTGTTGTAAGTAATTTTGAATGGACCAAACTGAGGAGGAAGACTATTGAGGGCAAATTGCACAAGGAAAGGTTCAGAAATGGTCATTTCCATACCTTTAAGTTGCCCAGCCAAATCTCCCATTTTCATTATGTGCTCTCGCACTCCACTTATTCCATCATATCTCATAGTGGTCAGTTTTGCCATTAATGTACCCGCCAAAGCCTTATCAGATCCTTGGAACTGTTGTTCCACAGCTTGGAGGTACTCTTTTGCCTTAGAACTAGTAGGGATGGATCCCCTAATAGTCTTAGCAATTGTACTCTTAATGACCATGAGACTAAGTCTGTTAGAGCGTTCCCACTTCTCATATAGAGCTTTCTGTTCAGTGGTACTTGCTTCAGTAGTTTTAGGAGGTTCATCAATGCGCAAACAATAGTCAAGATCGGAACACCCTAATGCAATGCGTAATTGCTCATTCCAATCAGAAAAATTTGATCCATTAAGTGTTGGAACATTAGATACATGCCCAGACAATGGAGTAGGGGTCATCACTGAAATAAAGACAATATTTATGTTTTAAATCATATACTATTAAATCACATGCAATTTCTATTATTAAAATTAATTCGTACACACTCATGAATTAATTTTAAAGTGAATCATGCATCATCATAATCCCTCCTTTGGGTCGAGAATACGACATGCAGTTGATCACAACAATTCGAATACAATAATGAATTGATCTTAAAGGTTAATTTATACATCATCACAATCCCTCCTTTGGGTCGAAATTGTGATATGTAACTAAGTCACATTTATATAGTTTAATTCTCCAAAACCATGAAGATGTTTTTTTTTTTATAACCATAATTAATTCAAGTTTGTCATGATTTGGTCACTTTGGTGACTACAAAATCACTCAAAAATGAATAACTATAACATCAAATTTCATGTAGATCAATTAAACTAATAATTTCCTTCAATAATGATTTTATTCATAAAAATCAAAAGTAATTTTTTATGTTGCTTTTGTTATTACTTAATCCATATCACTTATTCAGTAAATAGCCTCCTTTGGGTCGACTATTTATGAATAAATTAAATGGTAAACCTTTTATGCAACTTTCTTACATGTTTCTCAATATCTCATTGACTATGATCCCTTTGGGGAACAATATCAATTTAGTCTTACTAACATGAAGACTAAACTTTAATGCACAACCATGTAAGATTAATTCTACACAAGATCCATTCCGGTGTATACATATATGTAAGAAACACTACAACATCCTTTCTTTAAGGGTTTATTACAAACCATATATATATTATTATGTATATTATTGCATGTAAATCTCCTACGCATGCATATATCATGTAAATACCAATATTACTATTCATTCAACCTACATATGATTTATGAATTATAGAGTCACAACCTGGCTCTGATACCACATGTTAGAAACATAGCCATGATATATGGATCTTGACTCCATAATTCATAAAATCAGAATGGTGAGGAAGGACTAGAATACATACCTTGCTCCATGGTGTTTGATCAAGGAATTTAACAAAATAGGAGCTTGGACTTCTCTCTCCTCACTCTTCCCTTACTTTAGAGATTTGATGGGTATCTCTACAAACCACTTTACTTTGATGTGAATATAATGTTGTATGAAGTGATGAGTGGAGAGAGGGACCAAGTCCCCTTTTATAGGCTATGGGAGACCAAGGGCTCACCTCATGGAATTACTCCCATCATAAACTCCATGAGCTCCCCAAGAAGTCACATTGGATAAACCAAGAAACCTTTTAAGTGATTTATCTTGGAATTGAGCCTAACATAATTTTATTCTTATTGGAATTGCTCCCAACATGATTTCCAATAACCTTTATTTTCATTGATTTACTCCCACCATGAATTCTTTACATTGGACAACTAAAACTCTTCCTTGGGTTTGCAACATATTAGTGGATAGGTAAATGTGCATGCATTGGATAGATAGAATTCATTAACAATGTGACTAATAACATCTCATTGGGTAGCACACAACATTAAGTTGTGAAAAGTCCAAGACTAAGGGGGTGTTTGGTTCACCCAGATTTCAGCACTTATTTTACTAAATCCGGATTTTAAGTGATTATTGGTTAATATTCTGTTTGGTTGGATGATATGAGAAGCACTTGTACATTCAGCTTTCAGTATTTTTTCACCCCAAAAAATAAGTGATGTAACCTTACTTATTAACCGTGGAACGCATTCTGCCTTTATGAAGCCCCTGCGAAAAGACCATAGAGCCCATGCCTTTTTTCCATTATTACATAGGTATATAACCCTCATTTTTAGTCTCTCTCTCTCCTCTGAGTCGACATTTTTTCCCTCTTTTGAAAACCTAGCGACATTTTACACCTCTATTTTTGTTGGTTTGTTGGAATGGAGAGGCCGAGCGGCGGAGGAGGAATGGACAACGATGATGGGTGTTATGACGGTGGTGAACGGTGTTATGACAGTGGCGGAAGCGGTGGTTCTTAGTGGTGGTGGTGGTGGCGGCGGTGGTGACCGGTGTTACGACAGTGATGGTGACCGGTGGTGACGATGTTGTGGCGGGCCGACGACGGCCGTGGTGGTAGTTCTTGGTGGAGCTGTTGATGAAAGGCCGTGGTGGTGGTGGGTCAAGGTGGTGCTGGTGGAGCTCCAAATGGTGCAATGGAGGTGAATGTGGCCCTATGTGGTGATGGTGGTGATTTATGTGGTGGTGGTGAATGGTGCAAAGGTGATAGGTGTTAGGTATTTTTGGTGGTGGTGGTGGTTCATGTTAATGGTGGATCTGGAAATTTCTTGGAGGTGGTAGTGGTGTTTTATGTGGTGGTGGTGAGTAGTGCAGAAATAATAGGTGTTTTTGGTGGTGGTGATTTATGTTAATGGTGGATCAGGTGTTGGGTTTGGTGGTGGTGGTGGTGGTGGTGAATGGTGCAGAGGTGATAGGGTGTTTTGGTGATGGTGGTGATGAAAGGTAATGGTGGATCTGGTGCTAGGTTCCTGGTGGTGGTGGTGGTGGTGAAATATCAAAACATCAAATTGGTGTTACAGTATGTAATGTGACTAATAAAAATAAGTTTTTTCTATTTTAACCAAACATCAAAATAACATTCAGCACTTATAAAATAGACTAAAATACATTTCCAATAATCACATAAGTCAACTGGTTAACCAAACACACTTATTTAAAATACTGCTTAATATTTTTCATTGAACCAAACACTTTTTTTCCTAAACTCTTAAAGATTATCACCATTCCTCTTTCTGCACTTAACAATTAGCACTTAAAATCCGCTTTCCGCCGTTGCCAAACACCCCCTAACATATGAGGAATTCAAGAAACAATAAAAAATAAAATTTTAATCTCATTTATTGGGTCATGGAAGGCCACAAAATCCAACAGAGAGTTCTAACCGACCAAACCCCACGCCTGCCCGATTTCATAATTAGATTTTTTTTTAAAGATGAGATACAAGTATTTTAAAATTCATACATTATCCTTTAATTAATTATCTAAATATCTAAAAAAATCAATGAATTAACTTTGAATATGTTTTGTGAATGTTTATTGATACAATAATCAACTTTTCAAATATGATGCATTTTTTGTAGGAATTAACTTGAAACAGTGTAAAAACACGATAATGATTTAATTAAAAAAAAGGATAAAATTGTATTTATTTGTCTCATCTTAACGAAAAATTGTGTGTTTTAGAATTGCGAGAGGTGTTTTTACAAATTTCAGATACTTTAGAGAGTCTAAACGCATTTTATCTCCTTTAAAAAACAGCTTCTACACGGTTTTTGAAATCATTTTTTCAATAATAATAATAATAATAATAATAATAATAATAATAAATATTATTATTATTAATTTTATCCTTTAAAATATATTATTATTATTATATAATTAATATTTTTCACAACAAAAAATTGTTTTTAGTTCTTTTCTAACTAGAACAGCTGAGAGTTTAAAAACATGTTTGAATTAAGTACAACTCATAAAAAAAAACAGAATCTTAAAAAACTGCTCAAATCAATTTTCAAATGTTACCTTAGTTGTTACACATGGATTCATATACACAACTTTTATTATTTTTAAAATAAAAAATAAGTCTAAGAAAAAATTGTTTAAAATATTAAAAAAATATAATACAAATATTTGGACTAAGCACCATTTTATCATCAATGAAAAATGATAGCACATCAGTTAAAAAATATTAGCAGTTGAAGTTTTATATTATTTTTAAGAAAATGTGAAATATCTATTTTAATATAAAATCAAGGTCCTACTTTTGTGAGAGAGAGGAGAACAGAACCAAAAACACCATTTGAAAAATTTTCCATTTCACTTGTTGAATTCCCACAATGGATCTACATAATTTGACTCAAATTACTCCATCTATTCATGCATACATTAAACGGATGAATATGATGCAACCAAATAAAGGTCCTCAAAGAATTATTATTATATAATCAAGTAATTGAATCTGACACTGACAAAGTATCAACACATGAAAAGCTCTCCAATATTAAAATACCAAAACTAGTAGAATAAGCAAAGAAAATCGAACAAACCTTTTAGACATCTGGAAAAACCTTGGATGTGGGGAAGGGATATTATATTCCAAGGATCCTTTTTGCATGAGAGGCTTTGATAAAAGAGAGCCTTTGCAACTATCATCATTTCTCAAAAAAGATGAAATGAGAGACCTAACGTACCACAACAAAAAAATATACAAGGCTGTAGACTTTTCACACGCATTTAAAAGATGCGTGATAGGTGGCATTTGCAAATAAACAGATCAACAAATTAAGGATCATTTTTGTAATTCTCAAAAAGAATTTTTCCAACTCTGATAAATTCTCTGAAAAAGGAAATTTTGCCTCGAATATAAAAAAAATGAACACAAAAATGAAGAATTCCGAACAGAATTTACCAAATGTCTTAATTAAAAGAGAATGAGAATAAACATCAAACTATGTTTGGAAACCAGGTTTGAAGAAAAGTTTTTCATTGCATGTGACTTTCAATTTCTAGAAGCATAATTTTGCTATTGGGCTTCTATGAGGATAGACTAGTATTGTCATAGGTTTTGAGTGTGTGGTCCTAGAGCTCGATAGATCTCTCTTCTACTAAAGTTCTATATATCATGCATTTTACTATCTTTTCACCTTTGTATGTATTATATTAGGTTTCATTGGCGTACACCTACCGTTTCCATAAAAAAAAAAAAGAAGCATAATTTTGCTAGATTCTTAGAAGATATTTTTTTATATATTCAAAAGTTGATATTCAATTTCTTAAAAGATTGGGACCGTTTGAAAACAAGTATATATTAAATAATAGTATAAATTATTTCTAAAAGCTGTTCAAACTCATTTCCAAACGCTGCCTAAGAAAACAATCATGTGAGAGTCGGCCCTATAGATACACTACCCTGAGATAATGTAGAACATCACCAGTGTACAATATGTAGTCTGCTCTTTTTCATGTTGTTTGGTATCCTGCAATTTCTTTAACATATATATAGCTCAAAGGAAGAACAAGAAAAGGACAAAATGAGACTGCGGAGATAGAGGCTGCAAAAAGAAAGCAAAATTTCTAAACAAAACAAGCTCTTAGCTCTCACCGTTACTGCACAGAGTCGATATGCTGTTTCAGCCATGAGAATTTGAACAAACCAACAGCCGCTGTAAAAACAGCTCCAATCAGCTTGTTCTGGTCTTCAGTTGAAGAACCAATTTCAGGCTAAGTGGACGTCATCGGATATAGAAAATATAAACACTGTCAATGACTGTAACGGGCTCTATGCAGGTAGCTTTAATCGGTCAAAGAGTACGAGAAAGCTCTGCTCTGGCACCACATAAAGGAATCCAAGTTCCGTGCCCCTGATATGAGGTGGCATGCCCTAACAAGAAGAAAAAAGTGTATCAGATAACATGTAGATATTTGCCACACATGAAAATAGGTATCAGAAAATTCAAGCTTAATAGACTTCATTCACATGAGAGCATCAGTTAAAATTTGTCAATTTTACGTCCCACTTCCTTGATAATGAGTTGTGCGGAAAATGCTCTAAGAAGATGGATACCTTGCCATTGAGTTGAAGCAATTCACCATCAACCCATTGAGGATTATTAAATCCAGGTTCTGCAATTCTTCCCTGACCCTTGTAGCTTGCAACCTGCAATGGAACATACAGAATGATTCCACTACTGTGGGAAAAAGAATGTTTAGTCCCTAATTCTTGGCAATTGAGGATTAGATGGACTCCATAAAAATATGTACATCAGCCTATTAAGATCATAATATAGAAAAAGCATATTAATGGAGAATTGTAAAACCCATCAACATAAATAATGCATCTTGTGGATATAAAAAAAGATGAAGTTTGCACAAATATTTTCTACACCTAAATGAACATGATAAGAGGGAGGGAATTTTGGATGATCTTTTGATATATTGGAAATATCAAACAACAAAATATTTTGCTTGATAATGCTTCTAAATAGCCATACTCAAAATACTAAAAGTAGAAGAAAAAAATCATAGGATCACCTAAAATTTCTTAGGCCCCAATTTTCTTATGCTCCATCAATATAAGCCTTATTATAATTGTAATGGCATCCCAATCAGTGGGAAAAGTTGGACAGAGGAACTCCAATAATGGACATTGTAATTTGTAAATTATAATTCCTGTGGGTATTTCACCTACACGGCTACACCCATGTCCAGATAGCACCATTGGATGGGAAAAACGAGGAAAACATAATCTTTCAAAAGAATAAATTTTAAACAAATTGGAGCCTCAGGATAAATATAAGTAGGGCATTCTTGTATACAAATATGCAGTAATAAAAGGCACTTACCACCCCCAATTCCTCCGGATAGATCCCACGATTTGGAAGGCGATTCCCTTTGCCAATTTTAGCACGAAAAGTGACCTACTCAAGAAAAAAACAAATGAGGAAGCACGTACAAAGTTGATATATAATTCAGAAACACAACTCATAGGAGGTAACTACCAACCTCGCCAGCTGGAACATTTGGGTCACCCGTCAGCTTCACTGCTTCAACATATTCAAAAAATTCAACATCCGAGGGATCATCATCAGATGGATCACGCCAGTGTCCAAACTTACGTCGTAATTGTACAACTTCTGTGCCATAAGGTCCAAAAACCCCCACGTACAAACCTGTCATCCAACATCACATATTTCAAATGCTCGATTGTGCAAAAAAAACATCATCCGATTATAATAGAAAAGGACAATTATGATAAACCAATTTCATGGAACAAAAGGTACCATTAAATGGGTCTAAACCGTTGTCCACAGTGATCCGATTGAAAAAAGTCGTGTTAGAAAGTTTGTTCCACCTTTGTGCCTGGCTAACTGCAAGCTTAATGATCTCGCGAACATCTCTAGACACCTAGAATAACACTTGATCAATTTATTATCATGTACATAATAACAGCTGAAAAAAGGTTCCCTTTCAACTGATCACATTTTGGCCAATCAATCATAAGGAAAGCTAAACTGTTTAGGCCCACTTGACTGATATTATAAATCAATAGTATAGGGGAAATTGATTGAAAGTGTGAAAAATGATTGATATCTACAATTAACATAATTTCCTACATGAAAAACAATTGCTTTTGAAAAACAAGATCACTTGAATTCAGTGAAGAATTAAATCCAATTGAGCTTAGACCGAAATTAATTACAGCTAAACTTATCCGAAAAGAAAACAATCTGACTGAGAATAGATGCATTTAGTAATTCTTAAGGTATTAATACAAGGCATCGGAAACTGATTGGTGGAAAAAAGGGCATTCAAATTAATGGGCCAAATCAACAATAACAGAAACAGGATCATGAATTGCCTTGAGATGATGCAGTCATGATCAACTCAATTGCTCATGGATGTGGACAAAAGATGGATTTAAAGAAAGAAAATGACACAACAAAGGCTTGAACTCTTAAGACAAATTTCTTCCACAATGCAATTAAAGGTAACCTAGGTCTCTAATTGACTCCATGACCATATATTATTATCATTTATATTCTGGTGCATTGTTTAGATTTTGATCTATCATATTTTTGTTTTCATGAGAGGAGTAACATTTAGTTGCAGTAAAAAGGGATACTCTAATTAAAGTTATATATATGGTTCTTTAATATCAAAAGTGACCTATTAATAAAATGTCTCCCACTCTTTCCTCAAAAAATATAAAAAGATAAAATAAAATGATGATGATGATGATGAACTGACCCAGAAGGGTGTCTAGTCTTAGCAGGAGGATACATCACCTTTCCTAATGCGATCCGTTTTTAGTGAAAATAATAGCGTATAGAAGATGGTTTTGATGGCCATCCAAATATTAAGTAAAAAAAAAAGGCGAGCTTCCTCCCTCACATGCACATATCCCCAACACGTACACTTAGAAAAGGAAATATTAATATAAGAACCAATTTACATACAATAGAAACATCAACAGAATATCTAGCAGCTAAAAAGGACTTGGCATCATAGACTTCTGTGTCAGGATATGATGAGGAAAAAGAAAATGAGTTCCGTACCAGCATTTCAAAATCTAGGTAACTGGAATTAGCTGTCTCACCTTTGATGGAACTTTATCCATGCTCCAAAGAGACTTAGCAACATCAAGTGGCATAAGTTCAGACACAGCTTCAGCAGTAACTGCTGCAATTTTCAGTTTAGCTGCTTGGCTTTCTCCAACTTCTGTATCAGTATCTTTTCCAGGAATATTAAATACAAATGAATCTCTTTCCACAGCCTCAATATGCGCAGGGAAGCGAGTATAAACCTTGGAGGGGCGATCCTCTTTATTGTGCAAGACCCCTCCGATGAAGAGTTTCACAGGCGAGTTTTTGCTCTCTTCCTTAGTATCGGTGTCTCCTCCAACTGGAACTCCTTCACCCTCATTAACACCCATGTCACCAGCCTCAACTTCAGAATTTTCAGCTGATCCACTCTTTTCGTTATCTTCTTGCACGAACCCTGTTATGGCTTCATTATCTACTTCTGTTCCTTCTGGAGTTTTAACATTTAATACCTTGAGCTTCAAGTTTGGAATTCTGTCTTTGAGGAAACCTATGACACTCTTCAATCCTTCTTCACCAGCATCTTTTGTGTTTATGTTACTTTCACTTCTCTCTGGGTCATTTTCGTCTTCATTCAGTGAAATGGCTCCCGCAGGTGCATTATCAGAATTCGAGGCCGATGGACCAACCTCCAGTTTTAATGTTGAGGATGATGAAACTGAAGACTTCTTTTTAGCAGACTGCAATAATACTGCCTGTCTAAAAATAAGGGGTGTTAGAGCTTATAGCAAATAATTGTAACAATAATAATAAAATACGGTTAAGGTTGATTTCACCAAAGATGGAGTACCCTAGTGAATTAAAAATATCTGATACATCTGTTAGTTGGGGGATGTCTCATTAAATATTGGCAATTCTTGAAGGAATGTATTCTAGCCATGTTGATAATTGATAAAGAGTATAAATAGAATCTGATATGTGTGGGCTTGCTCATCTCCTCAAGGGTAAAAACAAAGGTTAGTCATCTGTGGTATAAATTTTATATATGTACCTTATTGTGCATTTTGTGATTTATCTGAATATTTCCCCCCAATAACCCTATGCAGGACCATTTCTTCATTTCTTGATCGCCACTATAAGATGGTTGCTACCCCAGTATGGTGAAAAATAATAGAGCGATACACAAAAATGATCACATATGACATATTAAAACATCTGATCAAGAAAATTGGGACTAACTATTTATTGCAGATAACCTGCAAACAAGATTGCAATGTTGGCAAATAAGCACTCACAGTTCAAGATTATATCAACATGATTTTTTTATCCAAGATGACAAGATAAGATCACATAAGAAATTGACGGTAACAACTTCACCAAAACAATTCAACTATAGTACCTGCATTATGTATGACCCATCTTCATCTTTGATAAGAAATATTTCAAATAAGGGGGTACCCGTGGATCCACTAGTAAGTTGTCTGAAATGAAGAACTGATTAGAATGACATTCCTGATCGGCACAACGACAAAATGCAACCGGAAAACTACCAACCTCGGACTGTAACTCCTGGCAACAAATCTGCCTACAGAAGGAGTTATTTGAATTACTCTCCCAAAAGGATCATCAGAATCCTTTGACCAACCAACCCACCAACCGACCTACACAACGAAAAAACAAGAAATATGTTATCAAACATGCCATGAATTGTGATGCAAACACCACTTTATCAGATTCTTCTTCACATCAACATAATTTTATAATGTAACTACTCAGATCCAACTTTTGGCTAAGTTGTCTCCTGGTCTACAGTGACATAGGTTTTTTCCGACTAAACTTTGTTTAATCCATCCATAAGCAGCATACAAGACTCTATATATATTGTCACACTAATTTGATTTCAACTGTAATTCAATTACTTGGAACCGAGCTTTAGGAAAGTCAGTTAGCACCCCCCTCTCCGTAAAGGAGGTCAAAGGATCAAACCTGAGGGCACCAATCTTAAAAAAAAACAAGAAGAAGATTAAGAAAGAAAGAAAGAAAGAAAAAAAGAAGGAAAATTGTAGTTCAATTACTTAGCCACAAGCTTAATGCATTGAGCGTTAAGGATAATAAACAAGAAATATGCCTTAATTTTTATTTTATATTATTTTGGCTTATGTCTCGAATTCTCGACTTTTTTTTGTTGATAAAAACGGTAGGCCATCGCTTTCTTATTAAGGAAAGGATTAAGCCCAAGGAGGCAATGATACAAAGCAAAAGTAAACAAAAGAAAGGGGTCGTAAAGGTAGAAGAGGGTTCTACGAGAACAACCTCCCCCAAGCCTCAAAAGTCAAAACCCACTACTCCTGAATTCTCAACATTTTTAAGAGTCAAGTGACAAAGAATCTTATGAAACTCTACTGATTAAATTGAATCACACCAGTGAGACTTCAATACACTCATGAAAATCCAATCAAATAAAGAACAGAAAAAAAATGCAGTCCCAAATACAGTCTTATATATCTCGTAAACGCCTTCCACTCACTGTATCGAGGTATATACATCCTTAGAAAAAAAATTCACATATACCATTTAATTCATTGAAGCATATACTTCACCTTTTATAAAACTATTATATGATTTAAAAAATAAATAAAGACGTGTGGTCTGCATTTTAGACTGTGAAATGGACTGAGCGTAACATTTCCCCCAAAAAAATAGTGTACCAGCCCACTTCCAGCAAGTTTAGACAGCATCGACGCCTCATGGTACCGCTCTTCATCTATCGCACTCTGCAAAATTTAAAAACAGAGAACCAAATGAAGCGACGTTCTCCTCCAAAGAAGCAAAAGAACTTCCAATCATTTCAACACAAGCTGTTCCAACTCACCTTCAACTGGGCCATAACCTTCGCGACAACATCCTTCATCGCCGCCTCCGCTATCGCATCCTTCAATTTCGCCGCCTCGGAAAAGTTCTCCTTCTCTATTGCCTCTTCCAGCTGAAACTGCATCCACACACAAGACCAGCAAAGTTCACAATTTGAATAGAAATTCAAAACCCTAATTCACCAAAAAGAACTATTACCTTGAGAACGGAGGAGAATTTCTCGGCCTGATCGATCTCGGAGAAGTGGCGGGTCCATCTCCCCCAGTCCCAGCCGTTGCCACAGCTGCACCGACAAGAGAGGCTCAGCTTCCTCGGCTTCCTCGAGAAGGACGACCTCCACGTGTGGAGGCTCGGTTCAGGTACTCTCGAGCGCAGGATCCGAAACGGATGCGTCGTACGGACGCTCCACGCGTTCGCGACCTCCATTGATGCAGAGAATCCTCTCTGTGCGTGCGTCTTCGGTTTCCAGAGACTTCTATGTGGATAGATAGATTAGACTCCCATTTGACACGTATGGGTGAGGGTCTGCTGCTTCGCGGCTTTCAATCGCAGTTATCAAGGTCACGAGATCGTGGAATTGCAGTTCGCTACCTGTCAAAACAAAAGTTTACAAAGTAATCCTACAAAATTTTACTAGAAAGTCCCTCATAAGTCATAGTAAAATGAAAATTATAATTTTTAACTTAAAATAATCGATTGTTGCATGTTTAATTAAATTTATTTAAACTAAAAACAATTTTTAAAAGTTCTTTTAACACGTGTGGGCGAGGGTCTGCTGCTTCACGACTATCAATCTCAGTTATCCGAATCCTAAAGGTCACGAGATTGCGGAATTTCAGTTCGCTACCTGCAATGAAAAGGTTTATAAAGAGGCCCTGCAAAATTTTACAAGGAAGTCCCTCTTAAGTCATATAAACAATCAAGGGCACCTACAGATCACATATATACACAGTAAAATGTGGATTGATTATATGCAGCTTGAACGTTAAGTCCACATATCAGTAAATTTGGATACTGGGGGGGAATACAGTTCCCAGTTTCTCATCACATACAAAAAACCTCTTCAGTTAACAAATCAAAACAGAAGCAAAGAAATTTTAAGTGATTCAATCCAGGTCTCCTCTGTGGCGTGCCATTCTCTGCCACTTCGGAGACAATATCAAACAGTCATCATGGTAGGGGACAGTGAGACCCTCCGGGCGGACGGGGCGGGGCAACTCCCGAAGCCAGAGGGGGCAGCTCCACCCGGATGGATGGTGGGCGTGGAACGGTCACCGCGGTAGGGGCGGGAATGGGAACGACAGCGGCCCGCTCAGGCTCCGTGTGGAGATTGGTGAGGGCGCTGAGGTCGAGGTTAGGGAAGACGGAGCAGCGGCAGCGGGGGCACTTCACGTTCAGACGGAGCCACTGGTCTATGCAGTCCACATGGAAGTTGTGGGCGCATGGGAGACCACGAACCTGCGTCGAATGGTAAAAGTTTCTTGAGTGTAGCTAAAAATGCTTGATGCCTTGATGATATGTAAGCTTAAATATAGCATATCAAAATCAGTTTTGGGGTTGTTTGGTACTGATGTGGTTGCAGATGTTATTAGAGGTTTACTGTAAATGGAGAAGAACATAATTGATTTACCTCGTTGCCCACGTGGAACTCTTCTAGACAGATTGGACATTCGCTGCAGTCAGTTGGAACGGTCTTTAGCCTGAACTTGGGAAGTTCCTGGATGAGTGCCTCCACAGCTTCTCTCTGCAAGCACAACAAGTTTTGAGAAACCAAACACATGCAACACCACCAACTAGCCTTTACACCAGAAGCCGCAAATAGGGAGACAAGTATGTGTAACTTTTTTTGTTTTTGGATCACTGAATGAATGGCCTACCGGATTCTCAAATTTAGGATGAATGGAATGTTATTATTATCTATAGTGTTCACCTGAGTGGGAGTAAGATAGAGTCCTGGATGGTATGCAGTGTCTTGACCGGCCCCTCTCATTTCTTGTCCGGCAGCAGCTTCAAATGCCCAGTCAGGTACCCGAATCATGTCAACCAGAACCTGTCACGGTGAGTGAAAATGAGAGGAAAAAAAATGGAACTGTACTTCAAAAAAAAGTGACATTGATGTAAAACAGTCAATCTTAGAAAAGCAGATGAAGCACACGAGGGGAGAAAAAGAACACTGATCACAGCCACAGGGTACATGAAACTCACTGCAGGCATTGAAAATACAGGCTAGATAACGTCAAAACTTACCCCGTATTCTGATAAAGGAATCCCTTGTTGAGCACGCAGTAAGTGTGCTTGTCTTCGTGCTAGCCACTGAAATACAGATAAAAATTAACTTAACAGAAGAGCGGGCTGTTCTCGGCCATGAGATACATAAACAAGAATCAAACAACAAATAAGCAACTCAAAATTGACCAACAAGAGTTCCACATGAATAGTTTTGGTACAACATTTTATTAATATGAAAAAAAAAATCCACAAGGTAAAACATTAACTTTAAAAAATGGAGAAAAAAAAGCAGTTCGACCTTCGCCACGGATACGCAAGCAATGCAGATGAGTCCGCAATAGCTGAAAAGCAACCAAATGAGGAAACCCCATTTCTGACCTTCCTCTGGTAACTGCAAGACACGTTATACGCCTTAGCTTAGTTGAAGTTTATAATGCTTAGTAAGTTGTCCATCTGGTCCTCAAAACCAAAGTTGAGAAATCTTACGCAACTTCTTGCACTAGCGAACCAAAGGGTACCAATCACTGTCCAAAACCATAGAAAGGGATAGAGTAACAGAAGAAGAATTGACAGAACAACAATTCTTCCACGAAACCGAGCATATCTCTGCTGCCACCCGAGATCTCTGATATGAAATCACAATTCCCAAAAAAGAAAATTATCATGTTGCAATTTTGTTTATTAAAGAATTCAATATATTAGAGAAGAAACAACATGCTAACTGGGGAGGAGATAAGGCATGACAAATGCAAAAGGGTTGTGCAACCACTCTACATAAATTTATTTAAAGTCGATGATAAGGATTGTGAACTTTCACAAAGAACACCTAACTGGTTATGAACCACTTACACAACGAAGCTATTCGTCTTTCATGGCGAACAATAGCATGATATTAGAATTTAATTCAATATCCAATTCAAATTGACCCAAAACAGTTAAAAAACAGTTGATTGCTAGGCATTGCATGCAACAGATTTTAATGAAGCGACACATGAGTTCACTAAGGAATAAAGTTTCATGAATATTTTTATATCCAAAATTGAAATGGTCCGTGGCTTAGTTTCTGACCTATTAAAATATATAATCCAAATCAACTGACGATAACCACTCCCCAACAATTTCAGTCAACTTTAGGTATTTTACTGCCAGAAATACATGTAGGAATCATTCCAAAAATCTAGTATATGCTAGACTGTAACAGCACCATAGCAATGACGATAAATTATTACATTGTTCAAACAATGCTTCTCTCAACTTGAATGAGAAAACCCGAACTATAGAATCATCCTTTTTCTTCTCTCCATTTGGGTACTTCCTGCACCTGTGCACTGAGAAACCATTTTTATTTTAACTGATCAACATCTACGAATCTTCAGTGACAGTGCCATCTATTTAGTTGAACAAGCTTGTCTCCATGTTCTACTCTACCATAACTCAATAGAGCTTAAATAATGCCATATTACCACATGACCCTGGCTAATAAACAAATGCCCAAGGACATGATTTTGTCATCTTGATTACATAACACAAACCTTGATCCTTTTAGATCAGGGTATGATGACTAGGAACAAGAAAATACTTTCTCAACAACAGAACCCAAAATACAAACATTTTCATTGCAAGCACCTAGAAAGTAGAACCTAATGATGTAATGCAAAGAAGGTGATTTAGTTCCATGAAAAGTCCTAATTTCTGCCACAAATTCATAGTTTTAACCTTGAAATGAATCTTCTTAACTAACAAGAGCTATATCAATATGGATTTAGTTTGTAGTTTGTACAGAACAATCAGGCCCCCATCTCCACTGTAGAATCCATGAACATATAGATGTTATCACAATTGTTTCCATTATATCAACAAACATAAGTAGCAAAACTAGGGCCTTGAAGATATATGAGAGAGAAAAGCAGTTAAGTCCTTACAAGCCCATCCCCGCAGCTAGACCATTGTCGACGAACATCAGCAACCGAAAGACAAATACAGTCATATAATCAACCTGAAATTAAAACCAGAAAAATTAAAACAATACTTCAAGTCTTGCAAAACACGGAACATTAAACTTGTTTCTCATCATCGCAACTCACCACAATCCATATGTGCAGAGGATGCGCGCATAGTCGGTATCGCTTCCAATTTATCGACACAATGATTCTATATAACAAAATCGTCAAGGAATTGCATATCAAATGCCCCATTTAAACCCTAGCAAACAAAAAAATCATGCAATTGGAACAAGACATCGAGATTTGGAAGGATACACGCTCGTCGCGAGCATAGACAGGAAGAATCCATCAAACCTGCGGAGACACGGAGCAACGAAAACGCAAATTTCATCAAAATGTCAAAAGAAGTCGATCGATTAAAAAAGGAAGTGAGAGATCGAACTGACCACTTGAAATCGACTCCTCTTAGTGCCATTGGCGACGGACCTTCATTTAAACCCTAACAGGCCAAAAAAAATAAAACACTCCGGGAGGGAGCCGCCGCCGCCGCCACCGCCGTTAGGGAGACCGCCAAGAGTGAGCGATCGGACGGACGCGATCGGACGCCTGGAAGTTTCCGTCGGCGATCGATGTTGAACGGATCGAACGATTGAGATTCGCGGGAGACAGTAGGGATTCGAACAATTTTCGTAGAAAGAGAGAGAGAGAGGGGGATCTGCGAAGAAAGCAGCAGTACTGGCTGGATGGACTGGATTTTTTTTATTTATTAGGTTGAATCGGACGGTTCACACTTCATCAGACGGAGGACCAGAAAAAAACAACGTACGGGGGTTCCTATATCGGAGGAGATGTAAACGATGTTAATTAACTGCGTTAATTTTCAGTGAATGAGCTGACAGTGGTCGTTATGAACAAAAGAAAATGAAATCTACAGAAAGTTCTCAATTTTCAATTCCAATTTCTTTGATTTCAATTGGTTTGAGAATTGGCCACATCAATAAA
Source organism: Acorus calamus (assembly GCA_030737845.1). Taxonomy (NCBI): domain Eukaryota; kingdom Viridiplantae; phylum Streptophyta; class Magnoliopsida; order Acorales; family Acoraceae; genus Acorus; species Acorus calamus. The sequence continues at coordinate 4,192,767 of CM060860.1, forward strand.
TTGAATTCCAATTTCTTTGATTGAAGGTTCTGCCTTCAAATCTAATTGGCCCTGAAAATTTGGGCTAAAAAGATGTATTTTTTTTATATTACTGTTGAGTGGTACAAAACGTGAACTCTTCTTGAAAAATGTTTGCATGTTGACTACTTTCAGTTTGAGCTATCCATGTAGTTTTTTCTGTTGAAGAATGATGATTTAACTCAACCTTTTGAATTATTGATCTGTATCGTTCAATTTAAGCATTTTATACGTGCAATGTGTCTATTTAAGTTGCCCCGTTTACTGCTTGGCCTTTTGGTTTGAGTTGCCCTTGTGTGCAACATGACTTTTGAATATTTGATGATTGGTTTGATGAAACATGCGATCCATCGGAGTCAGAATATTTGATAGTGAATATGCAAATAATCATATACTATTGTTTAAATACGAGGAATCTTTAATTAGAGAATGCCCCTAACATTATTTCACACACCAAACCAATGGGGCCGATGTTTGAAAATAAGAAGGCTTTTGTCGCACTTCCTACACGGATACACTGGCGCCAAGCTGTGATCTCGAATTGTAGAGGGACAAGTATCACATTCAATGGATATCTGAATATTTGTCTTCTCAATTTGTTGCTTTGAACAAACATTTCCTTGTCATAGAATTTTACTTCCATGGAGATGAGAGGGGTATCCCTATCAAAGACTATTCGACGATAAGTCAGCAATCAATATTTTCAATGTCAGAGCTCAAAGAAAATCACCACATTCTTGTGTTTCGATTTCCTTTTTTTATTATTATTTATCTTTATGCTCTTTTAATTACGATCTCCCCAATAAATTCTCCAAATCCCTTATTCGTGTTTGACACATCGAGTAACAAAGAAGCTCTCTGGGACTCAATTTAATTAACTTATATTTACTAATAAAAAAAAAAACAAAGAAGCTCAATACAAATTGTAATGTCTGGACTCACACATATGATATTGTCCGCTTTACTCGTATGCGCGCAATTTTAAAACACGTCATGTGTGTTAGGTCCGTGCTTACATATAAACACTAGATGTGTGGTGTGAAACTAGATCACATGTCTGATCTCACTCTACCCTCATCCTCATTAAACCTATTGGGTTGGATCAAGAGCCCAATAGCTGAATGTAACAACACGAAGAAGTCTAGATTCAATCAAAACTGGTTTTGGTCAATCCAGTCAATATTAAACTGCATAGCTTATGAATCAAAATACATAGTCTGTATAAATCAAAATTCAATTGTTGGATATAATATCATTCTCTTTGCGGTTCGCAGTGTCATTCAGACCGACAAAAGTGCTCATTTCAAATGGGACCCAGACTGCGTGTCACAGCGGTAACGGTAAACTACTGCCAAAAAATGACTCGGAGACGACAAACATCACCACAGACACGGCCCTCTAAAGTCGCACCCGTCCCCGGCTCAAAAAAATCCGAAGAAGAATTTCTAGGGTTTTCGACCTCCCGAAACACGAACCTCGACTCCTCCATCGAATGCCGTCCGACCTCCACCGTCGGATCCGACCGCCGGAGCCAGATCGGTAGCTCCCCGCACCATGGATCACCGGTTCGAGGCGGCGGTGGACGGGGGAGGGATCGGGAGCCTCGCCGGCCGGTTCTCGGGGCTCGGCATCGACGACTCGTCCAAGGAGAGCATCCACCAGGTCTTCAATGCTGTCGAAGCTGCCGAGAACGCCATCAAACAGCAGGTCTGTCGGTTAATACTCTTTGGGTTTCTATTTTACGAAATTCTGATTGAGACGATCAGCCTACGTGAGATTGCTAGTGCTTCAATGCTGTTGGGTTTCTTGCAGTTTAACTTTTGATTGAATCTGTATGATCAGCATATGTGTCGGTTCTGTTTGTTTTGTAATTCCATATATCATACTATCTTTGAATCATTTGTCATATTATCAAGACTCAAGAATGTTTACTCGCGGAAGAACCTACTTTCTGAGCTATATGAGGTTCGTTGTCTTTGCAGCATACATAGTATGCTTGCATGATTCACCAGCTACTAAGGGCTAACTTTGGATTAAGACACCCAACAGACAACTGGTTTAGTATTACCTTGAAAAACAAACATTTTCCAGCCCATAAGGTGCATGACTTCTTGATGTTTGATCTCCCATACATACATCATGCTAAAAGACTATATCTAGCCAATGATAATTGTGTTTTTAAGTCCAAAAGAATCACTATTTTTGTCTCGTGTGTGCTCATCACTGGCCTTTGGTTTTACCTTACTGGTGCTGGATAGATACTCTAAATCTGTATTGAGGGAGTCAGTTGGGCATTTTTTCCCCCTCTTCTAGTTGTATATACAACATGACACTTGTTTTATCTTTTTAGGTGGAAGAAAATGAAAGATTGAAGGGTGAACTTGAAAGAAGAACACAGGAACTGGAAAGATATGTAAGTCCACACATTTATGTCATACATATTTTGCACTCCCTTGCTTTCATCTGTAAGATTCTTCATGCATAGACTGGTGGCTTTCCCAGAAAAGTGAACCTGCTGGTTGGTCGTCATTTTTTTTTTATCTTCGATGTTTTTTGGGCATGCTTTTTTTAATATATATTTATACAGTACTATTGAATTTTCAGTATGTTGGGGTGGGTAAGTATGCTGGGGCCTTGTCCTTTATCGAACTCACCAATTTCTAGTGAGTGTGTTTACCGCTTAGAATAAGAAAATGGAGATGTCGATGGGTGAGGTTGGTCAGGGTCAACACCATGTTAAAAGGTTCAAGCCCCTCCCAATGGGCACGTCTAAAATTGTGCACAAGAGGAAAATAACCAAACAGAGCTCTTGTAAGAGTCTCCAAAACTCTGGAGGAATTATCCTTACATTCATGGTTGACCCTCACCTTGATGATCCTCTGCATTACTGGCTCAGGCATCATGGTACTCCAATCAAAGGATTGGCGGAGAATGGAAAGTCCAGAAACATTTGAAATTCACTCAGTTGTTGATTCGTTTAGAGCAAGCCAAGCAGTGACACAACTCCAGTAATCCATGCCCCTTATTTCATATAATTGTCAGTATATTACTGCATCTGCGTGCAACTGCTTGCCAGTTCCTACAATGCTTCCCAGAATGAAGGTTTGAAATCATAATCGCAAGGACCATGGATACCCCACATGGCTTTTTTTGTGTGTGTGTTTACTTTTTTTTTCTTCCTTTTTTAAGGAGACTGGTTGTCAACGTAAACCTTCTGTAGATAATTTACACCTCTTCTGTCTGTTTGGGTTCCAGAGGACGATAATCCCCCCTGATGCACCATCAACATCCTTTCAACCTCCTACTTGTACTGAGGCTAATCTGCCTCTCCTCAGGGGAGCAGCTTAGTTTCTTGGAGGACATTGATATTGGGATCCTATTTGAAGAGATTTATGGTAAATTATTATATTGGTTGATGTCATTGTGTGTTCCAACTGTAAATTTTACTTATCCTTGTAAGATATCCTCGCCTATGGTAAAAGCAAGCTGTTTTTTTTTAATGTAAAAACAAGCTGTTTTATGATATTCATTGGGCACAAGTGTGTCCAAAATCCAAATTTATACCATTATTTCCTTGCTGTGATTTTTAAAAAGGGGTTCACGTTTGCTTTCCTAAAGTTTTGTTATCCATTTAAGTGCAGAAATTGGATTCATCAACATCTCAAAGTGCTGCTGCAGGTTTGAGGGATGATCCTATGCCAGCATCTTACAGAGCACATCGATTGGCTTCTCCTGTATGGAATGAAGCAGTGAGAACTAGATGGATGGACCCCAGTTTCCAACAAGATCCTCAAGGTACTCAGTTTCTTTATCAAAATGAAATGCCTGAGAAGGGACCTTCTTCACAACCTAGTTCAGGTAGCTGGCATTACCGCGAGAGCAGTAAAATGGATGGACATCTAAAGCCATTTCCTGGTGGGCAGAATAATCTAGACAATGTTGGGCTCCCACGGTTACCCGCACCACCTGCAAGGTCACTACCCCCATCTATGTAAGATTATATGCACCTTGGTGGGCCAGTTCACTTTAAACACTCTTACCATAATGAATGACTTAGAATAAATAAACTGACTACATTTTATGATGTTAGTGTAGTTACCAAAATGGAGAATATGACCCCAGGTTAAGTTCCGATCATGGTTTAATGCCAGTGTCTGAGACTGATAACTCAATTCGTATATGGAAGCAGGTATTATCATTTTGATCTAGACTGTGTTTTCATGCACTTCCTTGTTCCTTGATGCACAAGTCCTTTGATGTAGGATCTTGGTCCTAAGGTTAGAGAGCATGAAGAAGAGATCGTTCAACTTCGGAAGCATCTTGCCGAATATTCAAAAAAGGCAAGATATGTTCAATTCTGTCATCCTATATGTACTATACTTTCTTATTAAGTGAATGTCGTTCCTTGCTATTCACAGGAAGGCCAAATCCGGAATGAGAAATATGTTCTGGAAAAACGTATTGCTTATATGCGCATGGTATGTGAAATTCCTTAGTCTTTCATTTTCCTTCTTTTCAACTGAGAACATGAGGATTTTTTAAATTTATGTTTTCAGGCATTTGATCAGCAACAACAAGACCTGGTTGATGCTGCGTCAAAAGCTCTTTCTTACAGACAAGACATAATCGAGGAAAACATTCGGCTTACATATGCATTGCAAGTATTATTTCTTTCTGATCACTGTAATGGGGTTTTATCGCCTCCTGTGTTGTTGTCTTTTATCTGTTTAATTACAAAATTTACATAGATATTCTTATTATGTAAATAGATTTATTGTTCAAATTATTATTATTTTTATTTCTGATTCATCTTTTCAGATCTTTTTATATTTCCATTGAAGCTTGAACATGATAATATTTGATCCTTAAAATGTACTGAACAAGTTGAATTCTGGTCCTGTGGCCTTTTCTTATTTCTGAGAATTGGGTGTTGGGCGTATGGCCTGTGACCATTTTCGGATTGCAGTGTTCCTTTTTTTCTTTCCTTTTGGAGTCCTCTTGTCTCCTGTTTTTGCATTTTAGAGGCTGGTATAGTAGATTCCTCTTGTGGTTGTATTGGAGTTTTCACCATGTCATTAATAGACTTTTCAGGTTGTGTGCTCCGACCTTTCGTAAAAAAAGGTTCAAGTCTGGCACTGGGTGCTCAACCCTTAAACACAAGTATTTCTGGGCCCAAAGAAGGTGCTTGTTAGGCCTGTCCTCATTTGATAATTACCTTTTTCTCAACAGGGTACTGTGACCAATTCGTAAAATCTAGGATTGTACTGTAAGCTTAATTATCTTTTCCCCCCATGATACATGAAAGAACAGCGAGAGATGTGATCTAAACTTATCCAGAAATAGTGCCCGTGTAGCCATATTCTCTATATCAGACCTTTTTTCTTCTAAACTTTTGGCAGTTTTGAGCCTGCTACTTTTTTTACAGGCTGCACAGCAGGAAAAAACCACTTTTGTATCATCGTTGCTGCCCCTTTTGGCGGAGTATGGACTGCAACCTTCCACACTTGATGCTCAGTCCGTTGTTAGTAACCTGAAGGTCTGTATATATTGTTATATCCTTCTGTTTATTTGTAAACTTAAATCTCAGTCTCTGCAAGGACTTATAGGATGCTTTGAGCTGTATTATATGGTATCTGAGGTAGATCCTTTTATTATGTATGAATTCTAGAACTGTGAAGAAATGAAATTACACTTCTGCATATGCAATGATATTAGTTGTATAAATAATTAAATATTATCTGAATGGAAAGCAATATTCCAGAATATCTTTCTGGGCTTCAATATTCCTGCACTAAAAGCATTTCACATCATACCAGTCCATTGAAGAGGGAAAATGGAGATAATTATATGCCATTAGGACCATGTTGTATAGAAAATTAAAGTAGCTTCAATGTAATAATGTATCTATGCATCTGTTTGGTATAATGCACAACTCACAGTTTTGGTAACTCAGATTCCCTCATAAGAAGGACTTTGTGGGAGATAATTTCCCAGAAGCAGAGTTAAATGCTCTTTGCCCATGTGCATGTGAGGTTCTTTTAAGTAATTGTGGGTATAAAAAATTCTATAAAAAAAATTGGTTATTGAACATTAGACTCTCTAAAAGGCAGTATTTAATTCATTTTTAGATTATATTACTATTGCACATTTTAGTATAGAACATGAACAGTTTTAAAATGTTCTTCAATAATCAATCAAAAAGTGTATATTGACCAGTGACCTAGGGGTGAGGGGGTGGGGGTAAGGAGGCTGTCCTGTAGGAGGAAGCTGGCTGGAATGACCTTGGGGGATTGGCTTATTGAAATCTTGGTTGTTGGGAGCAAGTGAAAGGTAGTTCACTAGTCAAATTTAGGGAGAATGGCAGGTTTGTCAGCAGAATGGTTCAGAGAAGGGTAAAGCAGGAGGGAGAAAAGGGTGTAGAAGAGACCCCGGAGGAGGGTCAGAAGGGGATACACCCAATGGCTGCAAAAGAATGAGGAGCAACTCACTATTGATATGAGGGGATGTTGTGATGAAGCATGGAACGGATCTATGTTGCCTTCAAGAATCCTTAATGGAGAAAATATTATAAGCTACTTGTAGATCAATTGAGATGGAACTCTGGTGATGATGGCACAAAAAGCATTAATGTGAGCCTAGTAGGTGATCCTTATTTGTTTGGGGGTGGGGTACAAATTGAGGGAGGTTCGGCTGGAGTTCTCTTTGTCAGCTAGTATGACATAGAGAATCATGTGATGGATGTTCTCGGAAGTTTATGGCTTAAAGATTATTCTAGAAAGGAGATTTTGTTGAAAGAGCTTAGCAATATATGCGTGGAGTAAAGTCGCCCATGGCATATCATTGGTGACTTCAATGTTGTACTGTTTATTGAAGATTGAAGAAATGATAGTGATTTTACAAGTTAGTGATGGATCTCTCTCAGTGGATTTCTGATGAAAGTTTTGGTGGATATCTCTGAGTAACCTAAGATCTTCCTGGAGCAGTTTGAGGGATGGTCTCACTTTTCCAAAGCCGGACAGGTGGCTAATTGATGAAAGACATGAGGACGTAACCTCTGAAGCAGCTTATGGGCTCCCTAGGTTCTGCTCAGAGCACTGTCTGATCCTACTTAAGACAGGTGGAGAGCAAGTGAGGCATTTCATATTTGAGTCTTGGTGGCTTCAAGAGGAGGGCCTTGGAAATTGGTGGAAAACAAGTGGAAAGAAATTCAGGTCTTGGGGTGGGAGCAAGGAAGCTAGCTATGAACTTGAAGATGCTTAAACAAATCCTGAAAATTGGGGGAAAAAAGAGTTTCTGGGAGAAAGGAAAAATCTGTTTCGATATCTAGCAGTGAGATCTAAATGAAGAGGAAGGTATTATACACCATGCTGTTTGTTATATGTGAGCAAGATTCAATTTGTACATTGAATTGATACTCATTGTTTGTATTTAGTAATATGAAGTGCACGTCTGTAAAATAAGTTCGATTTGCAATGAGATGATGTACGTTTTTCTACTGATTATGGTTCATTATTCATCACTAATGTACGTATGGCATTTTGTAACTCCTGATGTCTATTCTTCTACAGGTTTTGTTTAAACATCTTCAGGAGAAGCTCATGATCACAGAGGTAATTGTGCATATATGTCAAGTGAAATGGGTATTTGATTTAGTCTCTGAGCCCATGCTGTCATTAAAATCAATCGTTTATGGTTATTCCATGTTTGAAACAGTTATTCAGCCTACTGATTTTTTTTTCTGGAAACTCTTATTTCTTGTATTCATTTTTCAGGAGAAGCTAAAGGAATCTCATTACCAGATAGCTCCATGGCATCCAGATACATTTAATAACATGAATTTTGCTCCACAATCACCGGCTCATCCCTTTGGCACCTCACTGAATGTTTCACTATGACCATAATCTTTCAATTATTTGGCTTTTCCACATCTCAGCAATTTTTAAATTTTTTTTTTTTTTGTCAGAATGATAAGGGCCTTGAAATAGTGCCTCAGACAGCATATTCTCAAGTACATATGCCCAATTTTTCTCCTCCTATTGTTCAGACTGCAAGGGCGGATTGGGATGTATTTGGGCATCCAAGTAATCATGTTGTTTCTGTAGATCTCCCTTCTAAGAATATTGACCATGAAAACTTGGGAAGGTCACCTCCTCCTCCACGCAGGTGAGAAAGGTTGAATTTAATTGATTGCATCCATGGTTTTTTTCTCTTCTCAATCATACAAGTACTGCATCTTTTCATGTGTCAGTACATTAGTTTTGCTCACAATCTGTATTACTCTGGCATCGTGGTTTGATATTGTGCATCTCTGAACAAACATGATGTTATATGTGAATTTGAAAAAGCATTTCAAGGAGATAGGCTTATTTTGTAATCCTTCCACTTGTTGATCCAGTAAAAGAAATATAAACGAAAACTTGGTTAAAAGTATAGAAGACAGGGCTGAGGAACAACCATCTGAGAGGGGTAGTTGTAGATGATTGTGCTCAATGTAGTTCATCTCTTATAACTAAGGCTGAGGAACAACCATCTGAGAAGGGTAGCTGTAGATGAGTGTGATTAACATGTTCTCAACAATGAAACAATGGTCCCTGTTTCTTTTTTTTTTTTAAATGGTCCCTATTACCTGTATGTTGGGCTGTTAGAGCTTGGCATGATCTAAAATCTGTGCGTCTTTGTACCAGGTCCCTTATCTTATACATCCAATAAAAATCAGTTTGGATACATTTAATACATTCCTAGACAAATTCATGGTTGTAACTGTTCAGTTCTGGGACTATTTGGGATCAAAATAGTTTCCAATACAAAAACCAAAATATAATGTGATACTTGGTCAGTCCATCAAAGATCAACTGACATAATAAAGCCTTTTATACACACCCCCACCACAAAAAATAAGAGGGGTATTTCATCCTTCTCATCCTCATATAGTCGTGAGGGATACGTCAAATTAAAAAGATTTAAACAATCTATTATTTTGATCTATGATATATATTGAAATTTTCTTAACAAAAACCTATTATTGGTGTGTATTACACATTCTTTGTTTCCGAAATTTATTGTGTGCCTTCCATCTTTTTGTATGTTTCTGAAGAGTCAGATATTTTCGTTATCTCAACAGAGCTCAAATTTTGGTGAAAATTACTTTGCAAATAGTGTGCTGTTTATAGGCTGTACCTTACCTGCTGGAAAGTTGCTATTATTCAGATTTGTCACCCTTCTCAAATTTCTATGCATCTCCAGGGACTTTGCAGGACAAGAAATGACAGGTTGGGGTGTTGCCACTCAGGATGATTCTCACATTGCACATTTCCATGAGGATTCCAATAATCAAAATCCACCTTTCAAGGATCTTACTAGACACAGTGAGGCAGGTGACTCTGTAATGGTTGCACCCCAGAGAGAGGTGGAATCTTCTGTCAACCGGGTTTCTGGAAGCAGTCCTTATCTAGCACCTGGACTTGTTGAGCCAAGCTCCTCATTTTCTCCTTATTTACCTCCGGTTCTTGAGGAGCCTTCGTCCTCATTTTCTGAGGGTAATAATTTTATGAAGCCCTTATATGTCAGGAATTTTTGTTTAAATAGCTTGTCACATTCATATAAAGCATTTCACAATCTTCAGCTGCAGATGATGATCCGTTGCCAGCTATAGAGGGCCTTCAAATTTCAGGTGAACCTTTTCCAGGAAAAGAACTGCAGGCAAGTGGGTACTCCATCAATGGAACTACCAGCTGTAATTTTGAGGTATGCATAAGATTTCCATCCTAAATCCCTTTTCCCCAGAGCTTATAGCTCTCTTGGTCTTGGTAATACCAGTCTTCCTCACTTCATTATGATGAGGTTTAGATTTGGTGGCTTTCCATAATTTCTCGAGGGAAAATATTTGATTTACCCCTTATGATTTTACCCTCAAAGTTTCTCCATTTTATGCACATTATTCTAAATATAAATTGAAACGTTGATTAACTTCTATTTCTACAAAATAATGATAGAAATGCAAGCTTACCTTTTCCTTTGTTATTAAGTCTGCATTTGACTTGGGTTCTCCCCTCCTGTGTGGTAGACACTAGTCTCTGCAGCAATAAGAAGGCCAAACAAACACGCACAGACAAAGGTTTCCATGCATTTTTCAAGCACATTTTTTGTGAAAAATTTATTTATCTCATCAAACAGATTCATTTTTTTCTCTGACTATCCAAAATTTATTTAATGGAATTTGGTGGTAGGATCCCTACCAGTTTCCTAAAAAAGAAATCCAATTTTCAAATGATATTAGAACTCCAAAACAATCATGCATATGATATTAATATTAAATGGTTTAATGAGCAATATGGCCAATATAATTTATTGGATAGTCTGTGTGATTCAGACTCAATTTTTATATGTAAGGTTTTTATCACTTGCACATTGCACATTTTCGTGAATGGGTTATGATTGTATGCTGATATAGTGCATAAGAACCTCAATGTCAAGAGAAAGGAATGGTAACTGATGGGAGTAAAAATAGCGTTATTCTTTACCAAAAGATTTTTTAACTAACATTTATAAAAAGAATTACAATAATTTATTATCTTTTTTTTTTTTTTTTGCAGTGGGTACGTTATTTAGAAGATGGGTCTGTGTCCTACATTGAGGGTAAGATATATTCTATCTGTTCCATCGTTTGATTTTTTCATGCTTCATTAGCCATGATTGGATGATATTTTACTATTGATACGTATGACGATAGGAGCGAAACAGCCCAAATATCTGGTTACTGCTGATGATGTTGACTCATACCTTGCTATTGAAGTTCAACCCCTGGATGACAGGAAGCGAAAGGTATGATAGTTCATTGTCAATGATGCGCTGTGGAATACTCATGGAAATTTAATAAAACAGGAGTAACATTGGTAATAGAACTTTGAGAATAAATTCAACATGTCATAAAAGCTCCATGTTTTGTATAAATGAATAAAAAATTTAAAATTGCAAACTTGAATTTCAGATGGAGGAGTTTAAAGATGCTCCATTTCCTAACAATTCATGATGGTCTTTAGGGTCAGCCAAAAGAATTGAAGTGGAGTAATCTAATGATCTCTTGGTTTATGCTTTTTATTTTTTATTTTTTTTTGCTATCGGAGGTATCCCAAGCCCTTCGAGGCAAGGACTAATCCTCCGGGTGTCCGCACCGACCCACTCGGAAGTTTCCCTACGGACACCTGGGTAAGTCAAGGGTGGGAATCGAGCACGCGCCAATGGGGAGCAAACCCATGGTGCTAGCTAACTCACCAAGACCCCGGTGTCTAAATTCACCTCCCTTTATTTTCATTGTTTTATTCCTTCCTTCAGGGTATCGAGTATTTCAATAGGATTGTTTCGCACATCTTCAATAGACGAGACAAATGTACTTTAAAATTACTATTTTGCCCTTTAATTAATTTTGTAAATACCAAAAAAAGAACCAAATTAACTTTGAATATGCGTTATAAATATTAATTACTACAATATTTAAATATTCGAATACATTTGGATCAATTTATTATGAGAATTAACTCACGCAATAGTTAATCAAAAGGTGAAAATACTATAATGATTTAATTAAAATGGGTAAAATAGTAATTTTAAATGGCATATTCAAAGTTAATTTGGCTCTTTTTTTGTTATTTACAAAATTAATTAAATGGCAAAATAATAATTTTAAAGTATTTTTGTCTCATCTTAATGGAAAGTCTAACGATAGGGGGTATAAGTGCATGTTTTTGAACTTCAGGGGATGCTTCTGCGGGTTTCAAAAACTTCAAGGGGACCAAATGCATTTTACCCTATGGGGAGTCGAGGGTGGGAATCGAGCACGCGCCAATGGGGAGCAAACCCATGGTGCTAGCCAACTCACCAAGACCCTGGTGGCTAAATTCACCTCCCTTTATTTTCATTGTTTTATTCCTTCCTTCAGGGTATCAAGTATTCAATAGGATTGTTTCGCACATCTTCAATATTGCCTATGGGGAACCCCTTTTGATATACTATTGCTTTATAGATAAAAAAAAAAACAAGCTAGAAGTTCTTAAAATTGACGGATTATTTGAGCATATTGTCTCATTTTTCCTCCTACCAATTTCCACAATATGGTTCATGGAAGCCGTTCAGTCATGATTTTTGATCTCTGAAGCATTTCAAATTGTTCATTTATTTATTTAATTTATTATATGTATTGTACATGTTCTATTTTTATATGAAGCTTTTATCACATATGATCTGAAGTATCTATTCCATTATTCTCCCATTGGTTCTGGAAGTACTCTCTGGATCATCTAATCTTTGGGATATGGTGATTAGTTCTCACTCCATTAAATATCCTAATAGACAATGCAATATGTTATTCTATTCTCTCATTAAATTCTGTAGTTCTTTTTAGATAATTTGAATCTGGATTTGTTTTCTGAAATAGAAATAACATGGATTTTTCTTTTCTGGATTAATATTTGTGTATTGTAATAACAGGGTGGACTTGTTGAAGTCTTCGCCAATGAGCAAAGAACGATTACTTGTGGTATGCGCCTTAATGTTTAATTATTTTGATTTGAACAGATGTGTGTTTGCTTGAGTCTACCTTGTATTTCTGACATTATATTCTGATCACTTTGCCAATAAGATGAGTCTCTTTCTTAGCTAACTAAATATGGTAAGTCCATTTGCATGTGAAAAATTGTTAGGTCTATTTTTATCTCCCGTTCTCCCTTTACCAACGATGATGAGTTCTAATTTTTCTTTTTGTGATTTTTAATATTTCCTATGGAATATTACTTCAAATATTTTAATTGAGTAATGTATATTCTTTTACAGAATGCCACATCTATGACTCAAACTTTTCAATGCATTCTACATGAGATAAAACTGAATGTATTCTTCATCATCATAAAAGAAATTTATTTCAAACCATTACAGAGAGTTTCAACAAGTAGAAAACATACTTCCATATTCACATAAGAAAATTCTTACAAAAGGTTCAGAGTTTTGAAGGGGGATCCTAAGTCTTAACAATGAAATCTCTTTCTTCAATATCATTGGATTCCCATGTCATTTCCACTCTCCCAGTCCTACTTTCATTAGAGAGATGCAGCCATCCCTTTGAGGACCATTAGCCCCCCTTGATTTTAGGTATTTTGTGAAAGCCAGATAATCATGGTCCATGAGATAGCTTTCCTCCGGGGCTTTCTTATGGTCAACATCCTGTACAAAAACAAGACCACCACCACATCCTCCTCCTCCTCCTCCTCCTCCTCCTCTTCTTCTTCTTCTTCTTGAATCTCATCATCATCCTCCTCAAACTCATCATCATCCTCCATCATATTTGACAAAAGTAGGACTTAGATCACTTCCATTAAGCATATCAAGGATGTAGGATCGTCCGTCCTCCCTCAGTCAGGCCCAACACTGGCATTGCGTGGAAGTCAGGCCCAACACATGCCTATGTATGTTTTTTCATGTATAGAAAAAATTATGTTTTCTTGTGCTTATAGGGTTAGCTTGGATACTATAAGGTTGGTGCATCTATAAATTTTCATGGATTAAATGTGCTGTCTCAAATGCTTGTCGTTTACCCTCTTTTGTGGTTTACACATCTATGTATACTTGTATGCTAATAAATTTTCATGACACAGATCCTGACATGCAGGAGCAGATAGAGGGAATCCTTTCAATTGGACATACATCTTACTATGTTTCACTATCGGTAGAGTGTACTATACACCATTATATTTTTTTAGTGAAAATTGATAAATAGTTGATATGCATTATTATTTGGTTTTCGTGCTACTGATCTTTCGTGCAGGCAGGAGTTTTGGACATATGGGAGCAGGCAATCTTGGCTATCAAGAGGGAAGGTTATAGTATAAAATGTGATGGGCCCCGTGGCGTCGTTGTTACTGAAAAATTTTCGCCGAACACGGCTGTATGTAATCAAACACCTCTTAGATTAACTTATTTAACAAAATATTTTTTTTCTACATAGATTTGTAATGCTTGGTTAAATTTTATGTACGAGCCAACTGGGTCATATCTTTAGCTGTCTTGCTCATGAATGCTGCACAGTGACAGAAAATAACAACATAAAGTTACATAATGGTATTATTTTTAAGACAGCATGCTATGAGTTAAACTGTCATTTGGGATAAGATGATGACATGCGTTTTAATGTAGACTACACCGGTACCTCAAATTATTCACACGAAACAAATATGTTGAAAAACAAAAATCTATAGTCAGAAGGAAGGTCTCTCGAGCCTATAAGTGACTGTCAGATTTTGTGTTGTTTTAATAATTAGGGCTAGGATTCTATGATACTTTATAAAATGCAAGTTAGAAAGGGTCTTATGTTTATAGTTTTTGCATGCTAATTAAATGTCAAGATGCTGTTGTCCAGTAAATTTCTTGTCTTGTATTAGGACCAAATTCATATTGTAAATGATAAATTCTCATGTAAAATAACTAATGAGCATTTCTTTTTCAGACTACAATTCCATATGGATACCCTACTGAGTTTGTAATACATGGTTCTGGTGGCAATGATCGTCTTTTAAGGACAACTGATAGCTCGTGAGTTCAATCATCCCTTTCAATGCTCACTGTTTATTCTTCTTTTTTTTGCATTTGATTTGTATGTTACATATTCTTATGTCTACAAGCAGACCTGGAAGAAGAGGAAAAAGTTATTAGGGACTTGTGTTCCAATAACATGCCCTTTTCAGTATTGACCATGCCTTCTATTCACCACCCAACACATTAATACCACACAGGGTTGGACAGGTTGCCTTGCTGGCCCTCCCAAGACATGCCCAATATGACCTGAAGAAACTTGCACATGACAAGATGTTGAATATAAAAGTGAAAAAAGGAAATGTTATAATTCTAGATGGTGATTAAACTCCAATTTACTAGCTTGGATGTTGACAAAATCTCATCTGATGTTGAAGTCCAAGCCCATCATTAAAAATAAAAAATTGATCTATGGAACATTGGTTTGATGCTCTTACAGATGACTGATATAGTTTTTTTTACTGATATTTTCATATAATAACAATATAAGATACCAAATGGAGCCATTGATTTTTTATAGATATCTATTCATATATAGGGTCATTGCTCTGAGCAATGTTAAAATGCTCCGAGGAGCTGTTTATGCTAGTGAGTATGATATGATCTATACCCTCCCTCCAAAAAAAAAGGAAAAAAAAAGAAAAGAAAAAAGGAAAATTAAAAGAGAATTGCAACACACTGGATTAATGAAATATGTTTTTGGGTTTTTTAAAAATTGGGGTAAAATTTATGCACCCTTCCCTCAAAATCCCGGGTCCCCCCCTGCTCATGTCATCATTGAACTTGTATAATTTGCTCAATAAACTTTTCTCTAGATATCTGTATTTTCATGTTGACTATTTTTTTTGGTAGCAAACAATATAATAATTTCTTCATTTCCACTCCCAGGTTAAGAGATGGCATTGTGCTTACAATGAGATTATTTCAAATGCGGGTACATCTCTTGGCTTGCTCTTTACATTGCCTCTCATCCTAATACATCTCCAAGTAAATTCATCATGTTTATATACTTCCTCTTGAGCATCATGTATTCAAGAGAAGACTGCAATGGCTCTACCTCTGAATGCCAGTGCATTAGTTGGGCCATTCTTTGGGAATTGAACCAGAAAAGGAAAAAAGAAGTAAGGAACCTGCAAAGAATAAGAGAGTAAGAAAAAAGATTTCCATTAACATTATATAATCTCAAGTTAAGATGTATTAGTATTGCTCAAATACTTAAAAAGGTATATAATTCTGAGATGATGAAAACACTAGCACTTGGGGGTTTAAACACTAGCAGATATGAACCATAACATCTCATAGTAGGTGAACATTTTGTTTCTTGTGTAATAAATTCAATGGGTGACTGCTTTTAATGTTTGAGTCAACAGCCAACATCCAATATCACAGTTTGGTTTCTGTATTCTGTAATCTGTTGATCAACGAGGGAAGGATTGTAGAGAAATAGTCAATCCAATCTATGGATATGGTGGAATGCCTTGGTTGGATCTGAAAACTAGTCAAGCATAAATTAAGATAAAGTTGTGAACTTTCAAACAAAGGATGTGCATATAAAGCAGTACATAATCACATGTCTGCTTAGCTAGATAGGAATTTTACGCAAATCAAATGACTGATTGCTACAATGACTAGAGTGTTGGGCAGTTAGAAAACAATATTAATTAGGTTGAGTGTAGCAAAAGACAAGAATGTAGGCTTGATGAGTGCCAAAATATGCAAGGATGGGTAAGAAGTGAGTGCACATAAAAAGCTTTGGGCTAGCCTTCATAAAGGATAAACCACTTGAAATTAGGCATTTTGATGCACACATGTCGATGTAAAACTAGTCATTCCGTTTTTCCCTTTTACTTATATATTTTCAGACTACCAAATATGATCACTAGTTTCTGAAGGAATTTATAATTGCAACTGTGAAAATATACACTAGGACCTCACTACTGTGCGCCATAGTTTCACTATTTGATAGAAGTATTGTCTTTGTTTCTCAAGTCTATAATTATCATCCAGAATCTCATCATCATGGTGTAGATGTGTACATATTTGACATCATAAATGGACACTGCAGGCTCTCGAGAAGAGGAAAGGTAAAAAGAAGGGATTGTTCTTTAACAAATAGGGAGCATGATCGTCAGCTTCACATTGTAGTTGTACTGTAAAGATTTGTGTATTCTCAACTCCTATAGAAATTCCATTTGACCATGTCACATGAGTGTGTGTATAAATTAATTTCCATATCAGCCTGTAAGATAATTAATCATTTGTATTTCCATTCTATACTTGAATAATTCAGTCTATTTGATCATGTGTATCACCCATTTTGTATAAAAGGTTCCTGCTTTTGTTTTCCACAAAAGTTATGGCAACAAAGTGGTTGGTATGGTCAGTGGAGTTTGAGATCCTCTTTTTCCTTCTCTTCCATATTCAAAGGCTTAACCTGTGTCCTGTGACCATCAATTCTACATATTCTTTCAAGGCTCTAATTATTACTTTATTGTGGAAGGTACTAAACTGAATCTTATATTTTTTTATTACATGAAATGTACACACACAAAAAAATTAAAGCCTTTGGTTCTACATAGGCTGTTTCTAAGATACCGAAACAGTTTCATAACATCTTCCGATATGAAGCTGTATATATGAAACTATCTTATCAGGTTTTGTTAGTCTTCAATGCAATATGATGATTTTATTTCTCACTAATAAAGTTAAAAATTCTATTTTTTTAAGCTAAAGTGAACATTGTATTGCGATTTGAAAACTAAATCGATACAAAAAAGTCTGAATCAAAGCAGAGAAGATACAAGAAAGTTATAGTTCTAGTTAGGATTAGTTTAACTTTCTCATTTTTCTTCCATCACAATATTTAATAAAAAAAAATTGTATCTTTCATTATGTATTCATTTATTAACATTCCACACAAAAATATTAATTTCACGAAATCCAAATTATTATCCTGGTACCCTTTTTAATTTTGAGTTCAGATTCAGTCAAGCTTGATATATTATTTGAATTGGTATATTGTGAAGTTTGAATCGTAGGTCTTGATGAGATCCGGATTATTTAATTTCCAGGCCTCTTCTTTCCTCACATCAACCTCTATCCACTTCTTCCTCTATCCACTTCTTCCTCACATCAAATAAAAGTCGACCGTTAAAATTATATATATAAATAAATAAAAATATGCTTCGCTCAATCACGGCCTCCATTCTTCCATCGCCACCGCCGCCGCTTCTCCCGCCAAAACCAGCGAATCCCAACCACCTCCCAAACCCCACCACCAACCGCCGCCTCCTTCTCCTCTCCACCGCCTCCATCCCCCTCATCCACCCCATCTCCGCCGCCTCCGCCGGCGGCCTCTTTCAGATGCCGCCCGCCCGCCTCACCAACCGGTAAAGCTAAAATCTTTGCACGATATCCTTTCGTCGGACTGACGATTTGTGCTTTTCGCAGGTACTACCTTGTCCGGGCGGGGGAGTCGGAGTTCGAGAGACTGGGGACGATCAACACAAACCCGGTCGCGAAGACGTCGGTGGACAGCGGCCTCTCGGAGGAGGGGAAGGAGCAGACGCTGGCGGCCGTGGTCTCGCTCAGGCGGGCGGGGGCGTGCGGCGGCAGCTGCTGGATCTGGCCGTCTATCACGCAGAGGGCGTATCAGACGGCCGAGATTATCGCAGCCGTTAATGGCATTGATCGGAGGTGAATTTTGCTCTGCCTGCTTTACGTGTTTGTTATTTTTTTAGTGTTGGTTATTTTTATAGTGTTTAGTCCTCATTTGGTTAGCGAAGTAAACTATTCTACAATAGAAAATTATTCTATATATCAGTACATGTAATGAATACATTATTTTTTTATTTGATTGTATTTTAGTTATTTTTATTAAAAATATAATAATAAAATATTTATTATTTAATTAGGAAAGTCAAATCACGAAAAAGCGTATAAATGTTCGTAGCATACACAGAAAGTCCCGACCTTTCGCGTCTACCGGAGAGGCGTTTAGAGCGTCCTTCTTCTTCTGACTCTTTTTACGACGAAGAAAGATCAAAGCAAAGGCGCTAGGTCGTCGAGCTTCTTCAAACGATGCCTATACACTGACTTTCTTTGGTTTTTAACTCTTTGGAGAAGCTGCTTTCTTTGGTTTTTACCTCTTTCTAGCTTGCGTCGTTGATGAACATCCAATTGATTTTGTCCAAGTGTTGAAGTTTAGTCTTCAGTCGATGATCCATCAGATGAATACCTTGACTGAGGAGATTGACCCATTCATTGGTCAAAGCCTCTCCGCCCTCCAATAAATATGGAAAAGCGGGAGGAAAGTCGGCATCGTAGATAGTCGATGAGCATACATAGAAGGAATGTGGAGTTTCTAGGTCCAGGTGAACAACCAGATCCTAAAGACCCTGTTGTCAAAGTTATGGCTATCGACCGCATTTGAGAGTAAGTCTCGCTACGAACTAAAACTACACAATGACGAGTTGAGTCAATAGGTTAAACTGACGCACTTCTGGTCCAGGTAATTTCCCTTTGACAAAGTTTAGCTCATTTTCAACTTGATCTCTTCATGGAAGGGTTGAAGAAAGAAGCAAACCAGTGGCTAAAAAACTCGAAACAAAGTCTCCCACCAATAAAGTTGGTTGATAATGAATACGTTGTAGATAAAAAATGAATAATGTTTTATAAAAGGTGAAAAATTGATTTGATATGTAGCTCCTCTGATTTAATAGAGGCGGTGACATTTAATTTGACATGTACACCCCTTTTATACCAGTGGAATAGATTGGGTGGAATAACACAATTTCAGAAGAGATCTAGAATATCAATACTAATTTGTTTTCACATATTCTAGTATAAGCTATACCCCCTATTCCTTGCAAAGAAACAACTTGTTGGTCTTGTTTTCTTCTATTCCTCCCCTATTTTCCCATCCAAACAAGGGCTTAGAGAGAGTAATGGATGATTGAATGACCAAATCACTTCTTTTTTCTTTTTTTATGGTGACGCACAACTGTCATTTTTTTGGTGATAAGGAATCCAACATTAGTTAGAAAAATCTCAAATACACGTAATCACCACTGATAAGCCTGAGGGGATTCAAACTTGAGAACTATGGGGAGCTCACCCATGGCTTTAGCGAAAGAGTTAACCTTGCGTGGGCTAGTTATTAGAAAGTTTTGGTTTTGATGAGCAAGTGATGGAACACATGAGTTGTATGTGTTTCATGAATTTATACATGGAGGGTGCACACAAGATTGAAAATTTAGATTGTGATGGTGATATTGGTATATGTGGGTGGTTTTGGCCTTGAACACTGATGAATTGAATTTCATAGGGATAACTAACATCATTTAGATTATTATGCAATCAGGAACCATTTGTTCATAATATGTTTGTGTTCAGAGGAATTTGCCATTTTTTGTCTGGTATTAGAGACCAGGAGCTGCCTAAAGTTGGATCATACTTGATCGTCCAAGGCAGTCATGGCTCATTAAGACCAGAGGAACAAAATCTCAGTGGCTTGATATAATGAATGAATCACTGATTTATGTAGATTTCAAAAGGTTTCAGATAATATTTGTTTCTCTAGGCTTGAGGCACAATGTTATGACTGTTGTCTTCAAACCGTGTTAACCTCATATTTGGCATCCCGAGTTTTAAACCAATTTCAAGTTCCCAGATCACGAATGAAAAGTTAAGATGAAGATACCACAGGCGAGGAGTTAGATGGCGTGGTGTTCACTAACCACCTCTTGCCAGATTGGCAAAGGTATCCCCTCTTCACTGAGGGGTCCCAGATTCGAGTCATATTTCTTTTTATACAAAAAAAAATAATACCAAAAACAGATGGAATGGATGATGGATGTTCTGACATGTTCATGGTGCGCCAAGCCACCACATTAAGAATTGTTTCTCATCTAACACGGTGCTTCTTTTCTTTATCAAAAACACTTTTTGTTTGGGGGGGGGGGGGGGGGGAGATCCTGAAATTTATGCTTATTCAGAAAACATTTGTACTGGTCCCACAAATAGCATGACTATTTCAATTAGTGAGGCAGTTTTTATGCAGCACTGAACCGTGGTTTTAATAATTTTTCCTGTTATTTATTATCAGGTATTGACTTTGGTTGGTTTGGCAGCCATATTGTGCCAGAATACAGCTTTTTGGATGCCCGTGGCCTGGGAGCATTCGAGGGACAGTCTAGACTCTGTTTCTGAGGTACATGGAGAAATCTCTTGTATATATTTGTGCGATCATGCAATTTTCCATATCTTAACACCCTTAAATGTAGATGGAAATTATAGGAATGAACAATGTGGTTTCAGGTATATGCGTCTGATAGCATATCCCCAAACATCAAGCCACCTCCAATGTATGATGGAACCCCAAATGAGAGTGTCTCAGATGTGTTTGTTCGAGTAACACAGCTCATGTCGGTCATAGAGACCCAATATTCTGGTGACACCATTGTTATCATATCTCCAGATTCTGATAATCTGACAATCTTACAAGCTGGTCTCATCGGACTCGATCTCCGAAGGTAACGACTTCATATTTCTTTCTGGTTTTGTTTTTTTCCCCCGTCTACTATTAGGCATCATCGAAAGCTTGTGCAATAACATCCCTATTATATTAGCATGCATCCCATAGGTCATATTACCTCAAAAAGAAATTGCAGTTGGCATTTACAGCAGTACATCTTAGAAAGGAATTGACATTGCTAACATCTATTTTTTATAATTTACACTCTTCATTCAACGTGTTTCTTACCACCAGGGGGTGGGATGAGTTGACTAGTGCCATGGGTTTGTGGACACCCAGAGGTTTGGGATACCTACCACCCCCCCACCCCCACCCACCCAACCCCCAAAAAAAAAAAAATGATAAGTTTCCTACATGCCCAAACAGGTTGAAGGGAGAGGAGTACAGGACTTTCAAAAAAAATCAAAGCTTCCAAAATGTATTATCCCCTCTTTTGAAATGCTTGAGAGCTCTCATTAGATTCAATGATGTAGGATCTGAGGATGCCATTTAAACACAACGTGTACTTATTAGGAACATGCTTCAGCTGTCTATTAGTGTGTGAATCTAATCTGCTAAAGCTGACATGAGACTTCCAACTTACAATTGATTTGAGTTTCTGAATTTGTATTTAGATTATGGCTTTTATATTTCGGAAGAAACGCCATGTAAATATTGCCAAAAATAGGTTGCTATTGCAATTCTTCTTTACTTATGGGAGACTGATATGACAGTTGCATCCCTCAGTCAGCAAATTTGAAAAACATGCAAAGAATAAAGCACACATCCTCTCTTTCCAATAATTTTGTTGTGAGGCTTAAGGCTTTAGCATTTCTTCAGGTAGCGTTTCCTACAACTAGTGTTTATAATGATAACCCAAGGTCAATGAAAAATCTTGTGACAGATTCCCCGTAATAAAAGCATTTTCATTTTTGCAAACCTTTGTTTGGTAATATAAATACTTCTATTTAGCACACTATGCGCAACATATACACTTGTGGATGCTTGTGATCTGAAATATAGATTGCTTCGATGCAACACTGACAGGTGATATGTGTGTTGAATTTATAGGCATCGGGAGCTGTCATTCAGACCTGGCGAGGTTAGATACATCGATGCGGGTAGCATCCCCAAGTACAAGCAACCTGCATCTGCTGTTTACAAATGCACGAATCCACCGAGCTGTAGATAGGAGAGCATTCAACACAGAACAGATTCTGTATATAAATTATAAGTGTCTGGAATGTAATACAGACATTTGTCTTGTTTAAGGAAAACTCATACAAAAGAGTGAGATGATTTGCATAAAATATGGCATCACAAGTGATACTAAAGTTACTTTAAATCAACAGTCATCATGAAGAAATGAAATGTTCAATTTCAGTGCTCATACAGTGTTGAGATTCTTATAAACTGTGTTCCAACTCAGCTTTTGAAAAACATTCTTTCTACATCTTTTCATTCGCTAGATTTCTTTTTTTTTACAAAGAATAAACAGTAATGGGAGTTAGAAAATCTACAAGCAGAAAGATGTTTGCATTCATGTTTGGGAATTTGTAGCTTTTCCAAGTGTAAAATTCATTCAAATGTGAATCTAACTGGAGTTTTAACATTTGTTAAATTAATTGAATAAAAAAGAGATTATATGATTGAATATTCGCATCATCTAATCTTAAAATGTTGTATCCTCTATTATGTAACATACACAAAAAAAAAAATATTGTATTTATTCAATCCATTTGAGTATGTATCTGTAGCTGTATGTATTTCATTATTATATTATTTACTTTAAAACAATTCAAATATTGGATAATATTTTTTAAAATATTAATAATGAAGTGGGTTGGATTAGGCTCCTTTCATTGTGTTTTACGGGCCTCAAGAGACGACAAACGGGCCAGCCCGACTTCAACCCATCCTCGGCCCGATTGTGCGACAACGGGCTGTGGTCCGGGCTTATAAACCCTAAAAAACGCAGTCTCGAAGCGGAGTACGCTGAGTGAGCTTTCCAGAGTTTTCCTTTTTACAATCTCCCGCTCGCGATCTCTCCGTGAATCAAAAGACGAAACCATCGAAGCCGATCTCTTTAGAGAGAAAGAGAGAGAGATCAAAAGACGTCATTTTCTAGGGCATCTTCATCACCGAAACCATGCATGCTCCGGTTCTTGTTCTAAGTATCCCTCTCTCTCTCTCTGCATTTTTTAGGGTTTTGATTTGAGTGGAATGGTTTAGTGTATGGTGTGCTCGCGGAAAAAACGTATGAATGGATCGTGATGCCTTTTTAGGTTTAGGTTTACATTCGAAAAGTCTTGATGTTTAGATTTAAGTTTTTGTTTGTTTATGTTGGTAAATGAAGAGTCTTTAAGGGTTTGATTTGTTGGGTTGAATGAGCAGAGGATTCGTTGTCGCGGGAGTCCGGAAGCAAAGTCCAGCATGCCAATATCCAAGCCTCGAAGGTTCGTACAATTCTTTTTCTCTATTTCTGTTTATTGGGTTGATTTTTCTGTCGATCTGATCTTTATGTGGTGAGTTCCCAATTTTTTTCAAAAAATAAAATAAAAAATGTAATTGCTTGTATGACAAAAATGTTTCCTTCAATAATCTTCATGTGCACCTCTTAATGGAATCTGTGTCCCGCACAGGCTGTCGCCGATATAATTCGTACTACTTTGGGCCCTCGGTCCATGCTGAAAATGTTGCTTGACGCCAGTGGAGGTACTGTGTTTCGTCATCAATAATGGTCTTTTATTCATTCTGTTGTTTGAAGATGACATTGATGTAGAATCCAATAAGCAATAGCACTAGGGTTACTGTTCATTGTGTAAGTTTCAATTGGAAAAAGGCTGCATGGACATTTATGTAAATATGCTGTTCTTGGAACAGTTTGATTCACATATCTGGATTGTTTCCATTTTTCACTTAGCCTTTTTACTTATGGATAGTTGGATAGTGCTACAGTGGGATGGGTTTGTGTTTGATGATAACAGGTATTGTCGTCACCAATGATGGAAATGCTATACTGCGTGAATTAGATATTGCTCACCCAGCTGCTAAGGTATGATGGGCTGATCTGTCATAGTAGCATGATTGGATAGTAAAAATTTGCACCACACAATTCTTATTCTAATTTGGTCTCTGTTTTCATTTCTAACGATATGCTGTCTGGTGACATGCAGTCAATGATTGAACTTAGCCGCACTCAAGATGAAGAAGTAGGAGATGGGACAACATCTGTCATTGTTCTTGGTATGTTGTTCTAGTGCTGTGTCTGGTCAAGTTGGAAATGTCTATGTCTATAATGAGGTCAATAAAGGGTTGTTAGCTTATGTGGCCATCAGTCTTTTAAGATTGATAGGTTATGAGCAGTGTATCACTACTTTTTCTGTAAGAGGTTACAAAATGTAGGTTCTTTATCCCCACTGTGCGCTTTAGATATGGACTGAAGCATATGAGTAAAAGTTTGTGTGAATATATATCCACCTGTTTTTGTTGGAATCTGGAAATAGTATTGTGGCACATATGACCACAGTAGCATTTCCGACATCCAGTCTCAATTGCTGACATGAAATATTCACATCCTTGGAGACCTTGAATCAGTAATTAAAATCGAAGAATCAACCATTAGTGGGATGAAGATGAGTATTAAAGGAATTGTTCTCGTCTAAAATCTTGTCCATGGTTTCTATATTTAACTATTTCTGAAATGCATGTTTAATCATCTGCAATGTGCGACAATGAAGGTATAAGCATGTTTAATGAGTTTATGGTCCACTCTTTTTAATAGGTGGAATTTTTGTTTGTTTACTATTTCCAGGTCATATCAATAATCTTATATGCTGATATATTGATCATTTGGGTAAAATCTTTTTGCAGCTGGTGAGATGCTTCATGTTGCAGAAGCCTTCATTGACAAGCGTTTTCATCCTACTGTTATATGCCGAGGTGATGTTGAATGAATTCAAATGGTTTTTTTTATGTTCGTCATTTTATCAGAGAACATAGTTTTGATGAGCTCAACTTAACGGTCTGCAGCCTACAATAAAGCTCTTGAAGATGCACTTGCGGTTCTTGACAAAATTGCTATGCCCATTGATACAAATGATCGTAAGTTTTATAGTTTACAAGGTCATCTGCTTATGCATATATTTTATGATAAAGGATTGCTTTATCTAGAAAAGTGAATAGTTACACTACAACTACTTTATCAGCAAAAAGCAGAAGAGTATGAATAGCTTCTCAAACATGAACCTTTTGGCGTACACAAATATAATTATATAACTTATTTTCTGTGGTTTTTTTGGGACTTCTCTTGTTCTGTGTCATATCGCTTATAAGTTTTTAACCCCCATCTGCATCATCATGATTATAAATTATTTTTTGTTGTGCAATGTTTGAATTGAGTGTGTTTGGGATTTCTGTATGCAGGTGTCACAATGCTTGGGCTGGTAAAAAGTTGTATTGGTACAAAGTTTACTAGTCAATTTGGGGATCTAGTCGCTGTAAGTACTCTCCTTGTTACAAATGTTTAATTTGTTTCTTGGATCACTTACATTACTTGGGATTGTGGACAAAACGTATTTCCTTTTAGTTTTGTATACATTAATTTTAATACTTGTTGAGCTGATGTAATAAGGTTGGGACCATAAATAACTTACATTATATCTGAACACTGGTGCACTTGTCGGTTGTGAGTTTTGTAATAGGGATATAATGAATTGGAGTCTGATTTAGAAAACTGTTTTATGTAGGATCTTGCAATTGATGCTACCTCAACAGTTGGTGTAGACCTTGGCCAAGGTTTGCGGGAGGTGGATATCAAAAAGTATATAAAAGTGGAAAAGGTTCCTGGTGGCCAGTTGGAGGATTCCAAGGTTCTTAAAGGAGTTATGTTTAACAAAGATGTTGTGGCTCCTGGAAAAATGAGAAGAAAGATAGTTAACCCACGTATAATTCTTCTCGACTGCCCTCTTGAGTATAAGAAAGGAGAAAATCAAACAAATGCTGAGTTGGTCCGTGAAGAAGACTGGTACTAATTTCCATGCTCTGTTGCCTTGCATCCTTTACTTGGAAATTACTATCTGCATTCCCCATCTCATAATTGTTTTTAGATAATTTTTGGCATTAATAATGTTCAATGGACTGTTAATTTGTTCTCCAGGGCGGTGCTACTGAAGATGGAGGAGGAATACATTGAGAACCTTTGCGTGCAGATATTGAAGTTCAAACCTGACTTGGTCATTACCGAAAAGGGGCTCAGTGATTTGGCTTGCCACTACTTTAGTAAGGCTGGAGTCAGTGCGATTAGAAGGTTAAGGAAGACAGACAATAATAGGATCGCCAAGGCTTGTGGTGCAGTTGTTGTCAATAGACCAGAGGAGCTGCAAGAATCTGATGTTGGAACTGGAGCAGGCCTTTTTGAGGTCAAGAAGATTGGTGATGAGTTTTTTGCATTTATTGTAGAATGCAAAGACCCGAAGGCATGTACTGTTCTTCTAAGGGGAGCCAGTAAGGATCTCCTGAATGAGGTTGAGAGAAATCTGCAGGTAGCTTGTTGTTTATGCAGGATCAGGATATGGTTAGAAATTTTTTTATTGTTTCAGCTTGCCTTGTATTGGGTTGAAAATAACCTGCAATTCTTGCTCTTGCTGACAATGCAGTCTCTTTTCCTTTTCATAGTTGGTTTTTTCTTTATGATTTAACAAGGGATCTCATAAGGCAATTGGTTCTGGCAGGACGCTATGTCTGTAGCTAGAAATATACTGAAGAATCCAAAGCTTGTCCCTGGTGGTGGTGCTACAGAATTAACCGTATCGGCGACACTGAAACAGAAGAGTTCGTCCATTGAAGGCATTGAAAAGGTACTCTGCAGTCCATGTATTTTCATCATCTATCAATCATTTTTTTCCTTTTGTAATTTTTATCCATTACAGTGGCCCTATGAAGCTGCTGCTGTGGCTTTTGAGGCTATTCCACGCACCTTGGCGCAAAACTGTGGTGTCAATGTGATTCGGACAATGACAGCTCTGCAGGGAAAGGTAAATTGATGTTTGCCCCTTTTTAAAAAAAATTATACATAAAACATTGAATTCCTGTCTCTATGTCAATGATTAGATATCCAAAGCAAAGACAATGATGTTTTTGACATTTTTTTGAATAATTCTTTTTCTAGCATGCAAATGGTGAAAATGCATGGGTTGGCATCGACGGCAACACTGGTGTGATCACTGACATGAAAGAACGGAAGGTATGATATATTTTTTTTTTACTTATAAAAATTACCTAAATTTCTCTAATACATTTACTAAAAGGTCACATTATTGAATTCACAATTTTGTCGGTTATTAATTTTTGTTCTGATTCTTTGTCAAACGTATTTGTAGATATGGGATGCTTACAATGTGAAGCAACAGACGTTCAAAACAGCCATTGAGGCTGCGTGCATGCTCTTGAGGATCGATGATATCGTGAGCGGGATAAAGAAAAAACAGGCACCTGGGGCAGGCCAAGCTCCGAAGCCCCAGATTGAGGGAGAAGGTGACGCCGATAACGAGCAAATGATCCCCGAGTGATTCAGTGACGTTTTTTGGGGTTTTCTGTATCAAAAATCACGTCTCGGTTTGTGGGGGCAATTATTAATCCACTCTGCGAATTGTTGAGAACCATTGTCAACTTCCTTTTTGTGTGTGCTGTGGGTGGTGTTAGTTGAATCTTGAATTTTGGCATTTCAAGAAAGGTTTTGGTCATATAATCTGTTTTAGAATTTGTGACAGGTAGTGGAAGTTTTTGAATGATAAAATCTTGCAATATTGTTATTCGGCATTGTAGTCCAGCTGCTGCATTTGTGCTGCTTAAACTGCAATGTTTATATTTTTTTAAAAAGGGGAATTGTAGACATTTTTATTTTACTAATCAGTATAAAAATAAACAATGTTCGAAAGGGGATGCGAGAAATAGAGAAAAAACATAAAAATCTCTCTCCCCACCCTTATGTTAGAAGCTTCGGTTAACCCTATTTGGTGATGCAATGTCACATCAACTTTCATAGGTTGAGAGCATCACCTTTCCTGATTCACCTATTCATGCCTCCCAAAATCCTCCATGGAACGAAAATGAAAGTTTCTAATATCGAGCCTACCCACAGTTTCTAATAGCATGTATATGTTTTTACGTTTTAATAATAGAATGTATAAAATATATAATATTATATATTTTAGACATGTAAGGTAATGATTTCATATGCTATGCTAGTTGACATGACTGCAATAAACGACTAATAAAGAGTTGTGTTTTTAGTACATGAACACAAAAAAAAATCCAAGGGAAATAATATGTAACAACTTCGTTAGTTTACCCTGCAACATCTAGACATTGTTAATATGCAGACATCAAGATTCAGTATCAACCATCAAAATTCATTACACCACTCTCTTCCATTGATGGCTTGGTAAGATTTGCAGATGGGGATCCTGCATAGAACTCATGCGCTTTGTAATATCGATCCAAGACCACGTTGAAGAGTGGATGAACAGGCTCCAGAAGGTTTTCGTAGGGTCCTAACACTGCCGTGGGCAATGGTGGATTATTGACATCCCTTGACCAGCTATACTGACACACGGAGAGGCCGCTCAGGCAGTAACAAGTGTGATAATGGTCTCTATACTTTCCAGGCTTATCCTTGAATCCACCCTCCAGTACCTGCATTTTTTTAAAGAACATTAATGATCCATGTCTAGGATTATTGAAACATTGTCATGCATAGATGGTTTTGTTCAAAATATAGGGATATAAATAAAGGCTTAGTTAAGTTCAACAAAATATATGTACATGTCAATAAAGGTCAAAGTAATTAAAATAAGACGAAGAATAGTGAGTTTAAAGTACCTGAGAACATAGGAGTATATATTGCTGCAATGCAGAACTGTCATATAGAGGACCCCCTTCACTTGGTGTCTTCAGGAAAGAAAAACCATTACTTGAAAGTTCTCCTGCATGAGATGAATTCCAGTTTATTAAAATTAAAATATATGTTTAGGAAGTCCAGATGCATGCAACTATTAAAAATGAACATGAACAGCTCCAAATAGTTAGATAGATTGACGCGAGAAGAGTGGGACCCTGTGAACCATGTTTACTACAAAATTGAAAAAGGCCTCGACTTAAAGGAGAGTCTTTTCTAGACCAATTTACCTTCAGAGGGCCCAGATGCCGAAACAGAGGTCTTGTTGTCAGCATCCTGCTTTTCATTGACATATAATGATCTTAACTGACCACTGATGATTGATGCCAACCGTTGCATTAACCCAAGCACAGCTCCCTGGTGTCAACTTTGATGTCAGTTCGAGATCAAAGATAATTAAATGGAACTCGGGTTCATGAGAGAATATTACTTGCCAAAATGAGTAGCACCCATCAACAAGTTTATTTGTTCGTCCCTGAAGGCCACCCTCCACTCCTTGACGAAATACTGCCCAATCCTATTTACATGGGGGCAAATGATTTCAGAAAATCTGAATGCATGATATCAATCACATAGGACTTTGTTCAAAAGGTTATATGGGATTTGAAGTCAAGAAATTTAGGCTGCAAACACACGCGTCCAACTCATTATGGATCTGGATACAGTTCTAGTCATATACACCACTGACAAAATAAACAACCCAAACAAACAATCACCAAGAGAAAACATAAATAAATAAACAAGCTATGTGGATGACTAAAAATTTAAAGGAAGAGCCGGTAATGATAAAGTTTGAACCAGCCATGTTTATTAGATTAATGAAGTTTTGTCAAATCATGATCCAAATAAAGCAGGTCACGAACTAGTATATAATAGCACATCAAATTTCTTGGATACCGCTCCCGTGATTACAACTATCGTGTTAGATTACATCATATTTACTAGGCATCCCGTAATGACTGTCAAAAAATGTCTTGTGTAATATAATCACCACTGAAATTCAAATAGCACAGAAATAAGATCCAAGAAAGTATAATATGCAACAAATAACGTCTGTGAATTAAAGGGAGAGATGAACTCTATAATGGGTCATGTTCCATGTCTCCATGTCATTCGTGGCTGACAAATTTTGTATGATTACACTGATCATTGTGCTTCACAAACAAAGAGAACAATTGAATTGACTAATATTGGTTGCTACAGATGAAAAGCTTACAATTAAACTTGGCAAGTCCAACCGATCAGCTTCACCAATCAATATCATTGTCGCCAACCCACAAAAGGTGTACCTTCAACAGTGAAATGAAAACGATAATAAGACTGGATGAGTTAATAGGGGCCATTGCTTGGAGCAATGGCAAAATACTCAAGATAAATCCTAAAGTGATCACTTTGTGCACAGTTTCCCTCCCAGCACCCTAATATATCAAGGGGGAAAATCATTCTGTTAACAAGGAAAAATGAAAGAATAAAACAGAACTCTGACCAGAACAGCAACATACCCACCATGAGCTTCAGAATTGGGCTCACCAGCAATACCGCCTTCATATGTTTGACAGCTGCAAAATTATAGAACTTTAGCAACCATTTTTTTATTCAAATATATTGAAAACATAAAGAAACACATAATAGGCACTTCATGAACACTGTTTCTAGAGATATTAAGTGGATGTGCCATTTAACCAATCTCAGGTGATTTCAAAGTCATACCCACAAGTCTGGATGAAGAAATTTTTTTTGATAGAATTAAAAAAAAAGGTGTGGTATGCCTGTATGTCATCACACCATTATATAAAAGAAATATATCATATGCTGGTGATAGGTTGTGTCCAATTGTTGACAACATATTTGATTCTTTAGTAGAAGATGAAATCTTAAAAATTCAAATTGGCGTTTAACAATGGAGACATTACAAGACACGGACCAAGAGACACCTCATAAGCAATGAGTTTTCACATAATAATCAGCAATAAAATCAACTAATGAGTAAGAAGAAAATATAACCAACCTTACGATAAAGGTTCCAATGTTTTTCACCATTTCAGAATCCAAAATATTCAAAATGCTTGCAACCTAGTGCATACAAGGATATTAGAATCCAGAAAAATAAAAATAAAAAAGGAGCATATGAACAATCACACAGATGACGGCCAGCATAGAGTGAAACATTAAACACGGTGTCTTTCAGACCTAAACTAGATAACAGATATTATAATTTATTCGACATGTTGCAAATATATTAAATGCAAAACAAGCTAAGAAGAAATAACGGTTTACATACCAAAATAATAAAAAAATTCTCAAAACCCTAAACAGTATGTGTATTGTCAAGCCCCCACTACCCAATATTATATTTTATATCACTCATAATAATGAGCTCCATTATGCCTTCCCATTGCTGTCTAAAGTTATATTTCAGAGAGTGATTATCTAGTTGAAATATGTGTGGCATTATAAGTAATTTCTAAAGGAATGTGCACTGAAAATCCCCCATGGTAATTTCCTGTGGTCTGTATAACTACTAACTTACATGTCAAGGTGACCATATTATACCACAGCAGGTGAATCACACAATTCATACTACAAGGGAGGACTCTACTTGAACCTTGCTATGTGCAAATATGAACACCACAAATTCGTGTTTACTGGCCTACCTATACCAAAAAACATATTGGTAAACAGTAATATTACTACGCTTGGTCATATACCCAATAACCTACCGCATTTGGTTTTTACAGGTCAACAATAAACTTGCGTCAATTTTTTTCCCAAAAAATAACAATTGCTAATTCTCAACATTTTTGGTTATGCATTCTTGTCTTTTTTTATGTATCAATTTTAAGCTAAGAAGCCTTCATATTTATCATGGGAAGATCCGAATACATGAGCTGGAGTTATATGATAATAGTCTCAAGGCAGGCATGGATGGGTATGGTAAGAAAGATCTAGGATTAAAGGGACACTCCAATTAAAGAAGACTGGTGATGATGACGTCGAATTGGGTATTTAGGAAACAAAAGGAAACTAGAGGCAGATAACTCACCGAAATTGCAGTGTAAGATGCCCGAACATCCATTTCACCTGCATCATGCATCCTAATGGAAAGAGTAAAGAAAGAGTGTGTTAATAATGTCAACAAAGAGCTAATTACACTAATGTAGTTCACGATTTCCCCAGTCAAAAAAATGTAATTTATATTATATATCACAAAAGAGGATGACACCTGAATGCGCCTGATGAGTCCTTCATTCGCAGTAAGAACAAGCATAGTTTTTCTCTGAAAGATCAATAAGATAGCAGATCATATCCCTTCTAGGAAAGCACATAACTGATAGAATTGTAATCATCAGCATAGCAGGACTAGCCACCTATTTATGGACATCAAAGCTTTCTCGCTTCCCAAAGTTATAAGCGAATTCACAGCAGCATAAGTCGTTGCTAGGTGGGGCATCTAAAGAAAACACGCATGAACCAAAACCACAAAATAAGTACGGCTCATACATTCAGTGCTGTTCTCATTTTGATCCTGTTCTAAATTCATAGCTATACATTATAGCATCAAAATACTCAATGAGAAGTAAATAAGAGTTCTCTTGAGTTCTTTGAAGCATTGAATTGCTTTGCTTGAGGATGAAACTTATGTTCGTGTCTCATCAGAATTTCTATAAAATTGGAAATCATCAGTATTTCTAAATTTCACTAATAGTTTCATGCCTCATTTGGAACTCATTCTGGGTACATTCTAATCTCACAGGAATCTATTTTAACAATATTCCGGTGTGAGGCTTGGGAAATATGATTACAGCAGTTACCGGATTGGTTTCCCAAGAAGCTTGAAAAGGTGAGCTTTCTGTCAATTTCTTTTTATGCCCATTTCAGAATTTTAAAATAAAACTTTTATTCCCAATTTATTTCTAGATCTATTTTCTGGTTAAATCCATTAAAGTTGTACAGTCAAATCTCCCTATCAGAATTATACTCTTTTAAATTACTTCCAAACGGGATTTTGGTGCAAGAGTCAATTATTTAAGATCAGTTCATTAACCCAAAGTATCACTGTAAAATTCATAATATTTTCATCTAATACTATGAATCCTATTAACCTGTTTAGCAGAAATTATGCCACATCCAATGAACATGGTCTACAAATTTGATCTTCGTGGGCATCACTAAATATAAAGAACCACATATGGAACAAGCTGCTCATAAAGGTGAGATCAGGTAAAATCTATGCCAGAAACTAAAGAATTTGAACTAATGAATATAAAATCCAACAATGGGCACAACTATAATATTATAATCATTAATAGCAATAATAATAATAATAAAACAATAACAAGAACAAAACTTGCCTGACCAGGTCCACCACCATATCCTCCATTTGGATCCTAGACAACAGAAATGGCACCAAAGTACAATCAAAGTGATGGGAAAATTAGAATAAGAAAAAGAAGCTCAACATGCATTATGTAGAAATCAAGGACAACACTTCCAAGTGAAACCAAGCAACAACATTCAACATTTAGAGAGTGAGTGTTTGTGATATAGATTGACTTCAGACCTGACAGCGGGAGAGGAAATCAACAACATCCTCTTCTAGCTGCGGATCGAAGGACTCCCCCAACTGAGCAATCGAGTGAAGCATCCAATAACAAAGCCACGGACGACTACGCAAAGAACACAACTTCATCAAACAAACACCCCTCACAAGTCACAAGCACCACCAAATCTATCAAACCCTAATTTCGCAATCCCAAGTGAACCAATGCGAATCAAAAGACAGAATTACTTGGCATCGAGGACGTGATAGCTGGGCGCGAGCATCCGAAGGCCTCTCATCAGGAACTCAACGTGTTTGTCCCTCCATAGTTCGAGTCTGTGAGTGAATCAGGTCAAAAACAACACCAAATTCGACAAAGACGCGATCTTTTACATGGATCCAAGACAGAATCGACATGAGCCCTTATGGATTCACTTACATGAGTGAGTGAGCTCGGGGAGAGACGTTGACGA
The DNA here is from genome assembly GCA_030737845.1 of Acorus calamus. NCBI lineage: Eukaryota > Viridiplantae > Streptophyta > Magnoliopsida > Acorales > Acoraceae > Acorus > Acorus calamus. Next base: position 4,226,846 of record CM060860.1, read on the forward strand.
GGACTCTGTAGATGTCGGAGACCTTGTCTTCCACCTTCGCTTGCTCGTTCTGAGTGACGGTGAGCCGGCTCATGCGAGGCGGACCCTCCATGGCTCCTCCCAACACAGCTTGCCTTGCTTGGGCTTTCCTCCTCTTTTAAAAGATTCTTTCGTTTCGTGATTGCTGATGTTTCACACGTTCACTCAGTTCATGAGCTCCAGACATGCTTGATTCGTGTCATTATTTTATAAATTTATTTTATTAGAATCATTTTATCATAAATCATTTTATCAAGAATCTATATTTCATCGGCCTATTTTGATTGACTAGAGGATTTATATAAAAAAAATTATTTTTCAGTTTTTAGTTCACACATGAATTTCTGTAAAGAATTTAGTTTAAATGTCTAAAATACTCTTATTATTATACATCTACTTGTAATATTTATTTCTTTATTCATATCACAATTATAAAAAATGAGTAATTTATTTATAGATATTTAACTAATATAAATAAATAAAATAACCGATTATATAATTAAACACATAATAATCTTAATTTTTTAAAATTAATTGAATAGTATGAACTCTCCTAAAAAAAAGAGAGGAGGTGGTGGGTAAAAAAAGAAAAGAAAAGAGACTATTTATTTTAGAATTGATGTAAATAGTAATTTAATTAATTTGTAAATGGTATAATAGTAATCTAATTTAGGATTTCTGGTGGAATTTGAAATTACCATCACCAAAGGGTGGGAATTTCATTCCACCTTATTTTCCCACATACATGGATTTTTATTCGAATGAGATTCATAATTACCATTAAAATTACCACTAACCAAACACTTTATTTTACACGATTTTCTGGTAATCTCATATAGAATTAAATTCCATCCTAAAGTGACACAAATCAAATGGAGCTTCAATCCATTTTGTAACCCGTTTTGCAGTCTCGTACATTGTGATATCATAGCATATGCTGCGTTATCATAATGTATGAGTATAGCGCAATTTTTTTTCTTCATTTTTTTAATGTATAAAAAAATATATTAATATATCTTCGTGTATACAACCATGTACTTTAATGATAGTGTATGAATTAAAAAAAAAAAAAAAAAACTAGTGTGAACTATATCTGGGGTTGCACGAGGGGTCGGACGTCGGTTCCCTTTTAAGTCCAAAACAAGGTTCATGTGTATTTCAATTTTTTTTAAATCATCTCTCTCTCATATGAAATATATACTTTAATATATTGATTAATATTATTTATAAAATACAAAAAAATATGATGAAGCTAAAAAAGTATATTATTTTGAGGACGGGTTGGACTGAAGAGTTCATTCAAACGTTCGAGTTGCACCCCTAGTAAAAAAGTATAAAAATGAGACACACAAACCCAAAATGCAGCCTCTCTCCCGAAACACACAAGGGGTCGATATATGCACCCCATTTTACAAGAGACCCACCTTGTTAAAAAAAAAACAGTTTTCATGCATTATTGTAATAAGAGGAAAGCTATCCCGAGGTCAGCATCCCCTTTGACGATGGTAGTGAATTATGGTCGCTCAAAGATCCGGCGAGTTAGAATAAGAGGGTTGCTCTTTATCATGTGTTCGGCTGAGGGTTTGGTGCGTGTACCAACTTAGGTTGACAACCATTTCGACGATGGTGTTGAAGTATAATCTTCCGAAGGCCCGGCGAGCTAGAGTCAGAGAAAATAAATTCACATTGTTACAAGCTTCAGACCAAACATGACAAATTTCACATTTAAACACATAGAATAGATAGTCATAGCAGCATTTATAATACATCAAAATACGATGTTAGCCTTCTATAACCAACCATATATGTGATTACGCTATAAAATACATGTTTAAATTTCAAAAGTCAAACATGAAGAGGAAAGATAGTATCATATAATAATAATAACAACAACAACAATACCGATACGAAAGCAAGGAGGGGTTGGAAACGAAGCAAGCCTTTTTTGTTGCCAAGTAATTATTTTTATTTTATTTTTATTTTTTGAAAAAGAAGTAATTGTTTTAATTGGATATGTTATTTAGTTTTATACATGGAAAAATTGATACAGTCACATGAATGATTGTGGAATTTGAACATGTATTTTGTTGTGTAGTCACATGAATAATGGGTTATGTAATGCGAACATTGTATTTTGACGTGTTATAAATGTTGTTATGGTTGTATGTTCTATATGTTTAAATGTGAAATTTGTTATAATTAGTCTGAAACTTATAACAATGTGAATTTATTCTCTCTGACTTTAGCTTGCAGGGCCTTTGGGCAACTATACTTCAACACTGTTGCCCGAGTGGTTGTTGACCTAGATTGGTACACACGCCAAACCCTCAATCGAACACATGACATGTGGCATCCCTTTGGCTCTCGCTTGCCGGACCTTTGGGCAACCATAATTCAACACCATCGCAAAAAGGAATGCCAATCTCGGGGTGGGTTTCCTCTTGCTGCAACAATGCATAAAATTGTTTTTATTTTTTTTTAACATGACGAGTTTCTTGTAAAATGGGGTGCATATATCGGCTCCCAACACACAAACCGGGGCCTCTTCATGAACCCTATTTGTTCATCCCCTACATTTCAATCGACTAACTTCACATAGAAGAGTGATTTGTTTTGATTTTCTCATGTAATCGTTTCTAGTGTTTCTCATCAGGTATTGTTTGATCCATTCTTCCAGTATTGTTTTGATTTTTTTCAGATCATGGTGTATGTTTGTTCTCCTCAAACTCTACCATGAAAAATGGTTTTTTTTCATGAGGACATTGAAGTTGTGTAAAATCATTGGCATTCTCCATTCTTGTGCTAAAATGAAAAAAAATATATCAAAATTTCATCTCCTAAAAAAATTATATCTTCACATCAAGTTCATATTTGGCCAGGATTGATTTCGATTAATCATGTCATATCGAATTACACAGCCTATGAATCGAACTGCACAGTCAAATATTAGTTACATTTTTCACTCTCTTATTTAATAAATCCAATAAAAGAGTGGAATATGTACCCAACAATTGAATGTGGATTCATAAACTGTGTAATTCAATTAATAAATTATGTAATTTACAACACTGACTGAAGTTAATCATGACTGGATGCATGATTAGATGTATGCGAAGAAGAGTAAAAAAGGCTTTGTGATGTGATTGTCGGTGGAAAAAAAAAAACACAGAACAAGACAGTCTAACAGTGCCTCACCAAATCAAACTAGTCATGGATGTATCACTAGTAATTATAATTTTTACGAAAAATATTAAACACAATCGATCCCGGAAGCCATATATTTATTTAATATAAAATACATACTTAAAAGTAATATTGTTTAAAGAACATTGTTACAAGTTTTTTCTTGTGCATTGTACACGTAACTTGATAGTCATCTAGTAAAGTATACATCTCATTAAAGTAGATAAAAATAAAGTGATTTTGTATTTGATTGTATTTTAAATTATTCTCGTTGACAAACGTAAGAATAAATATTTTGTTATTCAGATAAAATGTGAATAAAATATGGATAACAATTTAAAAAGATATAAAAATAATGATATTTGATTTGACATATAATTTATAAGAAATGATAATAGTTGATTTGACAGTGGACCCACATATTTTTTTGGATGGAATAACCTAGGATAACTTTAATTCCAGGGGTTGATTGAAATCCATATACCAGTTTATTCTGACATACTTTATCAAGGGTTATCCGGGGCAAACAAACACATCATTCTTATTAGGGGTTATCCATGAGCTTATACCCAAAACAAACGGAGGCTAGAGTCATAGACCATCCCAATAGCATGTGCAGTGTGTGGAAAATTATTATTATTTTTTATTTAAAAAACTGTTATAAACTAAGTAGAATATAAACACATAAACAAAATACACAAGCAAAATAGAGAAATAGAGAGAGAATTTATTCTTCAATTGTTGGTTGTAGAATACATAAGAAACTCATCTATTTATAGGGTGCATGGAGGAATCCCAAAAGTGAGGAGTTACAAGTCCATAGAGGTGAGGGGTAGATAGTGGGGTGATTAATAGTGATGATTATGGAGTTAAATGAGAGGGGTTATGGAGTAGAAGAGTGGGGGAGGTTATGGTTAGGAGGAGTGGTGGGTATCTACTATATTTACAACACTCCCCCTTGGATGATTATCACGCTAAGATAATTGCCTCATTAAAACTTTGCTTGAAAAATCCAGTGAGAAAAAATCAAAGCGAAGGAAAAAGAGTACAATGTAACTTAATCGTATAATGGTGTATGCGTTTAATACTGCCTCGTTAAAACCTTGCCAGAAAAACCCATTGGGATAAAACATAGGGATAGGAAAAGGAGTACAGTTCACAAAATGTCATCAAAAATTACCCCCCTCATAAATACAAGATTTCAAGAATTTTGATCGCTAACTCGTCGCATCCCGTTGTTATACACCAGCTTCTTGAATGTTGACGTCGACAAAGCTTTAGTGAACAAATCTGTAAGATTGTCCTTTAACTAAATTTGTTGAACATCAATTTTATGTCTCTGCTGGAGCTCATGAGTATAAAAGAATTTTGGAGAAATATGTTTCGTTCTATCACCCTTGATATATCCCCCTTTGATTTGAGCAATGTATGCTGCATTGTCTTCATAAATAGTTGTTGGAACATTTGTAATGAGCGATAGTCCGCATGCATTACGAATATGATGAACCAAAGACCTTATCCACACGCATTCTCGACTTGCTTCGTGGAGTGTAAGAATCTCAGAGTGGTTAGAAGACGTGGCGACCAAAGTCTGTTTTGTAGATCGCCACGAGATCGCTGTGCCACCGCAAGTGAATACATACCCTGTTTGTGAGCGAGTCTTGTGATGATCTGAAAGATATCCTGAATCTGCATAACCCTTCAGTTGTGCATCATTATTGGAATCCTTTGCATAGAATAGGCTCATGTCTGACATTCCATGAATATAATGAAAAATGTGTTTCACACAATTCCAATGCCTTCGAGTTGGTGCAGAGCTAAATCTGACCAATAAATTAACTGAAAATGCAATGTCAGGTCTAGTATATCGAGCCAAATATAATAAGGCACCAATTGCACTAAGATATGATACTTCAGGACCAAGAAGATTTTCAGTATTTTCTTTTGGATGAAAAGAGTCCTTCTTTAGGTCAAGTGATCTTATCACCATAGGAGTACTTAATGGATTACATTTGTCTATATTAAAACGCTTCAGGATTTTTTCAACATATGTTGTTTGATGAACAAGTATCTCGTTTGAACTCCGCTCAATCTGCAGGCCGAGACAGTATCTTATTTTTTCAAGATCTTTCATTTCAAACTCCTTTTTTAGATATTCGGAAGCCTTTTTGAGCTCTTCAGGAGTCCCAATTAGATTAATATTATCAACGTATACTGCAATAATAGCAAATCCGAGTTCCGTTTTCTAAATAAATGCACAGGGGCATATTGGATCATTGACATATCCTTCTTTTATTAAGTACTCAATAAGACAGTTATACCACATTCGTCCAGATTGCTTTAATCCATACAAGGATCGTCTTAGCTTGATTGAATACATGTTTCATGGTTTTGCTTCAGGCAATTTTAGTCTTTCAAGAACTTTCGTATAAATGTCGGTATCTAATTTTTTATATAAATATGCAGTAACCACATCCATTAGATGCATGTCAAGTCCTTCTGAGACTACAAGACTAATTAAATATCGAAATGTGATTGTGTCCATCACAGGAGAACATGTCTCTTCAAAATCGATATCAGGTCTCTGTAGGAAATCCTGTGCCACAAGACGAGCTTTGTATCTAACAATCTCGTTTCTTTCATTTCGTTTTCTCACGAACACTCATTTACATCCTACTGGTTTAACACCTTCAGGGGTTAGGACTATTGGTCCAAATACTTAGTGTTTTGCAAGTGAATCCAGTTCTGTTTGAATAGCAGCTTTCCATTGTGGCCAACAATTTTTTCGTCTGCATTCATCCACTGAACGTGGTTCTGAATCATCATATGAAATGATTTCTGTAGCTACTACAAAAGAGAATATATCATCAACAAGCACTTGCTTTCGATCTCACAATATTTGTGAATTTGCATAATTTATGAAAACTTCTTCATTTCCATGTACTTGATCTTCATGCACGGGTATCACTTCAGGGACGTCATTCTCTCCGGGGACTTGTGTCACTTCAGGGACTTCTTTTATAAGATTTATTATTGTTAGTCTTTCAAGAGTTTCATGTTCTTCTAGAGAATTATTTTTCATTGTTTTTCTCCTTCGGGGAGCTGAATCTTTTGAGCCTATAGATCTTCCACGCTTCAGGCGTGTCTTTGTTGATTCATTAGCCGGCATATAAACAATTTTTCCTATTTGAACATCAATCCGAGCTGGAGTATTAGTAGCTGGAATATGTGATTTCATCACTTTTGCTGCATCATTGAATGCATCTGGCAATTGATGCGCAATTCTTTAAAGATGGGTGATTCTTTGCACTTCAATTTCACATTGATTAGTGTGAGGATCAAGATGATCCAAAAATGGAGTTTTCCAAGTAAGTTCACGTCGTTCTTTTGGCGACGGATTTTCTCCCCCTAACGACAGGAATATTGTCTCATCAAAAGGACAATCCGCAAATCGAGCGATAAAAACATCCTCTGTCAATGGTTCAAGATATCTTGTAATAGAAGGAGAATCAAAGCCTACATAAATTCCCAATCGACGTTGATGACCCATTTTAGTTTGTTGTATAGGGGCAGTAGGAACTTGTACAGCACAACCAAAAATACGAAAATGTGAAATATTTGGTTGATGATCCAATACGAGCTGTAAAAGGGAATATTGATGATAAGCAGTTGGCCGAAGGCGAACTAATGCTGCTGCATGCAATATAGCGTGACCCCAAGCTGAAACGGGTAATTTTGTCCTCAAAAGCATAGGACGTGCAATTAGCTGAAGATGCTTAATAAATGATTCAGCTAATCCATTTTGGGTGTGCACATGAGCAACAGGGTGTTCAACATCGATGCCATGCGACATACCATAATCGTTAAAAGTTTTCGATGTGAATTCACCAGCTCCATCAAGGCATATTGACTTTATAGGATAATCCAAAAAATAAGACTGTAATCAGATTATTTGAGCAAGTAGTCTTGCAAATGCGGCATTCCGAGTGGATAATAGACAAACATGCGACCATCTAGCAGATATACCATAAAATACTTAAATGGTCCACATGGGGGTGGATTGGGCCACATATATCCCCTTGAATTCTTTGCAAAAATGTTGGTGACTCAACATTGACTTTTGTAGGGGATGGTCTAACTATCAATTTGCCTTGTGAGCACGAAGTGCATTGATAGTGATTAGGTAAAAGAATCTTCTGGCTCTTTAATGGATGCCCAAATGAATTATTAATTATTTGACGCATCATTGTAGACCCTGGATGCCCGAGACGATCATACCAAAGTGTAAAAATATCTGAATCATAGAACTTCTGGTTCATTACAGTGTATGATTCGATTGTTTTTATGGTTGTATAATACAACCCGGATGAAAGAGCATGAAGTTTCTCTAATATATGCTTTTAGACTGAAATAATTGAAGTAATGCATAAATATTCCATATTATTTTCACTTATAGTCTCAATATGATATCCATTAAGACGGATATCCTTAAAACTTAGCAGATTTCTTCTGGATCTTGCTGAATATAATACATCATTAATACAAAATTTTGTACCTCCTGGTAATATTATATTTGCTCTTAGAGAGCCTTCAATTAATTTTGTAGTACCAGAGATGATATTAACATTTGCATTGATTAATGTCAATGTCGAGAAATATGTTTTATTTCGTAGGATTGTATGCGTTGTTGTGCTGTCTGGCAAATAGATATTACCAACCATAACCATTCTTATAAAAAGAAAAATGAAATAAATAAGATAAATATAAAAATAAGAAAATGCATTTCAGATAACAAAGAAAAATGATAAAAAATACATAAATGACAAAGTTTGATCGTACATCAGGTACGTGACCATATTTTAAGCACCAAATAGATAACAATCATTTTCCTTGTGTTAGGGGTTTGTTCTGCGAACCTTTTCTTTTCAATTATGCTTTTGTTTAATAGCAAATCACTTCCAGTAGTTTGAGATGTTTTACAAACTCTATGATTGTTGTGCTATTGACTATATAAATCATGATCTCATCATTCTTGACCACAACTTCCATGACGAACATAAAATAAAATGCATTTACTTCGGGTAATGATGTTATGCCATTGAGTTGGGTTACATGAGAAAAAAATCGTTGTTCGGCAACGAGAATATATAAAATTGATGCTCTCAATATTGCTACAACTGGAGCATATTTGAGGCATAATGGCCGGTGGACTTTTGTAAATGATGAATTAATCTTTAAATCATCTTCATTATGATGGTAATGGTGAATGCTAATCATAATTTACATGTTCCTGCTGGGATACATGGATCTTTTTTTCTTTCATTTGGTCCTTCAAGGACCCAAAAAGAAAATATCATATAACTTTTGTTATGTCTTACAGGGATACAAGCAATCATGATTTATGTATATATATCCTTCAGAGATAAAAATTATATGGTCCTTCAGGGATACATTCTAATAATATCTTTCACATGATCCTACAAGAATCCATGTAATAATTTATTTATTGTTAGTCCTTCAGGGTTAAAATAAAATAAAATTTGCATATGGTCTGATTGGAACACATTATTCATAACTTCTACATGTTCTTTCGGGGATCCATGTAAATACAATTTTTGTATGGTCCTATAGGCACACATGACACTGTAACATTAAAATAAATTTCAAATCAAATATTTATAAATATGAAATTAACTGATACAAGGAATAAGGGCTGATGTTAACACAAATCTAAGCAATAAGTGAAACATCAAAATATAATTTCATAGTCAAATAGAAAAAAATTTAAGCTACAAATTTTAATCATCTCAGCCAAAATATATATATTTTTTACATATATATGAATATATTGAGACTAATGCATGGCATAGTATGTTACAGTATTGTAACCACAGTATAGTAACCGAAACACTATATATGTTGAATAAATAAACTAATTAATAAGATATGTATGCCACATACAAAAATGAAATCCACGTGGAAAACTTTTAATTTTCATTATTAAAAAAAAAAAATTTCATCAATAGAGACAAAAAAATAGAATATTTCATGCAATCATAAACAAGGTTCTCACCATCAAAGAACTTGTGATATATGGAACCTATCATATTTATTTATTTATTTTAGACAACATTATCAATAAATCTAAAAATAATGTTACCGTGATCACACAGAAGAGCCTACACCAACCTGTAGAATATATAAGTATATAACTGCATGTATGTTTGCAATATTAACATGAGGTGTATCATTTCACAGTAATAATATTTAGTACACGAGTAAATAGTATCATACACAATAATGATAACATAAAGTATAAGATTATACATTGTCTAGGAGGAAAAATATTTAGTACGTGTAACACTATTTTTTTTCAAATCTCATTATGTAATGAAAACTAATAAAATTTTCATGTAAGAAATTGCGAACAGTTACACGAGTAAATAGTGCGTACTTTTTAAAAAATAACATGACAAAATCTTACAAACCGGGTACTGTTGACATCCAATCATATTATAAACAAAATGAATTCATGATGATCTGAACATCATAAACTCACCAAAATACAAACCTCTTTGACAAAGTAGACTAGAGCATCGTCGTGCTGATAACGTGTTATAAACTAAGTAGAATATAAACACATAAACAAAATACACAAGCAAAATAGAGAAATAGAGAGGATTTATTCTTCAATTGTTGGTTATAGAATACATAAGAAACCCCTCTATTTATAGGGTGCATGGAGGAATCCCAAAAGTGAGGAGTTACAAGTTCATAGAGGTGAATGGTAGATAGTGGGGTGATTAATAGTGAGAGGGTTATGGAGTTAAATGAGAGGGGTTATAGAGTAGAAGAGTGGAGGAGGTTATGGTTAGGAGGATTGATGGGTATCCACTATATTTACAACAAAAACATATATATATATATATATTAGTATATTTAAATATATAATTTGTACTTTAAACAGAGGGAGGTGATGGTAAATCTCATCTATTATATATACTCTATAATAAAGCGCAAGAGCATGCACCTCTTCACCCAACTAATTAGGGGTGGCCATGGGACGGGCTCTGGCCGGGCTTTTTTCGGGCGGGCTTTGACTGGGCCTGAGGGGCTTCGGGCCCGGGCCAGGGTCGAGACTAAAGTTCAAAATAAGGTCCGAGCCCGCCCATAGGCCCGGCCACGAACGGGCCAAGTCCGAGTTGGGCCGTGCTTAAGGTTCGGGCCGAGCTTTGTGGCCCACATATTTTTTTTCATTTTTTTAATTAAATTAAAACGTACAATGAAGTAAATAAAAAAGTTAAATAACTTGAATTGAAAATACTTTGAACAATAAAAATATTTGAATTGAATATTGATATAACTTCACAATAATTGCATATTATAAGTTCACAACAAGAAATATTTGAACATTAATTGAATAGGTACTATAAATTCATAGAAAAATATTTTAATGGAACATTACAATGATTGAATATTAGCTTATGGGTGATGACTACATCACAATAAAATGAGTACATCCCAACTAGGTTGGCACCTACCCATTTTATCTATCATTTGCACAACTCTACCCAAAGCCATCCTTCAAGAAATGACAAGAATACAAGTAAATTTAAACTAAATTTCAATTTAAATTTACAACATCATCAAATTAGTCTTCCAGAGCCTCCTCAGCCAAGATAGTCTGAGTTCTTTGTTGTGCTTTGTACCAATCTCGTAGGCACACGCACTGCTCGACTACATCTAGATGTAAACGACTTCTATAATCACTCAATACTCGATTTCCGGTGCTAAATGCTGATTCCGAAGCAACTTGTGAAGCTGGAACAGTCAATAAGTCTCAAATTCTGAGAGATAAGTGATTGAAACTTGAAAGGTTGTGGGGTATTAATAGTATTTTTGTGAATTTTGAAATTCAAATTTTGATACCAATATAGCCGTTGGGAGGGTTTCAAAAAATATCCGTTGGGGTGGGTTTTTAAAAAATTTTAACGCCCATGACCGGGCCGGGCCCGGGCCTACGGGCGGGCTTTTCCAGGCAGGGCCTTGGGCCGGGCTCCGGGCCGGGCTTTGGGTTTTTTACCAAGGCCCAAGCCCGGCCCTATGGAAGGTCCGTACCCGGGCCGGGTCCGAGCTCGCGGGCCGTTTGGCCACCCCTACAACTAATTATAATATAAAACAGTTTATATAATTCAATTAAATATTTTATGATATTTAGTTATTAAAGTTACAAAATCTATACATCCTATTTTTTAAAATTTTAAGAAATTAATTACATAAGAAATTCACCATCTCATTATTTTTAAACTATAAGCACTATTTATCTGAAATTATTTATACTAAATTATTACAATAAATTTATTCAGTTATAGGATTACAAAAATAACTTCATGTTGAGCATGATTACGTTTCATATATATGAAAATTATTGCGTGCGACGAACGGCAGGTGCGGCCGCGACGTGGGCAGTTCGATCGCGGGTTCATCGCATCCAACGGTCGACGTGAATCGCACTCGACCGTCCGATGCGATGGACCCGTGATCGATGGCCCGTGATCGCTGCGGCACCCACCGTTCGCCGCACGCAATAATATCCCTTCATATATAATACATAATATAGATTTAGAATTTAAAAAATAATATGTTAAAATAGTAATACTATAAAAATTTATATTAAAAATATACTTTTATATATATAGGGATATTATTGCGTGCGGCAAACGGCGGGTGCGGCAGTCGATCGTTGGATTCACGTGCTGTAGTCGATCGTGCGGCAAATGGATCACGGGTCCATCGCATCTGACGGTCGAGTGCGATTCACGTCGACCATTGAATGCGATGAACCTGCGATCGAACGGCCTACGTCGCGGTCGCACCTGCCGTTCGCCGCACGCAATAATTTTCATATATATATATATATAATATAATTTGTTAAAATCGCGTTAGCGCGTACAAATACGCTAGTTTTCAAAAGTCGGACTCTTGTCCGGTTGCTCCAATAAAAAATACAGTCTTTCACCTCTCAACGGTCAAAATCCAATAGATAGATGCCACGTGTCGGTTCAATAATTTTTCCTCAAGCAGCCCCGGGGAGAGAGAGAGAGACCGACTCCTACTCATTCGTCCACGTGTCCTTCCTCTCCTCACCTATAAAAGTGCGCTCTGTCTAATCTACTCTCTCACTCACTCCGCTCTATCGTATTTGACTTCTCCGTCACAGAGAGAGAGAGAGAGAGAGAGAGAGAGAGAGAGATGGCGATGAGAAGGGCAGCATCGGCGGCGGTTAAGGCAATGGCGGGGTCGCCGTCGGTGATCTCCAGACAGCTCCACGTAAGTGATCGAGCTCACTTGCTTCGATTCGGTCTTGGTTTCCAATTAGGATGACTCTTTTTTGGGTAACTTTGAATCTGCCGATTATTATCTACGGATATTTCAAAACATGGAAATTTTTGGGGAAAAAAAATCATACCTTTGTTGTGGGGGGTGGGTTTAGTGAAGGTTTCACCAGATGAGGTTCTGAATTCGGGATTTCGTACATTTGAGTGCAATTGAGGCCTATTGCTTTTTATGGGATTTGTTTTAAGTGGGTTTCCTTTTTTTCCCCTAATTGTATCTTTTTTTTTTCTTTTTTTTTGGTTGAGCTCTTTTAGTGAAATTGAGTTTCGTGGGTTTCTTTTGGTTGTTCAAATGTTGGATTTTTCGTTTCTATGAAGATACTGATTATTTGAAAAGTTCAAAGTTTTGGAAGAATTTTGAAAAAAAAATCACATTTTTTTTAGAATGATAAAGGGTTGACCAAAAAGGATTCTGAAGTCCTAATCGTGCAATATTTTCTGAACACCAAAAGTGGTTCCTTTTGTGGTTCGGATGTTCGAATTTTGGTTTTTGAAGCTACTGGGTAAGTTTTAAAATTTGTGATCTTTTAAAAAAATCACATCTTTTTGTATAATAAAGGCTTAGCCGATAAGAGAGGTTCTTTATAATCTGTATTGTGCAATGTTTTCTTAAACCAGCTATTGTAAAATTTTTGTGAAGAGGTCTGAAGTCATGATATTGGTATCCTAAGTTTGATGTAACGATTTTTTCTGCAATTTCTCTCTTTTTTATTTGGTTTTCTTTGCTTGTTCTTTTCATTTATCAGGCTTCGCCAGGACCAAAGAAGATTGTTGGGGTGTTTTACAAGGCCAATGAGTATGCAAAGTTGAATCCAAACTTTTTGGGCTGCGCAGAGAATGCGTTGGGTATCCGTGAGTGGTTGGAGTCGCAGGGGCATCAATACATAGTCACTGATGACAAAGAAGGGCCCAATTGCGGTAAGTTGTATACTTTTCTACATGAATTCATTTTTTATAATCAATGGGTCAAACTTGTCTCAAACAACTCTGATCCCTTGTACATCAATAACATGTTTTATGAGGATTTTTGTAAAGTAATCAGTGTCATGCAGATGTAGATGGGTTTGATATGTTGATGCCCCCATGGAAACGTTTCAGTTTTCCATCAAATATTCATTCTCTATGAAGTTTGATTATGTGTACATTCTATAATATCTCATATAGTACTCCATTTACTGACATATAGTTTCTAATAGTTATAAATGCACATCCATCCATGCAGAACTCGAGAAACATATCCCAGACCTTCATGTTTTGATATCCACACCCTTCCATCCGGCCTATGTGACGGCTGAAAAAATCAAGAAAGCCAAGAATCTACAGCTCCTCTTGACTGCTGGCATTGGTTCTGACCATATCGACCTGAAAGCTGCTGCAGCTGCGGGACTGACGGTTGCAGAGGTCACTGGAAGCAATACGGTGTCAGTTGCAGAGGACGAGCTGATGAGGATTCTTATCCTTACCCGTAACTTTGTTCCCGCTCACCATCAAGTGATCAATGGGGAGTGGAATGTGGCAGCAATTGCTCATAGAGCTTATGACCTTGAAGGGAAGACAGTGGGCACTGTTGGGGCTGGACGCATTGGCAAGCTTTTGTTGCAAAGGTTGAAGCCCTTTAACTGCAATATGTTGTATCATGATAGGCTCAAGATGGATCCAGAGATCGAGAAGGAAATTGGAGCACATTTTGAGGAGGATCTTGATGCTATGCTTCCCAAATGTGATATTATTGTCATCAACATGCCGCTTACTGAGAAAACCAAGTGAGAATTCAAACAAATATTCATTTTTTTCCACTCATTTGTCCTGACATTACTGCACAAATTGCCATACATGTTTCCCTTTGAGCCGAGTTTTTTGAGATGGTTATTCCTTTGGCAGTATAGAAGATTAACCTGAGATTATCATGACCATCTGAGATAGATTTTTGTTGTAACAGTGAATCTAATTGATCTACAATGTTACCTCTTTGTTCAACTTTGAAATGTATATGCTATTTGGATAAAGAAAACCATACCATGAATTGTAGGCCCTGCTACATGAACCTTGTGTGTTCATTTGCATGGCTGAATCTGTATCAGTCCTGTATATAGTCAAATTCCCTTTTCCATATCGGTACACATGCTGTCCTCTTCAACAGAGGATGTGGATCTTAATTTGTAATCGTTTCAGTAAAAAATTGGCTCACCGTGATTTCTGTAGTCAGCTTCCAAGCACAGTGACATAGTCAATGAAAACTCAGTTTGTCTTGGGGATTCAAGTTTCCCACTTTGGTTCACCATTTATGTCGCACATATTGATGCACATTATTTGCTATCCTGAAGTTTGAAATGCACTGACGTAAAAAAAGAGCTGTTGACGTAATTTTTCGTGATGGGGGACATTTGTTCCTCACCTTATTTATATGTTTTAAACTCTCAGGGGAATGTTCAACAAGGATAAAATCGCAAAATTGAAGAAGGGAGTCCTTATCGTGAACAATGCACGGGGTGCGATCATGGATACGCAAGCAGTCACGGATGCTTGTTCCAGTGGGCATATCGCAGGTATCATAGAACACCATGAATTGACCTTCATTAAGATATTGTAAATATCCATTAAAAATTATTTGAATCACAGGTTACAGCGGGGATGTCTGGTACCCACAACCAGCTCCAAAGGATCATCCATGGCGATATATGCCAAACCAGGCGATGACTCCTCATATATCCGGCACGACCATCGATGGTCAGGTATGTTAACTATTGAACTATTTCTTTAGTGGCAATATAATAAAAATCTGGGATGAAGAACAACAACAAAAAATAAAATCTGCTTGTGCAGATGAGATATGCAGCAGGAACCAAAGACATGCTGGATAAATACTTCAAAGGGGAGGACTTCCCAGCTCAGAATTACATTGTAAAAGAAGGGAAAATAGCCAGCCAGTACCTCTAGTCCCTCCCCCCCCCACACACACACATATATAGCTATGGAGAACCTGAGATGGGTCCAGTGTTTCCCACCCCTTTAAGATAATGCAAATAAGATCCAATGGTTTGTGCTTTTGCTTTTCTATGTGTATGAATAAGAGCAGTGGTTTCTCAGAGACCAAAATATGTGTATGATCAACTTGGTTTATGGTGATCAACTTGGTTTCTCAGTGCTTTTCTATGTGTATGATCAACTTGGTTTATGGTGTTATATCAAGGTTATGGATGCTGGAAGACCAAAATATGTGTACTTTCGCATGACCAAAATCATCTTCTTGTATGAATGCATGAATTCTCAAACATTTTTAACAATGTACAAAAACAGTTCAACAATGTACACAAACTTGTTAATAATGCACATAGATGATGAAAGAGGGATAAAAATGAAAAATATAATGGTGGAGTTAACGGTGTCCAAACAGAAGGACTCGAAAATATTATACAATCGGTCTGGAGACTTAAAAATAAATTCAGATGTTTAGGGACCTAAAAATAATTTCAGAATTTTTCGAATGACCAAAATTAATTTTCCATTTTTTAAAAGCTATTTTTTATTTTCTTCAAAACTTGCAACGGCTAATGTTTAAAAATAAGTTTGAATTAATAAGTATGATTATTCTAAAAGAGTAAAGAGTAATTGTATGAGTTGTATTACTGTATTTAGGAACCACTATAGTGCTATTCAGTGTAGATATCTATGTCTAAAAAACAACACATGCAAATTAAATAGGAATATTTTTTTGACTACCTTGAATAAATTAAAGATAAATGGTAGATGAATATTTATAAATTTTAAATGAAAAATTATATTTTAATATTAATTTTATGTTTAAGAATACATTAGGGAGATGTGACATATATCACATGTTTTGAAATATATGAAAGGCTGGCATAAAAATAAAATGACATTTTAATCTACTGACATACATAGCATTTTTTAGGCATTGAACAAGCTTATGTTAGATCAACCAGATACAACTATTAAATTTTATTATGATAAAGTAAATAATGTTTCTGTGAAATTAGAGGAGTCAGGGACTTCTATATAAATTTCATTAAAATAAAATCGAATAATGTATACTAGCATTCATTTACAATACAGAAGATATACATGCAAAATAAATCATCGCAAGTGAATCATAATTTGTCTCTTAAAATTCATTTAAAACTGTTTAGTTTTCACTTTATGTGTGCATACTTTCTGAATCAGTGGAGACTTGTATATAAAATAAAAGAAACTTATAAAACATGTTACGCTTGATGCATGGAATTCTTAAGCGCATCGAACGGTAGTGATTTCTCTATCTATCCAGGGACACCATAGTAAATATAAAAAACTTCAAGGATGAGACAGGAAATCGCGAGGTCGTCAATCGGACGGTCACAAATCCTCTATCCCTCTCTCTATAAAAATCGAGCGGTTCTCGCCTTGTCTTTCGTTCTCCGTTTCGATAGCTTGAGCTTCAAAATCATCAAAGGTACTTCAGAAACCCTAATTTTCCTCTTCATTCGAACAAGGTCGTCCCTTATTGGATTAATGGAGACTCTTATTCCGATCATTGCGATTTCGGATCTGTATGTGGTTTTGAAGATTTTGTCGATCGGTTTCTGTCATTCGTTTTGTTTTGATTATTTTGATCCATGAATTCAGGGTACAGGTTTGTTGTTTATGAGACCTGTTCGTGCTTGATTTGGTGTGATTTTTCTTTTTCAATTGGTTATTTGTCTTCGTTTTGCTTTGAAGAAACAAAGAATTAAAAAAAAACATCGATTCGTTCTGTATTGCCTTTGTACGATCGCTATGTTGAAAATCTGATCTTATAATGGGTCTACTTGTTTTAACTCTCGCTCATCTGTTTCGAATGTCCCTTTAATTTCGTTTTCAATTCAATCCGATGTGTATGGGGTTATAAATTTGTCATCTTGTATTAAAAAAATGGATACAAAGTTCGATATATTGTATCAAAACATTATTCGGATCGATATCTGTTTGTTAAAAACATACGTTACAAAAACAGATATTGGATGAATATCCTACATTTGTTGTTATATATGTATTGATGCTATGCTTCAGAGGGTATGTGATGGCGGATTCAATTTAAATAAATGCGAGGACTGTAAATTTGTGGACTTGACTAGTTGCTTGGTTTTACTATGCCTTCCCTGTTAATGATTGTATTCATATAGTCCTGCTCTATCTTGGTGGACTGCAGTTACCAGAATCTTGATTATTTCATTTATGTTATCTATGGTTTACCAGCAATGGCTGAGTCTAAGACTGGAATGAGGAAACCGGTGTTTGCCAAGGTCGATCAGCTTCGACCTGGAACAAGTGGACATACCCTCACGCTGAAAGTGGTGAGCTCAAAGATGGTTTTGCAGAAAGGACGCTCTGATGGTCCCCAAATGCGCCAGATGCGTATTGCAGAGTGCTTGGTTGGAGATGAGACTGGGATGATAGTGTTTACGGCCAGGAATGAGCAAGGTAATTGACTTTATTTGGTGTTAATATGTTGGAGAAGGAAATTTCTTTATGAAGTTTTGTTGATCTAAACTTTTTCCATAATTTATATTTCTGTCATCTTGCAGCTTTCCCCTGCTTCATAGTTTGATTTTCAGTTTGTATTATTAAGTCGTAGTAGCTAGCATTTTGAATATTGTGATAATATTAATAGAACATTGTACATTTTATCTTCACCATTTTTATCATGGAAATTGGAGAAACTTGTTGTTAGCACAGTTTCTTTTACTAGTTGATATGCATTGTATCAAGCTATGCTTAGTTTTTAATGATAATGACACTTGCGTTTGTTATTGTCTGAAATGATTTGTATGATTGTATCAGCTGGTTGCTATTAAGTTCCATCCATTGCTTATTGTTGTTGGCTGATATGAATATGTTTGCTCATAATGTAGTGTGGTAAAGTCCTAATCTGAAGTCCTTAAACTAGACCTGAATGTTACAAATTTAAACAAAGCAAGGCAACAAATTCAAAATGTCAGAACCTTTCAACTTGTAAACAACATCAGTGTTCAAGTTTGCAACAACAATATGACCTGTTTTTTGGTGTATTTTTCCACTTTTCTCCATTACTTATAGTTTTTCAATATTTGATGCAATTTTTTTTTTTGAAAGGAAACAGTAGGCATTCGCCCTCATAATATCGTTATAGAGAGAAAGCCCAAAAGGGAAATACAAACATATATGGTTTTGGGTTTAAATTTAAAATATTGGTTTAGAGTCATGATGATAGCATAAAAGTTTGGATTGTTGTTGTTCACGAATCTTTAACTCACATTAAACTGAATTCCAGAACTTCTAACTTTTATATATCTTACTTTATGAAAGAAATAATTTGGAATAAGGAGGGTAAAAACACTAGTGTATTTTGCTTTTGATTTTTTCTTGCGCATGACCCTTTATCAATTCTCTTGTTCTGTTCTGTTGTGAATGTGTCAAGTTATAGGGTCTCCAAGGCATCCATTTCATGAATCCTTGGTATTTTATATCATTATCGATATGGGATTCAGTTGTCACTTGTCACCCTTATGATACATAGTCATCGTGTTAGTGAAATTTCGTTACTTGTTATTTAGCCTCGCTGTTTCTCTTTTTCCCTTCCACCTGCTTTGTGGTGTTGACAATTTTAATTGGTATGAATTTTCTGGAAGATTTTAAGGGAGCTGATCTCATTGATGCAGGTAACTCACTCATTGAATTGCATGAATTTCTGCTCTAACTTTTAAGGAAAAGATATTGTGGAATATCTTTCTTTCTTTTCTATGATCTCCATTCAATTATTCAGTTGTCGTAATTCATTAAAAGAAGTGGCTAATAAGATGGGTTCCCTGTGAACTCTTAAGGTCACGCAGGAGGCATGCCAGTACTCTGGACATGGATTATTATGTCCATTTTTTATCTTTCAAGATTCTGTCTGGATTGATTCTGCAAATCAATTATTTCTTCCTCTTGCTGTCTTGCATTTCATATACATCTTAGGATTATCTAGTAGTCCTTTGAAATATAAATTAGCTTTTTTGTCTATATGTATGAATCTGCCAATTATCATGACATATATGTTTCGTTCCCAAATTGAAATTTTACTACCAATATTCACTTGACAGTTACTGAAGCCAACAATTATATGTTCCATTTTTTTTATGGAGAATGGACTTGGTGAATTATGGAAATGAATTCCCAACATTCCTTTTTTACACTGATGAATGCTGATTTTCTCAAACTATTTTAACCAGATAGATTTTATTTTAACAAATGAATAGGCTAAATCAATGATGCTAAATGGATCGATTGTGTATTGCTGTCGTTTGAGATGATCTTTCATTATCATCATGCATTGGTTCACAAGTTGTCCTTGTGTTTCTTTTTCTATATATTTGCCAGATGATATATGCTTGTTCAGTTCATATGAGCCTAATGTATGGGTGTTGTCATAAATATTTAATATGAGGGTTCTGTTAATGAGTGTCCTAAAGGCACTCGTTAAGTCATAGTATTGCTCACAATTTTGAAAGTCCAGTATTCCTATCAAATCGTCTTCATGAGAGAAAAAAAAAAAACTAAAATACATTTTTTTTATCCAATTGTCTAACCTACCCTTTACACTAATCCAATTATGTTATGCCTGCATTGCTTTCCCATAACGTGTTCATTACCATAAAAGCAAAAAAAATCTTTTGTAGGATTATTAGTCTTGCATTTTGGGGGAAAAAAGGAGTCATAACGTGGTTAGAAGTGATTTAGGTGGATATTATGCTCTCCCCCTCCCTTTGATAGCGGGTTCAGATTTTTGGTCAAATAGGATATTGTAATACACACAAAAAAAGATTAGGCAAATTTCATTATAGTACTGTAATACCCATGAAATTAGTCCACTTTAGTCTTGTTATATAAATCACTTCGTATGTGGTATAATCTGTACTTTTTTAAATTCCAATTGTACCCTTACATGAAATGTGTAAGCGAAAAATGCACCTTTTTTTAAAAATTATTACTGTATGCATGACTGCTTATTTATCTATACTAGTTTGTGAAAATTGGTATAAATCCTAGTGTGCCAATTCAATAATGATTTTCAGAATTCCACTAAATTAGTGTGATTTTGGTTCGCCACTGTTTTCTTTCTTGCCTTGATTTTGAATCAGGTGGGACTCGCATTTACTTCCAACACTACCACTTTTTGGTTGGTGATCTTAAGATTGAATCAGAATCTACCTTAGAATACCATGAACCAAATGGGGCCCTAGATCCATGAATAGCTAGATTTGATTTTAAAAATGTGTTTGAAACCAGGGAGTTTCTTTGGGAACCCAAGATTTCAGTCAGTCTCAGAATATAGTTCTTGTGTTGTCCTTGCATACAGTTTCAGCTTCTGAGCTTAATTTTCCATGAAAATATAGAAGCACAAATGCATCAATGTTGAAATGTTCCCTTTTCGGAATGGATGTATCTCTGCTTTTTCCCTCGTTTGAGAACAAATCATGTCATATGTCCCAGTTGACCTGTTGAAGCCCGGTGCAACTGTAATTTTGCGCAATGCGAAGATCGACATGTTCAAGGGATCGATGAGGCTGGCTGTGGACAAATGGGGTCGCGTTGAAGTTACCGAGCCAGCTGATTTCACTGTTAAGGAAGACAACAACCTGTCACTCGTTGAGTACGAGTTGGTCAATGTTGTGGAAGAGTGAATTCTCTCTAATCATCAGTCACCTCCACCTAAACCCAGCCGAGGAGGGACAAGAAGTGATGTGATTTTCTGAGGTCGCCAAGAGTTTCTGTTTTAGGAAAAAAGTCAATGCAAATTCAAGTCTTTCAGGCCACAATCATGAAGCCGCTTACCAAAAGGAGTTGATAAAAAAAAATGTGCCACAGCATCGGTGGTGCAACCTGTGGAGACTCCAGGTGAGCAAGAAACCAGTGATTGCACCTGTTTTAATGAACTATCTATGTTATGCTTAAATGGTTTTATTTTAAAAGAATATGTTTCCACTATGGGGTCAGTTGATATTTCTGGCTGGGGATCTGTCCATATTATATCTAGTAATTTCTGCTGTTGGGTTTTTGAGATATGAAATAAGGCAATATTTATGTTGCAATGTATATGTTGATTGTTTGCATGGGAAATTATGTGCTCTTCCTTTTATAATAATGAGTAACAATTGCATTTCACCTATTGTGGCAGTTTTTGACAGAAACATATATTTTAATAGGATAACAGAGTTCATAGTGTGAAGGTGCTTTTCACAAATTTTTGTGAGATGGTGGTGATAGTGTCATATAAATCTTTTAGTCCTGACTTCTAGGACTGTTAGGTATTATATTGGGGTGGATAATAGTAAATCTTTTATTGCCTTTTTTTATTCTTATTGGAAAAAATAAAAATTTATTTTTGTTTGTCACTCGGATAAATTGAAGACAATTGACAAATAATAGGTATTCAAGGCCTTTATAACTTTTCGAGTGACAATTCTACACAGTTTGGGTTTTTTTTTTTTTTTTTGAGGAAACTGGTAGACAATTGCTACCTCGATTGTATTAATAAACCGTAGTTATAACGTCCGAAAAGAGAGGGGAGAGAGATTAACACCAAAACAAAACAGAAAACAAACAACTGGAAAAAAGTGCCAAATAGAAGAGAGTTCAATTCAAACACATGAGGATATGAGCTGATCTCTCCATAAGTGATTTGTAACACTTAGGGAAACTTAGGGAATGTGTATGGGAGATGTAACAAATGTTACATGTTTTGGGATGTGTGTATATTGGGTGAGATATTTTTTCAAAAATTTATGAAAGGGTATTAATCCGTCATATATACAAGTCCTTATAAGCTAGTTCTCCTTGAAATAGTTATCAAGGTTTATCCATCCCCTGTTATCAAGATATAGCTAACTGATGAAATAGCTGAATTGTGGAATCTGATGAAGCACAACAGTTTCAAATAGTAGGTGGGAACAGTTATGCAGATCCAGGGATATTAACAATCATTTCAACAATAGACAAGTGGGCAGGTTATCTACAAAGCAGAGATCTGTAAAGCAGGGAAAAAAAACCTGTTCATGTTGTTTTTCCACCTGACTTCATGTGCTTGTTCAACAATTTCTGTGGCAAATTGTACAATTTCCCAGATAAATGAACTCATCAATGACCACAAATTATTTCAAACAAGGGCATCAACAAAAGAGATACTAACATGTCTGCAGGTGGGTTGTCATTCTCAACATCTGCTTTGTATCCCCCCTCACATGGCACAGGATGGATTAATCATTTTTGGTTTTTGTATTTTTTTTTTGTTGGGTAAAAAAGAATTTGTACTGCCATATGAAGTTAGTTACATCCAAAAAGTTACATGCTTCACAAAAAGAGAAAAATATATACCACATTTTAAACTATGTGGATGCAGATCAAGGAAAGTGACCAAGGAGGTGTGGATACCTCCCTCTGACCTGCCTCCAGTAGCAAGAGTACAAAAAGAGCATTGTATACTTCATTTAGCTACTAAGCGGGTGAAAGCTTGACCTGCAACGTCCTTAAACAAAATGGATTTTAAATCCTTCTTAACTGTGCTGGCTGAAGAACAGTCTCCCCGGGGGTGGTCCGCAATGAGGCCAGTAGATGAAATATGGTGTTTTTGTATTGTTGATCAACAAAGATCAATTCTTTTTATTATCAGTGGTGTCTTTTCGCCTTACAACGAATCGAATCGATAAATCTCAACCATGGAATTGCTTTAAGTGAAGTGTTGTTTATCATGTGCTTTTTTAGATTCCCAATTGTTGAAAGGAAGCACAAAAGGTTCTAAATTCATTTAAATGTTGTGCTCATCTTGTTCTCTCGTTTTTGAAGATGAATCACATGAAATGCACACAAAACATGTCGATAAGAGGTCTAAATCAGATAATGGTGTCTGCTTCAATTATTTGCAACAAGTGAAGTTCATACTTGAGTTCAAATCTATTTGGGGCTCACACAATCTTTTAATATTCTCACATATTTATTCGAAGATGAATAAATATGAATCACATGAAATGCACACAAAACATGTGGATAAGAGGTCTAAATCGGATAATGGTGTCTGCTTCAATTATTTGCAACAGGTGAAGTTCATACTTGAGTTCAAATCTATTTGGGGCTCACACAATCTTTTAATATTCTCACATATTTATTCCCAAATTTCAATTATACACATTCCATCTTTATAGATGATATATTCTTTGTTATTCATTTCTAAAGTAATAAACTTGCCAAAGTATTTTGTTCTTCCACCTCTGCATCTCTTACTTCATCCTATGTTTGGCTTGTTAATACATTGAGTTCTCCAATGATAATTAGTATCCATTACCAACAATCATTTCCTATTTTAGGTACAATGTGAGAAATAAATATGGAGGCAGATATCTTAGTAAAATGAATAAATTATTAGCCAGAAGCTAAGTGACCATGTTTTATTATTATTGTTATTATTTTGGTTGAACACAAGGTAATAATTATAATTGTAACAGTCCTATTATAATTTCAGTTCCAAAGAGTTATTGCAATAGAGATAATCAGCCAACAAGTCAAATCCAACAAACATACATTCTCATTGACCATGTGCATAAAAAAAATACAGATTGTCAATAGAAACCATTAATACACATATTCTTCGGATATTAAAATTCATTTGACCATGCCAAACAAGTTGAATTCAACAAGTGATAACATATCATTACAAGTTTATGTTATATTATACATATCCATCATAACATCACTCTCCTCTCCAAAAAACTTAGCATTGCACATGACATGTCCCCTCTCTCAACAGTCTTTGAAGGCAACACCTCCCTTTTGATGATAAATGATTCTAGTGTTGAAAGTGAAATTTCCAATTCCATTTATTTGAAACAGATATATCAGATATTCAGATAATCTCATAATCCCATCTTGTCCACCCAATATTGCATAAGTTTGGCCCCGGCCTCTCTGGCTTAAGTTCTGATTCCATTTGAACAGTGAAGAAAACATGAAGCCTTAAGAGTTCAGAGGACACCACACTATATGTTTTTGATGACCCAATTATTATTGACATGGGTTTTCTTTACACATTAAACACATTTTTTCTTCTTCTGGGGTTCAAGGAATCAATACCAAGCAGTGAAACAGAATAATTTGATGATTCACAGTGAATTCCATTTTTGGTGTCGACTCCGGTGGTCCTACGCTTTTCGCATCATATCGAAGTGATTAAAGGGATAAGGGGTAATTATGGGGATAAATGCGTGAGATGACAGCTTATCCCTGTATGGTATAAAAAATAATTGGAATAAACTGCGGACAGTTGTTCTAATTTTGAAATGAAAATAAAGATATTTTGTTCTACCTAAAGACTGATATATCATTTATTCCCACTTTTTATCCCAATTTTGACGAATGTAAATATAAACAAAATTGATAGACTTTTTTTTCCCTAAAATTAAAGCAACTTATCCTCAGAGCCTTAACCCCTGGTCAAACTAGCCCATAATGGTTACATCAATAAGTGATTATGTTCAGCTTCATCATGTTATAAACTCTCTCTCTCTGGTTATGGCATGTTATGGGCTGTTTGGTTATAGCAATAAGGGAAGGATATGAGGGAATAAACTAAAAAATTTGGTTGTTTGGAAGGAATAAATGTGTACAATTATGTCAAAATTTGTGAGAATATGTTGGTATTTGTATTCTAAGTCCACTATGAAATTTTATTGTTCCACCCAATCTATTTCACTGGTTACATGTCAAATCAACTGTCATCACCTTTTATAAAACATGGAGCCCACATGTCAAATCATTTTTTTCACATTTCTATAAATCTTTATCCACATTTTATTCACATTTTTTCACAACTTATCAAATAAAAAAAACTTTATTATTACGTTTTTCAATGAGAATAACTAAAAACACAATCAAATAAAAAATCACTTATTCTATTGGTATAATTATCTATTCTTATAATAGTCATAATCTTCATAATAGTTTTTATCTCTATCCAAATGGTACCTTAATGACCTATCTAAGGATATGTATATAATGTTATTCATTGTTGGTTGACCATTGTGAAAAGAAAACATTTTTTATCTTTCAAATTTCTTAATGTAAGACCTGTCTAAGGATATGTATATAATGTTATTCATTATTGGTTGACCATTGTGAAAAGAAAACATTTTTTATCTTTCAAACTTCTTAATGTAAGCATGTGTTCTTTTCTGGTTGTTTGACATAACCACAGAGGAAAAAAAAATCAAGTTCAAAGCATGATATGCAATGTAGTTGAACGGCCACTATTCATAAGGAGCATCCACTATTCATAAGGAGCATGAAAGATTGGGGAGTTATATATCCACCTCATACAATAAGAAAACCACCCCCATTCCTATCAGTTTTTATGCACTCCAAAATCAAAGGAAAACCACTCCTACCAATGTCACCCTATTTAGACCAAATACACCCATTTACTGTACACCCATGTTCGATAGAACAAATGTCGACAGGATCTTCATCCGTCGACATCCGGTGTGTCAATCCATACAGAACAAGATATTTTTTTTTGTTACGTATTCGACAGAACAACTGTTGATATGATCATCATCTCTTGACAATTGGGGCGTTGACAAAATCTAAATATGTCGACATCTGGTATATCGAGCCTTACAGAAAATCACAATCACCAATCCCTCCTCCTCCTCCCAATCTCCTTCACCTCCACCAATAGCAACATTAGCCCCTCCTTTCTCCCCCACCCTCCACCCTTTGCTCCTCCTCCTCCTCCTCATCCAATTGCACTACCCACTCCCTCCTCCTCGACCCCACCATCCTCTCCCTCTCCCCTCGACATCTCCTCCCTAACACATTTTGCTTCTCCGCCTCCCCCCTCTCTGATAGTACCCTCCTCCAATCCGGCGGCTTCTCCTTCGGCGACCGCCTCCTCCACCCTTGCCCCCTCCTCTCCCTCCTCTTTTGCCGTTTACGACTGGCTATAGCTCCCCAACTACCTCTCCATCCTCCGATGTTACTCCTTTGACCAATCCCTCCCCGACAGCCACGTCCTTGCCAACGCGCGTGTCATTCACAACACCCATTGGAACAAAGGACAGTGACCGACGAGCATCGTGGATAGCGATCGGAAGGGCAAACAGGTGGAGATGGGTTGAAGAGAGATAATTTTTTCTAAACGAGTTAGGGTGGCTTTACATTAGTCACACACTAATTTTTATTATGGGGTAGTTTTCTAGGTTTGAAAAAATTTGTTGGGTGGGTTTCCCAGCGAGGTGGTTTTCCATTAAATGGGGGTTAAAATAACAATCCCAAAGATTTGGGCCTATTTTGAAATTTTTTGATTTTGCATCTTCCATTAAAAAAAATACAGTATTTTTGAACTTTAACATTTGATATCAAATTTTAGTTTTTATGGTTTTTAGAGTATAAATTTTAAAATTAGTTTCAAATGTGACCTTAGTATCATCGTCCATTTTCAAAAATAACCCAAAAAAAAAAAATTCAGTTTTGGTCCGAGCCAATTTAATTATAAAACTAGCTTTGAGGTCAATTTTGATCGGTCAGCGTGTCAACGTGGCACAATGTATGGTCCAAAAATGATCACGCAGGCGGAGATGCGATTGATAATCACGTCTTCGCCACTTCACCCCGGTCCCGTGTGTGCCGACCAACGCTGTGTGCGGGGTACTTGTTTCCCCACAAAAGAGACATGAGGGTGGCACGCACGTGGGGGTTGAGTGTTGATTTTTTAAAAACTTTTTGTTTTTAATTTTTTTGTATATTTACACTTTTATTTTAATAGATTATTTGTGGAAATGAGATAGATGAATTCTACAAGTGTTGGATAAAATTTAATTTTATAAAACAACCATTTATATATATAAAAAAGGAAACAACCATTTATAAAACAACCATTTTATATATTTGCACGTGCTTTTTTTTATAAATGGTTGTTTTATAAAATTAAATTTTAAATATTATCTAAATTTTAAATCTTAATCGAATTTTAAAGTTTAAACTTGATCTTAATTTTAAATCAAAGTTAGATTTTATCTTTCCTAGATTATCTCTAACCAAATATTACTTTGAAATAGAAATTTTTTTTTTATGATAAGTATTATTTGTATTTAGGAATGGATCCTCTGCTTATTTTTTTATACTTGTTTACATATTAGATCATTTTATTAATTTTTTGGAGTCTACTTATCTTATCTTCATAATCTATTGAATTAAAAGTGTAAATAGTCATGTTAGAAAAAAAAGACAAAAAAAAAGGGTGAAGCGGCGGAGAATGATTGTGAATCATGTCTCCGCCGCAGCAATAGATGGATTAGTTAGCGCGCCACGTGGCACGTTGATCGGGATCAAAACAGTCCCTAGAATCAGATTTGCAAATAAACTGGTCTTGTTGTAAAAAATAAATTTTTTTTTCTTTGGGGGGGGGGGGGGGGTTGTGATTTGTTTTATTTTCAAAAATTTCCCTTGTTTTAAAATGATTTTAATGAAAGGACCACTTTGAAAAGATTGAAGTGTTTCAAATGAGAAAGTACTAAAACTTCTCTGTGGGTGATTTTTATTTAAGCTGTGTGGAAGCTAAAAGAGCTCTGGAGAACATTTCGTTGAGTAAAATAAGTCAGTTCAGATGATGAATCAAACAAAGATTGTACTGTACAGACACAAGGGAGGGAAAAATGGCCTCATCCATTATAAGGAAATGATAACAAAAGACAAGTGACACTACAAAAGACACCAAAAGAAGCCAAGTTGGGGAAGATGGACTCTGTGTTTTCACTTCACACAGTGGACAACAAAGCAATACCTCACAACTCAAAAGTTTGCTAGAAACCTCTGTTAAAACTTGAAAAACAACAATAAAAAAAGATGGTCCTTAGTACATTATCTTGGAATATATGGTCGCTACGCAGTTTGAACATGTATACATCATGTGTGTGTGCAAGAAATTTCAAACTCATCAGAAGGTAACATTAATGGCCTCCTTTGATCTCTTTCTTTTGGAGGAAACTCTGATTGTGATGGACTAACTAAACATTAAAAAAATTGTACTATGAGATTCTACTGTGGGTGTGAGTGTGAGTGTGAGTGTGAGTGTGTGTGTGTGTGCATGTTTGGTCTTGTTTG
This sequence comes from Acorus calamus, assembly GCA_030737845.1. Lineage (NCBI taxonomy): Eukaryota > Viridiplantae > Streptophyta > Magnoliopsida > Acorales > Acoraceae > Acorus > Acorus calamus. The sequence continues at coordinate 4,255,585 of CM060860.1, forward strand.
TGAATTTATGCACTTTCAATTCATTCTTTGGCTTTTTTCTTGTGGTAACTTTTTATTTTTATTTTTGGATTGTTGGTGTACTTCAAAATTCCAAAATGCATGGTTGGGTTAGGAATTGATTCTAACAAGTATTCTCAAGCATTCTTGTTTTCTTATAGTGACTAATTGAAAATGTTATATCCAACTGCGCAATCGATTTGTGGGATTTTAATTTTCTATGATGATTTTTTTTTACATAAAATTAACCTTTTTTTTTGCCTTTTTAAGTAACCTCTGAGATATCATTTTGAGTATCCAAATTTAGTTTGAACACAACTTACCTAACAAATGTAATCCTTGTATCATGTATCATAATGATATAGAAATTAAAAGCTATAATTTATTAAACCAATTGAGTTCCCTGTATAAAATATAATCTGGAAAGTTGAATAGCTGATACTCAATTTTCAAAAATTTCCATGAGAATTTTGACCCGAAAGAAGACCATTGCAGAAAGAAGAAACAATACCTCATTATAATGGCCATAACACAGTGAACGTTAAACATGTACATATTAAGTTTTATCAAAAAATATCCTAGGTAGGCTATATATGCATAAATTTTGTCTAACATGATCCACAAAAAATATATTTGATGAGCAAAACAGTGACATCCCAACCAATGCCTTCCCCACATCAAATACTGTGAGTTGTTCACCACTCGTTTGTGGGGACTCTTCATATTATGCATTCTCTTCTCAATGGATCTCTGACTCTCTATCTTTCTCTTGCTATCCACATATGTTAACAAAAAATAAAGTCTGATTATATTAACACATGTTATTGGAAGACACCAATAATTATATTAATAAAAAAGGAGGACAGTTGAACCTGGTTTGAGATCTGATGAATTATATTTTGATGAATAGTTTAATTAACCAAAGAAATTTTTTTTAAAGGCATGGTGTAGGACAAAAACCCTCTTAGATTTTGGAACTTCCACCATCTTCTACTAAAACAGCTAGTGAGGGGTGAGGACCATGGAAAACATGGCCCAAAGTACATTAATTTAGGCAGCATCAGCTGTCACTCTGAATAATTACATAATTTATTTTTAAAAAAATATTCTTCCTCATTGATGTCATGTTAAGATTTTTGGATAAAGTTATATTTAATCATTTATGCTATCATTTTTACAGACTGAACTCGTTTTGTTTGTAAATTTTTTTTGTGTTAGAATATATATTGATGTAATATGAGTAAATATGTTATTAGAGATTTTATATATTGCGTTAAATAAAATAAATTTTTAGTTTTAAATTCATGTAAACATGTCTATTTAGAGATCGAATCCTCTTATCTTCATATTTCTTTTTAGGTCCCCAACTTGAACTACCTATTTGGTTTTTAGCTTCTCTGCCAAACGTCAATCCATATGTTTTTTTTTTTTTGTGAAATGTGATTTTATTTTTAAATCCCTGTAAATTATGCTATTTAGTGATCAGTCTCTTCCTTCTTCATATTTCACTTAAGTCTCCAACTTCAAACTTTTTTTTTTCTTATTAGTCACTGAATAAAATGTCCGTATGATTTTGCAAATATTTTGATATTTGAAACTTATATAAATTTTTTTTGATGAAATATCTAAACAAAAAATTCATTTGCATTGTTAGGTATTCGATGACAACTTCAGTGTTATTTAACATTGCAAATGCTCACCCAATATGATATTGCATTCTAATTAATTTTTTTATATAATTAGGACATAAATTTTGTTCAGGGATTAATAAGAAAAAAAAACGTTTGAAGTTAGAGATTTAAAATGAAATATGAAGAAGGGAGGGGCTGATTACTAAATAACATAGTTAACAGGGACTTAAAAATAAAATCATATTTCACAAACTAATGGCATATGGACGGACGCTTGACGAACGGACTAAAAATCAAATAGGCGGTTGAAGTTGAGGACTTAAAAAGAAATATAAAAAAAATTGATTTATCCCTAAATAGACATGTTTATAAGGACTTAAAATTAAAAACCCCTAAAGAAAATAGTGTTTGCATAAATGTTTGAGTGTACTAGAAGAGAAAAAACACATATACACAATTCCTTTTTTGTATAAACTTTTTTGAAGAATAATTTCATATAAGTTGTTGCTATGTACCTTTTAGTATAATTTAAATCACATTAAGGATCACAAAATTGACTGTAAAAATAACTATCAAACATTTTCCATAACGCATATATATAATATCATCAAAGATGAGTGAATCTTTTGATTCTTGTAATTCCTGTTATAATATATTTTACATGGTTCATTTTATATTGCTTAAATACTACATTCATATATATATTGTTGCAGATCACTGTTGGTTCCAGTTTTTTAATCAAAGCAAATGGAAACCCTGTTTTTAGCACGAATTCGGATGCAGTTAGGCATTTTTTGACAACAGCCAATATGGGTCCAAGATGGGTCTTTCTTGAGGCTCCAGGAATAGATGAATCTCCTTTCACTGGTTTTCTTTGTTTCTTGTTTAATTTTTCAAGACCACCAATTCAGGCTTGGGTGCATGTGCTGCTGATGAAGACCCACCTCGGAAATCGTGCACCTGCTCAACTTCTGAGATGAAACTGAATGGAGAAAAAAAAATACTGAGACTGTTTTGATTTCATTTTTAATTTTTTTTGTTTTCGAAACTCTGATTTAGTCAGACATACATGAAGCATTTGCTGTATGGATTTCAACAATTTATGGCTCAAACCAAAAATAGGATATATATTTTTTTCTATTATACACTTTTAGTAGGAACAAAAAGGCTAGTTGTACATAGAAGTTATTAAAATATTTCATATCATCCAATCAAAAATATTTCATGTCATACTTATATGTGATCTTGTTGTTTGCACAGAATTAACAAAAAAAAGTTGTGCAATAACATTGTAGTTGCATTAAGAATCACCTCAGAAAATATCTTTACAATTACAATGAGAATACTATTCATACATGTCCTGTTTGTCCAAGGAAATTTATGCTTGTACTATTTTCATATTTTTTTAGGGTGTGTTTGGATTGGAGGTGTCAAAGCCCTTGTTTGTAATACGTGACGGTTGAAGGGAACACCAAAACGGGGGGCGTGTGTATAGCTTTCCATTGGTGTAATCTCGCTGTTTGGCGGCCTTTGTGGCCTTCCTGATACTGCCAGCCCTTTTTGCCAAAACACCCCTCATAAAAACCCCCACCCATTATATGATATAAAGTCCCAAGTAAAAAATTCATGGGGTCAGGGGAATGGGAATTGAGGGAACAAGTATGGGTAAATTGGTGATTTCTCTGCTTAGCCATTAAATCAGTTGTATTGCGTTCTCAAAATAATTGTTTTGAGGCGTTAGGGGATCTCGGTGAAAATACATTGTGAACGCGGACACGAACATGTGATGTCCTTAACACGCCAAATGTTGTTTGGAATTGAATTTTGATGTTTGCTTGCATCGACATCGCATATGCAAAAATTTTGGTCATCCAAACTGAGCCTTGGAAACATGAACAAAAATTCACTAAAGTTAATAAAAACGTATTTTTGTTGAGGCACCCACAAGAGAACAAAATATGAATAAAAATGTTATGTAAAGTGATTAGCAACTACTAATCACCAAAACCCAAGGACAAGTGGACACTGTGTGAACCAAAAATACTGATTGTGATAGCTCTTCAACACGGTTTCAAACCATTTCTTATTATTATTAATATTGTTGTTGTTGTTGTTGTTGTTGTTATTAAAAATAGATTTGACAAAATGCGGTCCTGGAAATGCAGGATTCAACATCCACTCAACTCGCTTTCCAAATTCTAACACTTATTTTTCTCTCTCTATAAATATAAACATTGATTAAAAAAATATGAGGTCACAAATGTACATAATATGTGACACTTTATATATATAATATATAGTAATTTTACCTGAGTTTTTTTAGTGTGTAATGTTTTATGTTTTTTTTTTGTTGAATTGGTATTCATTTACAATATTCTATAGTATTGATTTATTTAAAAATGTCTAAACATTACCATATAGTGTAATATATTAAATTAAAAATTTTGTTTAAATGTATTAATATATTTCAGTTTATACTCATTTATATAACAATATATACTTCAATAAAAAAATATATTTTTTAAAAAAATGGTGAGGACTGTAGACGTTCACCACCGTATCTAACACGAGCATATAACATGAACAACAGTACATGTTCCAAGCCTTTCTTTATGTACTGCTGCACAACAACCTTTTTAATCAATAAAAGACTAAACTTCTTTTACAAAATATAAAAGGATTTAAATAATTGTTTGATTATATTAAATGAAACTCAACAATTACACCCACATGTTAAACAACCCCAGACATTCAAACATACAAACTTGGACTGTTGTGAAATTCTCAAGAATATTTATTTTTATTTTATATTATTGTTGAATTAGTGAGTGACCTATACAAGTGTCAGTGATTCTTCTTCTATCACTGTCGGCGCTTCAACCGGAAGTTTTTTTTTTTCCATTCTTTACACAATTCTGAATTTTAATATTTTTTAAAGGGGTGTCAAACATTTAAATGAGAGGTAAGAAAATGATTAAAAACTCCCACATTACATGTACATTTGAAAATTATCTTTTATTTTCATTTCTTTTATTTTTGTGAACATGAATAATTACTATTATAGTATCGGTTTATATTTTATCTATTTGATCTAATTTAATTGGTGTCACTGACAGGTTTCATGAAATTTTTTTATAGATGATGTAATTTAAAAGAATAAATTTTATAAAATTTTTAAAAAATGTACTATTATCATATATTTATAAAAAACATAAACTTTATTTTTTAAAATAGAACAATAATTTACATTAATCAAATATCAACCATCAAAGAAAGAAAATTGAAGAATTTTTAATATGTATATAAACTTTTACAACTGTCATCGACGAGATTTCATAGTTTGAAATCGTTGCATGATAAATTCATCATCAACATTATCGAATATATCTTTTACAATATATGTGACTAAACAATTATTCATCAATAGGGTCGCACAAGATTAACTAGTGGGCTGAGTTATCATGGATTGAAAATGTGACAGTAGTTGAATTTTTTTTTAAAAATATAATAGGGTTAATTGACCCACCACATATAATGTGACATCGCCTTGATTGGTGTAAAGAATGACAATGAAAAGTGAGACGAAGATGGGAAGAACAATTATATTCTTCAACTATTAAATCAATAAAAAATAAAAAATACAATGACATCATCCAATCTCATCACAAAACACAATTTTTAATTGATGGAAAAAAATCTGGAAATTGAGATGGATGCAGGGAAGAACAACTTTTTTGCCAAAAGATTAAAAAAAAAAAAAAAATTTATACATTATTTATTTATTTTTAGGATTAGTTTATATCTCTATTTTATTTATTGATTGCATGACATTTTATTTACCAAAAACTTCTTGTTCCCCCTTTTTCCATGTGGTGTCTTAATCAAATAAGATCATGTCTTTAATACAAATTTTTGTGAATTATAGACAGGCAGACAGCTAAGAAGCTCGTTTACATAAATGCCAACACAAAAAAATATCCAAATTAAATGTTTTTGTGTGATGGGACTAGCAACTAGCAAGGGTAGGTGCAGATATTAAATGTTTTAATTAATATGTTGATTTGACTATCAGAGCCGTTAAATGGAGATGGTTAAGAGGACCTCATCCGACCGACCGTTTTAAAACTAACGGTACGGATTTCTCTCTCGCAATCATAACGGGTGCAGCATTGGGTCCACCATTCCACGCCGTTCGATCAATGGCACGTGCACGGCTCGACACATGCAGAGCATGCGCTGTCTCCCCCCCACTCCTAAAGGCGGGAGAGAAACAGTTGATATCGCCACTCTATCGGGAACCTTGATCGCCCGATGTACAGGGTTTAGACGGTCGGACCGTGGAGAACGGCGTGGATTTCGGATACGGAGGAGGGAGTATATCAGTCTAGGGCCCGCACGTGCGGCGTGTGTCGTGACACGCTCGCGTGTGCGGAACGGCGGGAGTGCGTGATTGCGGGCGGTCGGTGCGCCGTCGACCCGGCCCACGAAAAGGGTGGGCGGGGAATAACATTTTTTTTTTTAAAAAAGGAAAAAATTAATATAATTTCTGGATTCTTAAGTCTAATGGAGGTTATTTATTTATTTATTTTTTCAATTTTATCTCTCACTTTAGATTTTTTGTGCCCCCCTGTCTTCTCTTCCACACAAACAACCAAAACTTTTTTTTTACGGGTGTTAAATTTGATAATGAACATACAATGATTAACCTTGAAAGTACAATATTTTTTCTCAAATCATAATATAATGACATTATAATAAAAAAAATTAAAAAGTGCATAACCCATAAAAAAAAGAAAGAAAAAGAGTACAGAAACAGTTTAATAATGTACACATACCTATTATCAATATATACAAATAATTTAACAATGTAAAAATTTTGTGAAGAAAAGAGTAAAAATGAAAAAATATAATGGTTGACTTAATTGTGTATAGACAGAAGAACCTGAAAATAAGGTTTAAGGACCTAAAAATAAATTTGAATGTTTCAGGGACTTAAATATAATTCAGGAGTTCCCTATGGACCCGGAATTAACTTTTCCTCAAAAGTTTTATAAGTAAATAAAGAAATTGTTAGTAATATATTATTTAATAATAAAAACTAATAAAATATGAAAAGTTTTAAAAATATCACCTAAAACTCATTTTGTAACCATTGATTTTTCTGAAAATTTAAGAATAATTTGATTCAAACGATCAGCATCTCCAGTTCTCACTAAAAATTTTAATGAGTGCTTAAAAGCACAATTGTTCTAGATTTTAAGTGTTACTCAAATATGTTTTAAAGTTTTCACAAATTATTTTAAAAAATGGTCTTTTTTCTTCTTTTCATATTGATGTATATCAAAAAAAAAAATGACCGCTGAAACAGTTGGTGATTTGGGTAAAAGAAAAGGGCAGGTAAGTTATTGTTTTGTTTAATTTTCACTTGAATTTAAATTTGATTTGTTAATAATCTATTGTAAATACCACTGTATCAGATACGCGAGCGATTAGGTGTGGCGAACGGCGGGTGCGGCCGTGACGTGGGTCGTTCGATCGTGGATCCATCGCATCCGACGGTCGATGTGAATCACACCCGACCGTTTGATGCGATGGACCCGTGATCGACGGCCCGTGATCGCTGCCGCACCCACCGTTCACCGCATGTAATTACCCCTCGTAGCAGATATGTTCATTATAAATTGCACTGTACATTCAATCTTGTCTACTGTTCATATCAAGAATAGTGAAATTGAACGAGAGATTTTTTCTCTGAGTAAATGAAAGGTGACAAATTCAATGACACTGGAACTCTATTACACACTTACTAAAGTTTTATGTACCTCGTTTTTTTAACCAAAATACTAGAAATTTTATTTATTTATTTTAAATACATCAATGCAATTTATTGAAACTTTTTTTTTATTTTTTAAAACATGTATATCATTAGATGAAGTAAAATATTTTAAAAAAAATTTTAATAAAAAATAAGACTGAAAAAGACAGTTCATGACACTTGCAACCCATGTTTGGATGGAAGAATAGAAAGTAAATATAGATGAATAAAAGAGAATAAGACCAACAGACTGTTTGTTTGCAAGGAATACAATGTATAATTATGTTAGAATAAGTGAGAATAAAATGATATTAATATTACAGGTCTCTTTTGGAATTGTGTTATTCCACCCAATCTATTCCACTAACATAAAATGAATCAACATGTCAAATTATATTTGATCTTTTGATAAATTAATATCCATATCTTATTTATTATCAATAAATAACAAAAATTTTATCATTATATTTTTTAATAAAAATAACTAAAAATATTCAAATAAAAAAATAATTTTTTTATCTATATTAAAATAATTATTCTTCTCAAAATAAATAGTGTAGGTCGATACTCAAACACAACTCTCGGAATGCTGTAAGTCTGTAACCCATCTTTTAGTGTAAACACATCCCATCTCCACTTGCCAGTGAACACCCCCCCCCCCCCCCCCCCCCAAATTACAACTCTCCGTTGTGTCAGAAACTGATACACAAAAAAAAAATAATAAAACCAAACAAAAAACCAAAAACGTCTCTCACTTTCCAACCCATATATATACCCTCCTCCACTCCCTCTCTCACAAACCAATTATAATACACAAAAAGAGACAGAGAGATGAAACACCGAAACCTTCTCTCTCTTCTCTTCCTCACCCTCTCCTCTCTCTCCGTAACAACTCCAACCAACTCATTCACTCAAAACCATCCATTAATCGCCGATCACAATGCCGGATCGGCGACCCCCTTCACTGCCAAGGCCGCTCTCATTCGTCACTGGAACCGTAAAATCCCCACAAATCGCCCCAAACCCGATTTCTTCCTCTCCAAGGCTTCCCCTCTCTCGTCCCTCCAATCCTCCATCTTCGAAAAACTCGCCGATTCAAACACCCTCTCCTCTCACCTCCCCCAATTCTGCTCCTCCGCCAACCTCGCTTGCTTTCCCGATCTACAAAACGACCTCTCCGTCCACAACAAGGACGCCAACTTCGGCTCCTACAGCAACGTTAACTTCACCAACTACGGCTCCGGCAAGGTCGTCGGCGGCGTTGATTCCTTCACCAAGTACTCGCCGGACGACAACGTCCCGATCGACACCTTCCGCCGCTACAGCCGCGACTCCAATAACCACAACGACAGCTTCGCCAACTACGAAAGCGACGGCAACGTCGTCACCTCCAACTTCACCTCCTACGGCTCCGGCGCCCTCGACGGCGCCGGCGAATTCACCTCCTACGGCGAGGGGTCCAACGTCCCCGACCACAAGTTCTCGAACTACGAGACGCAGGCCGCTGACCGGGAGAGGACCTTCAAGAGCTACGCCGACAACGCCAACGCCGGCGACCAGAGCTTCAAGGGCTACGGCCGGAAGGGGCACGTCGTCGGGGAGACGTTCACGAGCTACGGGAACAACTCCAACGTCGTCGGATCGGGGTTCGACGGCTACGGCGAGGACTCCGGCTTCGCCAAGGACAGCTTCACCTCCTACGGCTCCAACCAGAACGTGCCGGAGAACACCTTCAACAGCTACGCCTCCGGCGGGGAGTCCGGCTCCGACACCTTCGCGAACTACCGAGACAACGCGAACGTCGGCGACGACACCTTCACCTCCTACGCGAAGAAGGCGACCGGCGCGATCGAGGAGTTCAGCAACTACGGCCAGTCGGCGAACGTCGGGTCCGACACCTTCTCCGGGTACGGAAAGGGGGCGCAGTTGCAGACCGTCGGATTCAAGATCTACGGCTCAAACACGACTTTCAAGGACTACGAGAAGAAGGACCAGATCAGCTTCCAAACGTATACGAAGCCCGCGAGCGCGAATTCCGAGACGGACGCGAAGAGGATCAGAATCGAACACCTCGTCGAGGCGGGGAAGTTCTTCAGAGAGGCGGAGCTGAAGAAGGGGACGGTGATGCCGATGCCGGACATACGAGACAAGATGCCGAGACGATCTTTCCTGCCGAGATCTCTCGCCGAGAAATTGCCGTTCTCGGGCGCGAGAATATCGGACCTGGAGGAGATATTCAAGGCCGTTCGCGAGTCGAGCCTGGACCGTTCGATGAAACAGACGATCCAGGAGTGCGAGCGAAAGCCGAGCCGAGGAGAGACGAAGAGATGCGCCACGTCAGCGGAGTCCATGATCGACTTCGCGGTATCGGTCCTCGGGAACGATGTGGTGGTGAGGTCCACGGAATCGACGGCCGGATCGGGTGGGAACATCATGATTGGGGAGGTCCACGGAATCAACGGTGGCAGGGTGACGAAGTCGGTGTCGTGTCACCAGAGCTTGTTCCCTTACCTGGTGTACTATTGTCACTCCGTGCCGAAGGTCAGGGTGTACGAGGCGGAGATATTGAGCGTGGAGAATAAGAGGAAGATCAATCATGGCGTGGCGATATGTCATCTTGACACGTCGGATTGGAGCGCCGGGCACGGGGCGTTCCTGGCCCTTGGATCTGGACCTGGGAAGATCGAGGTGTGCCACTGGATCTTTGAAGGGGACATGACATGGGCGGTCGCTGATTAAAGAATCAACGGTCCTGATTCCATGTTGTTGTTTAATTTGTCTTTTTTTTTTTTTGAATAAATGTGTTGTAGTTGATGGATGGGGTTTCTTTGAGGACCGTTTGATTTTTTCATCGTACGGTTAAGATGTATTTAGAATGGTCTATTTATTTATGGGATTGTTTGTTTGAGCAGGGGTATGTTGGGAAGAAGGCAGATAGGGTATCAGTAATGAAAAAGAAGATATATGATTATATTATAAAGTGCATTTTCAGAGAGAGAGAGAGAGAATAAGTTAATGGAATGGAATAGACAGATGGGGAAGCAAGAAGTTGTGGAAGATCAGATGATAACACTATTCAGGATCTCAACTTTTTGGAAAATATTTGCCAATGCAATCCTGTGGTGGCATGTGAATCATACACTGAAGACACTCAAATAAGATGGTTTTAGAAAACCAATACTGATTGAACTTGTCTTTCCATGATGGATAACAATTCAAATTTTTTTAGTTAAAGATATCTACATTGCAAACATGTATAATTCCATATAAGTCCATGTAAAAATTGAGGCAAACACATGAATCCTAAAAACTCAAAAAAATCTAATTATCATCATCGGATTAAATTTTCATTTAAATTTGATAAAATATTTTATCACCATGTAATTGTGTAAACATTATGAATTTATAGTCTTCATAAACAATCATAAAAATAAATTAATTCATGCAAATATCAAATTATCCTTGTAAGGTTTTTTATGTTTCTTCATTTTCATTGAAGTTTGTTTGAAAACGATTAAAAATTTGATGATAATTTAATCATTTCATGGTTATAGGTTAAAGTTAAGTACGGTAGGTTGAGTTATGATTAATTTTTGTTGAAATCAGGGATGCATATAGGCTTTTGTGAGTTTTTAAGAACTTGTACGTTTGCCTCAACTTTAATAAAGATTTATATGGAATTACTCATATTTGCGAGGACTTAGATGTCTTTAACCTTTTTTTTCTTGTGTGATTGTTTTTTTGGTTTTGTTTGGTGTAGCTTGAGTAAATTAAAGATAAGGTGTGGATAATGATCAATATATTTTTAAATTATATCTATTCTTACATGTTAGTTTATATTTAAGAATATGTGTGGTGGAAGGATATTTTAATCCATTAACATAAATATGTCTCATAATCAAATCTTTCCCTCAAAAAAATAAAAAAAGTCTCATAATCAAATCCATCTCTCATTCGGAATATTTGTCATTATCTTTATCATTTCCGTATGTTGGTAAATAATGGGATTTAAAACCATGATATTCCAACAAAATAAACTTCTTTTTTTAACACCACGCTCTAAAGAGCCTGATTATATTTCTCAACTATTTAGAATTGATGCTTACAGACCAAAGCTTCCTCCATTTTGGTTTTTCCATTATAGTGCAGTCCACTCTGCCTCAATATGAGTAACAAGTACACTGTAAAGTGTAAAAGCTCTTCAATGTCTATCCATTGGGGTGGAATTTCAAGGCCCCTCCTTGTTTCCCTAACTTCAACCAATCCATAATGGAAATTCTGCAAAAGAAAAAAAATAAAGAGAGGAGGTTTTGAATGTTATCACTATGAGGAGGGGTGGTGGTGGTGGTGGTGTTGCAGAGTGAGTGAGTGCACCAATAAAGGTGATTTTGTACAACTATTGTTCAGAAGTTGCATCACCCACAACATATGTTCCTTATGTGATATAAAAAAGGAGAGCATTAATTCTTTGGTGGGTGTTGTTCATTGTTGTGGGGGAAGGTGTTTGATTGTGTTGCAGAGCTGTTAAAGCAATGGAAAAAAAAAGGAAAAAGAAAGAGTCAAAAGGACAAAGCCAATGAAGGGTGGGCAGACAGACATGCCATTTCCTTTTACAAAAAAAAAAAATGGTATGGAGGGTAAGTTTGAAACGAGTGAGGGTGGGAAAACATGAATTCAAAACACCCTTTTAAAGAAGTTATATAAGTTGGAATTGATGATGGGGACTTGTAATTCTCCTATGATAAGCTCATGATATCGTAGTTAACGTTGCTGTCACCTTTTTTTTTTGACACAAGGATTGGTTGTCGCTTTCAGATCAAGGTGTTTGAAAAGGAGATTTAGACACGATGATTGCGCGAAAATTTGAAGCTTAATCACTTTGTGAGAAGTCATTTTTTCATTGATTTTGATGGTCCAAATTCTTAATCAAACGAGAAGAGGTGATTGGAGAGCTCGACTATTAGAGATAGAATGTTTTGAAGACCTCATGCAGAAAACGATTGAAAAGGGCAAGATTTCCTTTGCTTGTTTGTAGATAAGAAGATGAACCCCACAATTTATTTCAATGTTCCTCTATATAACTTCAACAGTGACAATAGCTTGGCTTTGATGTGAGGGAGAGAGGAGACTCTCAAACAGCCAATTTGGTCCCCTCCCAATGATACTAAATATATTACCCCACAACAAACAGTAGAAGGTCCACTCTATTAGGTTTTTAAGCATATTCACTGTGACCACTTAAGCTTTAATTTGAATGACATCATATGCCCAATTAGTGGAAGGAAAGCGAGCTCAAGATCGATTAATCCATTTAGGATAATGTTCCATACATCTTTCGTACATTTCTCAAATGCTTTTATATATACTTTATAATATACAAAATGTATAATTTTATAATAAAAATGAAATGTACACTCTAATACATTGTATATTGCATGCATAACAAAACATATAAAAAGAATTATGTGTTTCATCAAACAGAACATATATCAACTGCATGTAATGGTGCCCATCTTTTTAGATGTTCTTTAACCTTTAGTTCTTTCTTTCTTTCTTTCTTTTGTGACAATCAAATTTTTTATTTCCTTGTAACCTTGCAAAAAAGAGGAATTCTCCTCATGATTAGCACTTCAATATTCATTGAGAAAATCTTAATGATTTGAGCAATTGAATAGTAGAAAGACTTTACATAAATCCACTTTATGCATCTTCATGTCTTTAAACATCTGCTTTATCCCTACATTTTTTTTTGCTTTATAAAATATTTGTCATTGGACTTTATGATCATTTCATCATCTTTATTTATTTTTTTCTTTTTATTACTTTCTTGATGATATTACACAAACATGGTCTTGCTCTATGGATTGGAGAGAAAGTGAGAGATGATCATAATGAAAAATGATATAAAAGAGAAGCAAAAGAGGATTGTGAAAACATGGGAATTATTCCACCTAATTATTATGGAGGATGAGGCCATGTGCCAAAGGTTCTACTCAAAATTATGGCAACTTCCTTTGTGTAAGGTTATTTGATCATTCAATGGATATAGGCCAGCTAAACATCATAGGATTCCCAATACACATCATGAACCTTTGTCCTAAAGATGCTGGCCATCTTAAGATTCCATAATTGATGTTTTAAGCTGTTGATCAATATATTCATAAGATCCAATCATGTTGCACATGTGTGTGACATGATTGTGTATGTTAGTGAGAGATGAATGTGTAAGTGGGTGGTTACAAGAGTTAAAATTGTTAGAAAAAAAGGTAATAAATGATCTGATTTGAGAAACACAATAAAATAGTAAAATGCCAACAATAACTCTTCCTTTTAAAAAGAGATGAGATTATATGATTCAATGAATGCCGAAATGTTTTTTTTTCTCTGTCATGGTAAATAAAATCCATAATACTATGGATTTGTGATTTTTGCAATGTACAGCACCCTGATGAGTGACTGTTATTCGGACATGAAGCATTATTTTCTTCTTTAATACTGATTGATATGATATTTGTTTGGCAAATTGTTAAAGTTTTAAGGATAAATTGTTTTTATTTTAGAGGATAAAATGTCCATCAATTTTGTTTATATTCACATTTGTTAAAATTGAAAAAAAAAGTGGGGATAAATATTTTTCCCCATAAATATCCCTTATCCCCATAAATATCGCTTATTTATCCCCATAAATATCCCTTATCCCACCATTTGTCATTGAATCTATCAAGAGATGTTCTGCTCCGGCTTCCACTTTTGTACATGAAAAAAAATGTGATTTTTTAAAAATAAAATCCGGCACAAATCAGCCAATTCTCAAGTGCCAATCCCACACCTTAGGCTAAGGTTTTCCAAAGGGACTAATATGATTACATGAGTCATTAATAATTTTATATTTCCAGACAATAGATAAGAGGGCAGAATAAAAAGGTCCATAAATACACACACCCACACCAAACATTTGTTCAACCATGTCTTAAATAGTGATGTATTTGATTTTAAAAAAACATTAAATTATATATATATATACTTTGATTAAAGTAAATATCGTTTAATATCGAATTGAATGGATTTATTTTTAACAAAGGAATTAACAAAATATATATCTCACCTAGGAATGTATATACCTTATCTAAGAAAATATATATCTCGTTATATGGCTATAAAGACATATGAAGTGTTCATGAGATTGTCCATTCAGACAATGTGTAACAGCACTCCATTAATAAGAATGACAGGTCCACAGACCAACTCGCACCATCTTGCACCACCCTCAACTTTGTAGACCTCCAAATAAAAGAGGAGATATTTAAAAAGCACTTAGGTACTCTTCTTCCTTGGGATCAACTGATCAAGGCTTTTATCACACTCCATGTGGATTCCTGAGAGGGTGGGGGATGGGAAGGGTGACATATCTCCCCCACCAACCATTGAAGACACCCCAATAAAGGGCATTGATTAATTGTGGATACTGTTGTGTGTGTTCAATTCATGGAGTCATTGACAAAGCTTTTGACTTTGTGCTTCCATCATTTATGAAACAATGAACACTTCTGGCCTGATTTTAGCAAAAATAATAATTTTGGGTGGTAATGGTTGTGAGATGTCATATGGGTAAGGGCAATTGCCATGAGAGATTTTATATTCTGATTATTTGTATTAAAAATATTTTTAATATCGCACAATAAACTAATTGTTTACATAGATCACTGTCTATTTTGCAGTCTCGTTTAGAGTTTAGAAGTGGTTCCTCAATTGCCTATACACTGCAATAAAATGCAATATATATTGTGATATCGTAGTATATAAAAATAAAAAATATTTATCTGATAAAAAAAAAAGTATATTATTGTAGCTTAGTATGTACTTCATGTATTTCACTAATGTGTTTCAATGAGCCAGCCTTTTTTTTTTTTAACAAAAGAAAACCAGTAAAGACTATAGAGCATGCTGCACAGAAAGTTGGACATATCATTTACTTTTAAAATAATGCTTAGAACATATAAAATCTGAGTGAACCGCTGACTCGGTTATCTACCTTATGATTCAAGATTTTTTTTGTAACTGATCTGTGGTTTATGGACTAAAGTTAGAATGTGTGAAATTGGAATTATAATTCTTCAGAATTGATTGGAATTATAATTCAATAGAACCTGCATTTTTATGGCCCTAAATTCATGGGCTTCTCTGGACTGGGCTTCGATTATGGGCTTTCCAAATTGAGAGGAATGACGAGCCCATATAAATGTTTAGAGTGTTACATGAAGCCCGTTTTGTAGCCCGTACGCTATGATAACGTAGTATATACTGCACTATCCTAGTGTATACTACACTATCATAGTAAATACTGCATTTCATTTTTTTCATTTTTTCACCATAAAAAAATACACTAATGTATCTCAGTATATACTTCATTTTATAGTATGTATTTCAAAGGATGAGTGTATAATTTTATAAAAGAAAAACGGAATGGACTGCAATTAAGACTGTAATGGAGGCTACGCGTATCTTTTTTCAAATGTTTAATATTTAAAATATGAATTTTTTTTTTGTGAAGGCATACTTCTAGACAATTAGACATATATATATATATATATATATATATATATATATATATATATATATTTAAAAATAAAAATAATTTGGACGTTGCAAAAGGAAAAGGATGATGCAACACTTCTTATTAGTATACCCAAATATATACTCAAAATAATGATACGAACTTACTTAAAAATAAAAAAATGAATTTTATAAAATTACTTTAAAAGGTAATGAAATGAAAATTAGAGAGAAAGAACTGCCCCCATATGTGAAGATTGTTGTTACATTCAACTCATTTTACAATACCATATATTTTATTAGCCACATACACTTACTGAAATGAGATACATGCAACTCTATAAATGCTTTCATACCATTTATTGGAATAAATATATATATATTTTAAAAATACATATCTTATTAGATAATGTATATTAGTTTTTTTTAAAAAATAAAAGGGTGTGATATGCCCGTTTGGATATAGGCATAAGCTATTCTAGGGTTTATACCTATTCCAGAAATTGTTGAGTTTATCAATGGAATAAGAGATTTTGTGTTTGGTTGTGTTTTCTGTTATTCTCATTGGGAAACGTAATAATAAAGGTTGGGGTGTTTGGATGATGAAGAATAAAATGTGAATAAGGTGTAAAAAGTTGATTTGACATGTGAGCTCCATTGATGTATAAGAGGTGATGACAGGTGATTTGATATGATGATATGTGATTTGATAGGTGGGTTTCCTTATTCCAATGGAGGAATAACACAATTCCATGGATGGACTTGGAATACAAATACCAGTTTATTCTCTCCTTATTCCACATAGCTATACCCCCTTATTCCGCCTACCCAAACACCTATTTTACCTATTCCACCCCTATTCAACTACCCAAACGGCCCCTAGCGCTGGAAATGGGTTGAGTCTAACATTTCCAGCTCTTTATGCAACTAGCCCCATCCGCGATCCACACTGATTTTTTTTTATTAGATACACTAGTGTTATTTTTTAAAAAACTATAAAAAAAATTAAACATACACTGTAAAGTACTTCGCGGGCTGCAAAATGAATTGAGTGTATCAAACGCTTTTTTCCTTCTCTTGGGAGTGTCATTGGGCCGGATGCTAACATACCCATTCCCAAAGGACAAAAAGCCCATCCTTTCACCCCAAAAAATATAGCCCATCAAAAGCTCTCTCGATGGACGGCTGGGATTCAATATTTCAAGCGTTGGTGATTCCGAATTAGGGCTCTCTCAATCAGAGCTCCGTCCGTCACTGCGAAAGCCGAACCTAAGCAGACATGGCGGCCCTGACGAGCGGAGCGAGGAGGGTCTTTACGAGCTCCCTCTCGTCTCCCGGCCTCCTTAGGTCTTTGCGTTCTTCGAAGGGCCCTGTAAATCTCGGACGCCTCTCTCGTCCTAAGCTTCCATCAAACGTTTCAAGGTATCAGATTTTGTGATTCGTTTCGATGTTTTTAGTGAATAACATATGAACCTCGACGAACCCATTCGCAAATTTCGTTTCTTTTGATATTTTATTGGCTCGCCATTGTTTTCATCCGAACAAAAATCCATTTTTTTCAGAACCATTTTCAAAGATTGGTTCTTTTTCGTTTTTTCTTTGTGGGTTTTGTAAAAGAGTGCATATTTGAGATTTGTTTCTGTTAAAAATAAAAAGATTGAACTGCGTTTGTTAGAGAACCAGTTTGGAGTATATTGGGTTTTGTGAGCTGTATCTGATAATGGGATTATATTTATAGGATTCCAGTGGAGTTGGGTTGTGTCCAGTCTTTGATGCCGTTGCACAGTATTACTGCTTCTGCATTGCTCAATTCGATGTTGTCTTCGAAATCCGGAAGCTGGGGTTGGCTTTCAGAAGGTATTTCTTCTTCTCCGCCTCTTGCTGTTGTTTTAATGGGATTCCTTAGACTGTCACATGTACTTTTAAGTTATTTAGGTTGTTGGTATAACTTAAGATTTGCTGAACTTTGAATTTATTGAACTCTGTATTGATTTGTCTATGGAGAATGTTTGGAATTTGCCTTCATTTGTAGCTATCTGACTAATGTAGCTTGGATGCTTATAATTGTGTTTTGATCCTTCAAGTCAACTGTACATGTGACATGTCCTTCTGGTTATTAATTAGAGGCCAAAATGTGGACGAATATTAGCGAATCTTACTAATGGATTTGATGAAATTTGGGACTCTTTTTTCATGGTTAGAAGTGCCAACTGTCCAAAAAAAATTAGCATGGTGACAATGGTGCCCGGCATGGAATATTTTTCAAGGGAACCCACATAGGGTATGAGTAAATAATGTTGAGGTTGTTTTAAATTGGGAAATAACTGAATACTGTGCTTTTGAGTATAAATTTTGAAGCAGCTCGGATATTTTTGCTGCCAGAAAAAAGTTACAAGTTGGACTGGCTCTGCTATTGTCGTTGCCTTTTTATTCCCCCCAAGCAAACGGAGATTTTTTTAAAAAATATTGAGGTTTGGGGTTCCAAGGGTATGGGAGAGTTAGAAGTTTCAGGCCTAGCAAAACTATCGGTAATCAGTGATGGATTTTAAAGGGATGATGCATTAATGGTTAAAATCTATGAAGGCGCACCTTCATTTTTTAGATGTTTTTGTGGCAAATGTTGACAGCTCTGTGGGTATGTCTTGTGCTAAGATCTGTGAAACTTAGATGAAACATGATAAAACTTTCTGATTTCTGAGGATTTTGGGATTATTAAAGGTCCGCATGGATGTACTTAATCTATGATAAACTGGAGTTTGGGAGGTAGAAATATGAGTTGGAATGTCTTTTTCAAGGATTGGATGGAAACATCATTTTCTCTTCAAGATTGTCAATCTCTCACCAACTACAAGGCGGAGTATCTAAAAACAGACACAAAATTTGTATCTGAATATGATGTCTGCTGATTGGTGAGGATTTTTTCCCATCATTGATGTGTAAAAAATTAAAAAGTAGAAATGGTAAGTGAATTGTGTCCCCAAAAGCACGGGAAAACCCCGCAAACCCTTTGGCCACAAACTTTTGGCAACATATTATTTTTTGTGATGGTTTCTTGTTTTAAGTCACTGTGGGTGGAACCATCGATCTGGAATAAATAAAACAAAGTAGCCAAGGAGGACAATGGATGGTTTGTATATCCATCACCGTATCTATATAAACACCAAAAAAATTCTATTTAATTTTATTCATATATTCATGGTTCGTAAACCCATCAATATATCTAGGCTAAAAAAGAATAAAAAACTTAATTTGTTTTCCACACCATATATTGTGTAGGGGTTTTCATGTTAAGAATTATTTTGGGGTTTGCGCCTATTTGTTTTATCTTGCTTAGGTTATGGTGATAGATTTACAAGTATAAATGAGAAAACTAATTTTTCCTAAAAGTTTTGTGTGTATGTATTGACATGATGATGAGTTTACATTCCATCCCAATATCTTTCTTTATGTCTTTGTTTTGTGTCAAAAGTCAAAAAGATTGCCGGCCGTTTCATCCTCAAATTAGCATCACTCCCTCATCGATAATATTGCTTGAAGGTCTTGATGTAAACTTAACAATGGTCAAGGCTTTGAAATTAGATTGATGTTTTATGTTTCTTATTCTATATAGTGTAAAAGATTTTTTTCATTAAGAATATCACAATGTATGGTATTGTAACCCCCATGAACCTAACCCCATTTTATCCTTTAAAACTTAATAAGTTAGTCTTGTTATATAAACCAGTTTTATATTTGGCTAGCATTTGGTATAATCTGTAATTTCTATTTCTAATACTAATTTTACTTCTGATGGAAATGTGTGGTAATATAAAAGAGAGGGGAGGGTGATTAATGTAACTATTTTTTTATTAGTACTTTATGTAAAAGTTTTTACCAATGAGTGAAAAATGGTATACAGTCCAATTCATTTCTTAAATGGACTGTTGTTTGAGGGCCAAAAATGGTATTCTAATAACAAAGATATTCGAAACATCTTTGTTCCAAATGGTATTGGAATACCATCTCAATTGTATACCATGATTCTACAAGTTAGTGTACAACTGCCAAAGGGGTCCTGACAAATTAGCTACAATGTTAAAACATTGGATCTTTGTCAATGCTACTCATGCACAAACTTGAACGAATTCAAATCAAACTTCAAGGGGTTCACTGTTCATCAGCAAGTACAGGATTTTGAACTGTCTCAAATAGGATGCTTGAAATTCTCTCTGACCTAGCACGCCAGAATTTGTTTCCACAATAAAATAATCCTGTATCTTTTTTTTTCTTTTTTCTTTTTTGATTGGTAATTGAAGATTTTGTATTGATATATCTGAACAAATATACAAAATTTACAAGAAAAAGCTAATTTATAAAAGGGAAAGCAGGGGACAAACAGAGGGAAAGGTAAACCAGGTTACCCTGCATCCTGCCTGACCCATTCTCCCCCCTTTTAGGAAGCTACCGGGAGAGCCTGATCTGGTTCCTCTAATCAGGTTCCCTAGGCAGTTTGGTTATGGCATAATCTTGTATATTCCTCCCCCATTGAGCATTTTCCTCACACTTTCCCTCAATTCCTTTGGGGCCTGTTTGGATAGAGACATAAGTTATTCTAGGGTTTATACCTATTCTCGGAATTGTTGATTTTATCAATGGAACAAGTGATTTTCTGTTTGGCTGTGTTTTCAGTTATTCTCGTTGGGAAATGCAATAATAAATGTCGAGTGTTTGGTTGATGAAGATAAAATGTGAATAAGGTGTAAAAAGTTGACTTGACATGTGAGTCTCATTGATGTAAAAGAGGTGATGACAAATGATTTGATGTGATAACATGTAATTTGATAGGTGAGTCTCCTTATACCAGTGGATGAATAACATTATTCCATGGGGGGATTTGGAATACAAATACCTGTATATTCTCACATAATTCTGCATAGCTATATCCCTTTATACCACCCACCCAAACAGGTTTTTACCCCTATTCCCCCCTTTATTCCCCCATCCAAACAGGGCCTTGGTGTTTCAAATCCAAATCTTTTCTATTATGAAGATGTGGTCCATCTTTTGACTCATGTGGGGTGCTCATTTTGTAATCAGGAAATTAAATCATAACCTATTCACAGAGTGACAGGGAAATGTCTATGCTTCCTGAAAATGTTGGTTAAAGCATATTTCATGAGATAAAACGTCATCTTGAATAAAAATTGACCTTTATTTTCCTTTTAACAAAAGTAATATTTGCATATACATTTACTTGATTGAGAAATTTTCTGATCTCATATTGGACTTTCTATATACATGCCTAATGCAAAGTATCACATGTTTTTACCTTTGCAATGTGGACAGAAATGTATATAGATTTGTGGGACAGTTTGGCTTCTTTTAAACTGCTAATGTGAATATTTCTACTCGTTCAGAAAACCGTGTCTCATTGTTTCCATATTTTATACTTGTTGAATTCCCTATAAACTAAAAGTTAGGATTCTTTTATCTGCATGATAATGCCACCCTCTTATGACTATGGTCTTAACTTTGCCTTCTTTTCTATGGTCAAAGCTGGGTCCAAACTGAAGACAAATTCTCATCTTACATGACACCAAAAATTGCTTTCATATTGTTGAACTACATAACAAGCCTCTTGTGACATCAATAACCGAAACAATTATAAATCATGCACATAAACAAACAAACTGATCCTCACCATTTTTATCTCTACCCATTTCTGCATTTTCACGCCATACTAAAATTCAGCCCATGTGTGGGTAGGTGGACTCTCTAATAAGAAACAGTATAAATGAAACCATATATTTATTTGACCTTGTTAAAGGAGATGATTAGCAAAGATTTCTTTGACTGAAATCTGTTGATCCCGGTGTTTTTCACTGCTTGCTGTTTTGAGAATTTCGTGTGTAACTTTTGGTGAGTGTTCATATGCCTTAACTTCTCTTCTTCTCTGTTTGAATTTATTATTTAGTATGACGTGTCCAAAGTAGGTAATATTGTTTATGGTCAGTAAATCCTTCCAAAAAGTGGACCTAACATATATATATATACCTGTAATTCCTTTTATTGAAGAAAAATTGAGAAAAATATCTGACATAAGTAGCATCAAATGTTGGTGAGGCTAATCCAGGATTGGGGCCGGTTCTGTGTTGGCAGCCTGTGCCAGGTCCATTTTATTTTTTGGGGGAATTGTCTTTTTTTTTCCTTCTTTTTTGGCCATGTTTTATTCCTGTAGATCTCTCATCTACAGGGATTGACTATGATTGTCCCCTACCTTTGCTTGTTGTAATGCTTTGTTTCCATTTGGGCATTGTCTCTTTTATAACATTGGGAGTGCCTACCGTTTACTTCAAATAGTAACATTAGATGAATGATATTATTGCCACCCCTGGTTTTCGGAAAACCAGTTTGATTGCTCATCTCAAAAGTGTTGGATTCTTTTAATGGTGTTGAATTTTTTAGCAATATGTCAAAGAAACCAAACCATTGATTTTTCTTCTCTCCCTTCTCATATCTTATGGTTGTTTTGAAACAGGACTTGCGACACCTCTATAACGACAGATGATATGAATCAAAAGCTATGGTCCCCATATTGATAATGTGTTGACCATCTGGGCTGTTTTGTTTTTCCACTTAAAGTATCAATTGCAATCTCTTGTCGTCTCTCTTTGTTAAATACCTTACATCACTGATGACGTAGACGTCGTGATGGTATGCTTTCATCATCAGTTCTTGAACTTCTAAAAAAAAAAATTCCATTTATTTTGCTCCATCTTTTAATTCCTAGCAGAATCATGGTTTGGACATACATTCAGGATCCAGTTCTCCAGTTGTAGAGGTTTATGCAATCCAAGTTTTGTAAGGGAAAAAAAAATAATAAGACATTTGGGATTTTGAATGGTGGCTGTGATCCATCACACTCAGATGACATGTTCTAATTCTGTTTTTATATTTTTTGGTAGGCAAGTTTTTTTATTTTTTTATTTTTCCTGGTTTACCAAACTGCCAACAGTTGGTTCTGTATCTTCTAATTCTAATAATTGGGACATGCTGGGATGTGGGGAATTGATCTGAATTAGAATTTTTTTTAGGGTGATCTGAATTAGAATCATATTGTTTGGATTTAAATATAAAATTTAGAATCAGATTGAATTAGAAGTCCATGTTATCTTAGAGCTATCCCTACCAATCCTTACCTTGGGCGTTGATACAAGCAGTTTATTTTGCTACATCATTTACATGACTTCTCTGATGAATTCACATAATATTATAATATTATATATATTGTACTATATATTAATTGGATTTGTTTTAAGTTTTTAAGTTTGTTCTTTCATGTGTAACATTTTTACTTTTCGATTTTACTCTTAGTTATTTATGATCTTTTAATTTTATATCAAGGGTAAGAATAGAAAAAAATACATATATTTTTATTAGTTTTATATTGAGATAGGGATGAAACAAAAATCTATCTATTTATATATGTATGTATATATATATAAATTGAATAATATCATATTCATATCCATCAAATCTCAATATTTTTAATTTTTTTTACATATATACTTTTAAAAATTCACATTTTCACAAAATATTTCAGTTGATTTGTTATTTTTAATAATATCATTGAAAAATGTTTAAATTATGTGTGAATGTCATTTTTTTACTCATTTGATTGATATGGATGGTTTAAGGATTTCAAATGGGGATTTTAACGATATAAGATTGATTGATGGGCATATATTTTCAGTTGTAATATATTTCTTTTATTTATAATTTCATAATAAATTTTATAAACAACTTATTTGATAATTATTAAAAAAATTATTATATTATATATAATATCTCATATAACATATATAAATGGCTTTAAAAAAATTGAGGGTGTTTTATTTAGGACATTTTTTTTTAAAAAATTGTTTTTTTATTTTGCACGCACATCATGCGTGGAGGAAGACTAGTGTTGTATTATGTAAGTATATATGATTGTTATGAAAAAGTTATATGTAGTTAGTTCATATAAATGTGTATTTTTTTTGTGGATATTTACATTTATATACCTTATTAAATTTTAATTTTGTCAAAATAACTTTATTAAAAATACATTTGCATCAATATCCCTAAAATTATTTTCGGATCCTAACTTTTCCTTTTCTTCTTCCTTTTACGATCCTCAACATCCAAACCTAATCCCCTTCTTTCTTCCAATGTCTTTTTTGTATTAAAACATCTACCCCTAATCTCTTGTTTCTCTGAACATATTCTATTGAGTGGGTTGAAAGAGAAATAGAGATGGTTTGGAGAGATTGTTGATGTTTGGGAGGTAAATGAGAGATGTTACAGCCCACTAACGGTGATAAAGTGGAAACATTTAATCATAGCAGATGGAACATGACAGCAAGGCTATGATTGCATTGATCTAAATATTTTTAGGGGTATTGGTACAAATGTGTTTTTAACGTGAGATATTTTAACAAAATTAAAATTTAACGTGTGGGCTCTCCTCAAATAGAGAGATCTACTCGTCAAAAGTTGGAAGATTCATCAAATCCTTGTCAATTCAAAAATAATAATAATAATAATAATAATAATAATAATAATAATAATAAAACTATATATAACATCTGTGAAATGTTAGAACACGCTTCCATGTTTGAAAAATCAGAAAAAGTGGTCTCATGGTCTCATTATATGAATCCTATGAAAAATAGAAAATCAAATTTCTATCCTATTAAACAAAAAGTATTATACAAGAGGTTCAGAGAAAATTAAACTATAATTGCATAAAAATCAAATTTAATTAAAAGTTTCTGCAATAAAATTTTCACATATCATTTTTGTACACTCATTGGAGTTAAAAGAAACTATTGTATTTTAACTTTTCTCAAAATTATTTATAAAAATTAATATACAAACCATGTAAGACAATTTCTTGTCAAAACTTCTAAATAAAATTTTATTTCATGTTCAACAAATTTGTTAAGACAACGGTTGAACGATATTTTTGGGTCGCTGAGTTATTTTTCAGTTTGATGACGATTATAATGTGAACGCGTGTAGTCTTTTTTATTGAAATTTGAAATGTTTTAATTGAATAACATAAAAACATCATTATCATTATCAATGTCAAGCTCCCATATAATACTGGATACCCCAAATCCAATTAGCAAGTTTGAACAATATTAAAAAGCTTTGAAGTATGGAACATCATATCAATGTCAAGCTGACCTCGTGTTATATATATATTGGGATACCCAGAATCTTTTTGCATTTCTGACTAGAAATGGAAATGCTTTGATGAAAATATCTTATCAATGACAAGAAAATCTTATGTTATAGCTTATCCCAGATTTGTTTGAGCATGTTTTGAATTTTCCATGATCCCCTAAAAAGCGGTTGCAGAAATCATGGCATTTGAAAACGTTTTTGAAAAATAAATTTTCATTGTAGGATCACTTTCAAAATGAGTGGTGAGTAAGTCTGATTACTACAAAAACAGAATCTTAAAAAACTATCTAAACTCAATTTCAGAAGCACAAGAAAATTAATTTTTATAAACAAACCATGCTCTAGATTGATTAAAATGGGGGATTCATGGGAAAAACCCCTTGACCATCTAAGATGATAACAATAATAGCAATAAATTCTTAGGCATTTATTATTTTTTTGGTTAAATATTTTGCAATACTTGAATTTGTGGCCCATAAGTGAAGGATAATGAATATCTCCAACAACCTATTTTGGTATGTTGATGTACTCCTTAATTCCATTATAATAGGTATTTAAATTTTCATGATTATGATAAATCATGAAAGATGATTAAATAAAATATTACATAATAAAAACATATATAATTTTATAATATACCTAAGGTGATCTCCAGCCCTTACTTAAATCTATACCTAAATTTTATTTAAAATTTGAGTAAAAACTTAATTTGATATGATGTGTCTCCAACCATCACTTTGTGTTTTACTTAAATCTTTTAAAAAATTCACATCTTCTTCTGATTATTTCCTATAAACATTTTCAAAGTTCTTTTTCCAAACAACTCAATTTTTCTTCGCTTCTAGATATTTAAATTTAAAAATCATTATCATCCAATTTTTTGAAAAAAAGGTAAAAATAATATTTTTTTTGTTGGAGTAAAAATAAGAAGTTAAAAAACAAAGATGAAGACCACGTTTTTTTTTGTTTCACTTTTTTTTGGGTTTCAAGAGATGGTGAAAAATTTGGAGGGTGGGAAGGCATCTAATATAATTCAATTAAAGACATTTGAAAGAAAATGTAAAGATAAAGGAAAAAAAAATGTTAAAAATTTAGGTAAAGATTTGAGTCTCTCTTGATTTGAGTAAATGTTTGAGTAAAAACTTGATTTGGTATGGGTATGGGTAAATGATTGGAGATGATTTTGGGTGACTTTTACTCAAATTTGAATTTGAGTAAATATTTGGGTATATAATTGAAGATGCTCTAATATTTGAATATAACCAGAGTTAATGTATTGATATTCGAATCCATAACATATATATATACATGTTTAAAACAAATATATATATGTTTTTAGATAACAAGATTCGCCAACAAGTTACATCGCTTTAATTTGGTATTTTGTAGGGATTTTTTAGTTTTTATGATTGTTTATAAGGACTGTTATATGCGCAATTATATGATCATAGAATATTATAGAAATATTCCATCAAATTTAGATGAAATTTTAATCCAGTGATGATAATTGAGTTTTTGTAAGCTTTTAAAGACTTGTATGTCTGCTTCAACTTTGTGAGGGACTTATATAAAATAATCTATATTTGTAGGGATATAAATGTCTTTAACCCAACATTGAAAGCATCTTAAATGGGCGTGTATGTTTTGCTGTTTCCACCAATCCAGGTCAACCGAACTTTGTCGCCATTGCAGGTTTTGGGCAACCGAATTTGATCGTCATTTCAGATTTTGGACGACCGGATTTGATCGTCAATATGAAATGACGATGAAGTTAGGTCGACCTAGCTGGATCGATAGAAATAAAAAAAATAATTTTTTTTTTTCAATTGGTGGATAAATAAAAAGTGTTGGTGGGACCCGACTTGCCCATCTTAAAAACGTTTTGAGGATGTTTTTTAATCAGTCCATGCATACACGGATTCTTATAGTTGATTTTTCTCGAAAAAAATAATACTTATATTGGAGACGACAAAAGTTCAAAAACATACAATAAATTCAATCAAGTTTTTACTGAAAGTGACCTATGCATGTATCCCAGTCAATGCAGACACGTTGTACCATTTGGCCGGTTTGGCGACGGTTGAGTGTCTTCTCAGGCTCTCGATGCATGCATGCATGCATGCATGCATATTTTCCTTTCTTTCTCTGGATTCAGTGTACATAAAATCAGCTCTGATAATAACAATGAACTCTCACTTTAAGCTTTAATACAGGTACTGATTCATTATTATACCCAAACACAGATTCATTTTTTGTCTCTCTGTTTTTTTCCACCTCCCTTGTTAGACTTGTAATCTCACTTTAAGCTTTAATACAGGTAATGATAGCAAACATGGAGCTATTAGTTGGCTGGTACGGGCTATAGATTTTATAAGAAAATTAATACATACAATATTTGTGTTTTATAATATATATCCTAACTATTTTATGCATAAACAATTTTAAATCATATATATTAATCCAATCTAAAGGTTTTTTTTGTATGACGAACTTTCGTTGTTGATTTTATGTCAAAGCTAGTAGGTTACACAAATCTGTTTGTCCTGGTTTTATAAAAAAAATTCTCTCGAATGTCTTGAGAGGGATTTATCTCTAAATTATTTGATTTTCTTTTTAGTCCATAGAAGGGATTAAAAATGATTTTTCTATTCTCTCACTTCTTCGTATTTTAATTTTAGTGTTTTGATTTAAATGATATATTTTTTTATTTAATTTAACGTGTGGTTGAGATAAATTAATTCATCATCATTTATTTTATTTTATCCATCACATTATTATTGACCGTTTCTTCAGGTGACCGTTTCTTCAGGTAATAAATAGAATAATCCAGAAGCGCCGTCCACTGTACGATAGTACGGTCTATCAGTCCCTCGATCTTTAGAATGTATATTTTATTGAATAAATATATATTTTATTAAAATATAAAAAATCATGCATTCTCAATCAACTTTTGCAGATCAAACGTGTAAAAATTAAAAAATGATGCATTTCATTTTAATTTTTAATCAACTTTTAATCTTATCCTTTTAACTATTTTTTATAAGTGTTGTTATACTCAATTTTTTTTTCAGTACAAAATACAGTCCTATATAGAGCTGCAACTTGGGTCGGGTTGAATATGAACCTGACAGGTTGAATCCGATTTTTATATGAGTTGAGTTGGCTAAATCGGGTTCGGGTTTGCCTCACTTACAATTCGACTCAACCCGAACCCATAAATTAATAGTTAAAATAAAGATCATGAATGTTCATTTTATAGCTCTTTATATGGGCTGTTCAGATTTTAGGTAAATCTAACTAATTTTACGGGTTAGGTCGAGTTGGTTTATTTAATTTACACATCACGTTTAAAAATCGTAATGGGTTGGATTGATTTATTTAATTATGGGTTGGGTTCGGGTTAGTCCAATTCAGGTTGAAAATCGAGTTGGGTCGGGTTATGGTTGAGTAGTTTAGAATTCGGGTTGCCCGAGTTGCAGCCCTAGTCCTATGTACTTTGTTAGAAATCTAGTGAAACATATATTTCATTAAATGTTGTATGTACCTCATTAAATATTTGTTTACACTTACTAAAAATGGACTCATTTAATTCGAAATAAAAAGATATACATTTTTTATTATCAAAACATATATTTTATCAGATAATGTTAATTATTTAAAAAAAATTAAAATACGTGAGTTTTGATTGAGAAAAAAATTAAGTCTAATATTTTTTTTTATTTGTCAAATCTTTCCCAATCATCCATGCCCACACGTCTGAGGTCATCTATAAATATATATTTTTTTATAATATAACCCATAACAAAACAAAAATGGTACTGTACAAATGGTACTTTGTACAGTGTTTTTTTTTTTTTTGTAGGATGATTTTTTCTTTTAGGTAGATGGTATGAAGGTGGAGTGTCCATTTTTTCATCAATTTTTTTGTTTTATTAAAAAAATAAATAAATAAATAAATGGACGGTGAAACCGCGGAGCCGGCAAAGCAGACATTTAATTGACGTCTCTCACTTTGAACTCCAAAACATACGAACCAATCACAATGAAATGACTAGTTTGGAAGGGACAAGCATTAATTTTGACATGTGGGATGATAACACCAATATATATGTACAAATAAATGTCCTATATATCCTACCATCCAAAAGAACCGAACCTCTCCGAAACTCACGAAAGAAGAAGATGATGAAGGGAAGAGGAGATATGACAACAAAGATGGAGAGGAAGACAATTGAGAAGAACAGGAGGATTCACATGAAGAGCCTCTGCTTCAAGCTCTCCTCTCTCCTTCCCAACAATTTCCACAAGGTCCCCCTTCTCTCTCTCTAAATCAAAATTAAAGATTATGGTATTCATTTCATGTATAAATGGGTACTTGTATTTGTGATTCATGCATTTCTTCTAACATGAATTGAATGATAATTTTAAAAAATAGTAAAAAAAATTCAATGAGATATGTACTTTGTTAATGAGGTTTATATAACTGCATTTGAGGCTGTCTTGTAAATGACGGAAAGCAGCATAACTCTTCTATGTTTCAATGATTACCTGAAATTGGAATTAATTATGTTAATTGCAACACACATACACAAATATTTTTTATTTCAATTCTAGCCGATTCTTTATAAATCAAAAGCCATATAGATAAAATAATGTTTTGGCAGAACCCTCTTCTACCACCTTTGTTTTGTTTTTAGACATTTAATCCTTGATTATTAAAATTGAGCTCATGCTTATTATTTACATAAAAAGGTAAAAATAAAGAGAATAATGTTATTTATATCATCATATCACATGTATTTATCACCTACTTTATTTATTTAAAAAAAATATATGTAATTCATGCAACAGAATACATATATATTCAGGATGAAACATACATCTCATTGTCTAAAACATGGGACCACATGCAGGAATGGAAACTAAATTTTTCTCATGGCTTCCATTGTGGTGTGTTTATTAGGGGGCATTGACACAATATGACAACTTCGACCAGGCAGCCACGTACATAAGAAGGCTCCAGAAGAGGATCGAAGTGTTGAAGAAAAAAAAGGAGGCGGCGTTGAACAAAGGGAAGGCGGTGGCGGCGGCGGCGGGTGATGGGGGGATGATGAAGGAGAAGAAGTTGATGAAGAGTTTGAGATTGCCAGTGGTTGAGATAAGGGACCTGGATTGCACTCTGGAGGTGGTGCTCATAAGTGGGTTGCATAGTGAGTTCATGTTCCATGAAATCCTTTGTGTGCTTGAGGATGAAGGGGTGGAGGTTGTCAATGCAAACTTCTCCTTTTTGGGTGATAAGGCTTTCTACATCTTCCATTCACAGGTGTGTGTGTTTTTTTTTAAATTTTTCCTTATCAGCTATCAACCCCTT
Source organism: Acorus calamus (assembly GCA_030737845.1). Lineage (NCBI taxonomy): Eukaryota > Viridiplantae > Streptophyta > Magnoliopsida > Acorales > Acoraceae > Acorus > Acorus calamus. The sequence continues at coordinate 4,286,162 of CM060860.1, forward strand.
CTTTAATTAACTTCTACTTTTGTTATGTGGAGACATCATATCTCTTGATGATGCAGTGTACACTATGATGTGTTAGCATATATTCTGTAGCAAAAAATATAAAAACGCATTCGAAGATATACTTTGTTGTTTTTTTTCTATTTTTTCTATTTGAAAATCTCCTATAAAATATTATAAGAAAACCTTACTTATTGATTGTACTTAACTGAGTAGGGGTATTTAACCATTTTAGAAAAGAAAAGAAAAAAATCTAATAGCTAAGGTATAATGTACAATTTGATGTGCCATTAATAAAAAGATAAATAAATCTTTCAAAATTGATATGATGATGTGTTTCTTCTTTTTTTTTTATCACGTGTCCAAAACCAATTTGGGTCATTACATTGAACAAATTTAGGTAGTTGATTATTACTCATTTTTATTTAGTCATGTAGCATAGTTTTTAAGAGATAATAAGTTCAAAAAAAAAGAAAATTTGATTTTTTTTATTAGCATATAGGTTTATTTTGTCCCAGTCATCTTTTAAATGTTTCAGCTTTCAAAAGAAACTGATAATGGAAATGATAGTGGTGCCACCACACCATTTTTTGAAAATGTGTTTTAGTAAAATATTTTAAAAAAAAATGCATGTCTTTCAATGCATTTTTTTTTATGTACTTGAGGTTGTCAAATTGATTGAAATTCATCTTAAATGACTTTCTTTTTTGGGTGTGTTTTTTGAATTGCAGGTCAAGTCTTCTAGGATTGGATTTGATATTACAAGACTATCAGAGAGGCTTCATGAGATGATCCATTGACTCTCATTTTTTCTGTTTTTTTGTTTTCTTCTTGTGTTTCTCTCTTGTGCCCTCTAGCACCCTACATGAACAACTGTAAAGTGGCATTTTATGGTTCAGTTTTTCAATCTTGCTTAAGAGCATCTCCAATGGACTAGTTAGTGTCATATTTTTATAAAAGATGTAAAAATGGTGCTCCAATGAAAGTGTTAAGGGTATGTTAAATATGGGTCTCACTTGTCATATGTTAGTTTTAATGTTAATTTTAGCTAGTGCTTTAGCCAACCAAATGTGGGTCCCACCATTCAAAATATTCAAAAAAATATTATTTTGGGTGAGTGGAGAGCTTTGAGTGGGTGGAGAGATGGACCCACTATTGTTTTAACTAGTTATTTAGTTAATCCATTTGAGCAACAACCACAAACTAAATGAGAATGTAGTAAATGACGTTCTAGTTGATGGATAAAGTGCTGACATGTCACTTTAACATCTTAGTTAATTAACATGTCTATTGAAGATGCTCTAATTTCATTCACACAGCATCAACCCCACCACTTTGATATCTTTGTGTTGTCAGGCGTGTAAATGGCTGTGCTACCAATTGTTTCACATTTGTGGATGCTCGTATGAAATAATCAGAATTTTTTTATTAAAAAAATTCACCACATAATTAAAAATACAATTTACATGATCCAACATAAGGGAAAAGACGCCCACCAACCCAACATGTCGGACCCACCACATAGAAAAAATTTTAGCGGCAGTTACTGTAGACTTTTCATATGTCAAAGCCCATTATGATAAAAAAATGTATTTGTCTGAGTCCAACTCATTTGGATTAAGTTTGAGATTTACAAATTACAGGTCTATTCTTAAGCTCATTGACACAATATTATGACTTGATCTTTTTGTTATAATAGCCTAAATTCAAATTCAAATAGATTCTAAGTCCCTACAAACCTCAAACTTAATCCAACTCGTTTGGATTAAGTTTGAGGTTTACAGGTCTATTCTTAAGCTCATTGACTCAATATTATGAGTTGATCTTTTTGTTATAATAGCCTAAATTCAAATTCAAATAGATTCTAAGTCCCTACAAACATGGGAAAACCCATATAAGTCTCTACTAAAATTGGGATAGACGTACGAGTCCCTGAAAACTCACAAAAACTCAATTATCATCCCTGAGTTAAATTTTCATCCAAACTTAATGGAATATTCATAGAATATTTCATCACATATAATTATGTAGACATTGAAGTCCCTATAAACAGTTATAAAAACAAATTAGTCCATAAAAAAAACAAAATTGCCCATGTTACATTAAATTGTGTATACATTGCAATCCCTATAAACAATCATAAAAATAATTTAGTCCATGTAAAAGATAAAATTGCCCGTGAAAGACTTTTACATTTAATTAGATAGACATTACAGTCCTTATAAACAATCGTAAAGACAAATTGATCATTCATAAAAGACAAAAATACCCCTAAAACACAATTAAATGCAAAAATCCTTCAGGAACATTTTTGTCTCTTATAGGGACCAATTTTTCTTTACGATTATTTATAAATATTGTAATGTCTATCCAATTAAATGTAAAAGTATTTTAGAGGTAATTTTGTCTTTTGCAGGGACTAATTTGTCTTTATGATTGCTTATAGGGACTGCAATGTGTACATAATTTAATGTAAAAGTTTTTCAGGGGTAATTTTGTCTTTTGTAGGGACTAATTTGTCTTTATAACTGTTTATAGGGACTTCAATGTCTAAATAATTATATGTGATGGAATATTCTAAGAATATTCTGTTAAGTTTGGATGAAAATTTAACTCAGGGATGATAATTGGGTTTTTTTGAGTTTTCAGGGACTCGTACGTCTGTCCCAATTTTAGTAGGGACTTATATGGATTTTTTCATGTTTGTAGGGATTTAGATGTCTTTAACCCTTTTAAACATTTACATTTGAATATTTTAACATATAACTGTTTATATTTTAAAAAAAAATTTTAATAGCAATATTTAACGCATTCATGAAATTATTTGAGTCTTAATGAAAAATCGTGTGAGTTGATACACTGTTTAAAGAAAACGCGTGAGTTGATACGCTGTTTTAAAAATAAAACTTTTGCGTTAATATTGTTTTCCTTTTAAATCAGTAGCAGTCGACATTCATTATCGGGCAATTAAAAGTTTTCAATGCCATTATGAACATTGTCATTGTATTTCTGTGTGAACATTGTCATTGTTATGAAAAAGGTAAGATATATGTAGTTAGTTCATATATATGTGTATTTTTTGTGAAAATTTACATTTATATACCCTATTAAATTTCAATATTGTCAAAATAACTTTGTTAAAAACACATTTGTATCAATATCCCTAAAAATATTTTCGGATCCTAACTTTTCCTTTCCTTCTTCTTTTTACGATCCTCAACATCCAAACCTAATCCCCTTCTTTCTTCCAACGTCTTTTTTGTTTTAAAACATCTACATAACAAGCCTCTTGTGACATCAATAACCGAAACAATTATAAATCATGCACATAAACAAACAAACTGATCCTCACCATTTTTATCTCTACCCATTTCTGAATTTTCACGCCATACTAAAATTCAGCCCATGTGTGGGTAGGTGGACTCTCTAATAAGAAACAGTATAAATGAAACCATATATTTATTTGACCTTGTTAAAGGAGATGATTAGCAAAGATTTCTTTGATCCTGGTGTTTTTCACTGCTTGCTGTTTTGAGAATTTCGTGTGTAACTTCTTGGTGAGTGTTCATATGCCTTAACTTCTCTTCTTGTCTGTTTGAATTTATTATTTAGTATGGCGTGTCCAAAGTAGGTAATATTGTTTATGGTCAGTAAATCCTTCCAAAAAGTGGACCCAACATATATATATATACCTGTAATTCCTTTTATTGAAGAAACATTGAGAAAAATATCTGACATAAGTAGCATCAGATGTTGGTGAGGCTAATCCAGGATTGGGGCCGGTTCTGTGCTGGCAGCCTGGTGCCAGGTCCATTTTAATCCTTCTCTTTTGGCCATGTTTTACTTCTGTAGATCTCTCATCTACAGGGATTGACTATGATTGTCCCCTACCTTTGCTTGTTGTAATGCTTTGTTTCCATTTGGGCATTGTCTCTTTTATAATATTGGGAGTGCCTACCGTTTACTTCAAATAGTAACATTAGATGAATGATATTATTGCCACCCCTGGTTTTCGGAAAACCAGTTTTGATTGCTCATCTCAAAAGTGTTGGATTCTTTTAATGGTGTTGAATTTTTTAGCAATATGTCAAAGAAACCAAACCATTGATTTTTCTTCTCTCCCTTCTCATATCTTATGGTTGTTTTGAAACAGGACTTGCGACACCTCTATAACGACAGATGATATGAATCAAAAGCTATGGTCCCCATATTGATAATGTGTTGACCATCTGGGCTGTTTTGTTTTTCCACTTAACGTATCAATTGCAATCTCTTGTCGTCTCTCTTTGTTAAATACCTTACATCACTGATGAGGTAGACATCGTGATGGTACATCACTGATGACGTAGACATCGTGATGGTATGCTTTCATCATCAGTTCTTGAATTTCTAAAAAAAAAATTCCATTTATTTTGCTCCATCTTTTAATTCCTAGCAGAATCATGGTTGGGACATACATTCAGGATCCAGTTCTCCAGTTGTAGAGGTTTATGCAATCCAAGTTTTGTAAGGGAAAATAATAATAATAAGACATTTGGGATTTTGAATGGTGGCTGTGATCCATCACACTCAGATGACATGTTCTAATTCTGTTTTTATTTTTTTTGGTAGGCAAGTTTTTTTGTTTTTTTATTTTTCCTGGTTTACCAAACTGCCAACAGTTGGTTCTGTTTTTGAAAAATAATTTTTCATTGAAAGATCACTTTGGAAATGAGTTTTGAGTAGGTATGATATATTACTACAAAAGCAGAGTCTTCAAAAACTATCTAAACTCATTTTCAACGCACAAAGAAATTAATTTTTAAAAACAAACCATGCTCTAAATCTATATTTATATCTATACTATCTATCTATTTCTATATCTATACTACCTATAAAAGTACTAATTCGTAAAAAATATTCGTTGGACATGTTTACCCTTATCTATCTATATCTATTCTATATTTATATCTATACTACCTATAAAATTACCAATTCATGAAAAACATTCATTGATCATGTTTACCCTTACTAATTCATGAAAATCCATTCATATCCTAAATGATATTTGTTTAGACATATTTACCCTTTCAATTTATTTGAAATCAAATACTCTATATAATGTTAAGTGTTTATAATGTGTTTAATTTATACGTTTATTCGTATTTATCCTTTGACATTCTTCAAATTCAATTACATGATTATATGTGTAAAATTAATATACTCAATTTATTAATTAATTAATATTACCTATAAAAGCCTCAATTTTAAAAGAACATTCACTTGACATGTTTACTCTTCTTAATTCTTGAAAATTCATTCCCATCATAAATGACATTTTACTTGACACATTTACCCGTTCAATTTTCTTGAAAATATACGACATTATATATTAAAATTATATAATGTGTTAAAATTTCTGTATTAATATATACCCTTTCAAATTATATGTCAATATGTGCATATTTTAAAATATATGTGTGTGTGAATATGCATTTATACAAATCTATATACCAAGAGATGTGTCGTTCAAAAGATGTAACGTGTAACATAACTCATTTATCCCATCCATGGAAACCTTTCCATCTCTCTCTCTTTTAATGGCTCGTTTTGCCTTCCACCTGCGAAAAGACAAACGAATGTGTCGTTTTGCCTTCCACTTGTGAAAATACAATAATAACATCATACGTTCAAAAGATGTGTCGTTCTGCTTTTCACCTGCGAAAAGACACAAACAAATCATTTTTTTATTTCCCAAGCTTGAGATTTTTAGGTGTCTCTGTCTGTCTGTTGTCTACAATTCTGCACGAAAGTAGGAGGAGCAATAGACCCGGTGAAGAAGCCGACGGTGAAGAAGCATGGGCGATGAATATGTTCATATGAAAATATTTCATCAAATTTAGTTAAAAATTTAATACATGAATAATAATTAGATTTTTGTAAATTTTTAGGGACATGTATGTCTGCTTCAATTTTATCAGCCTTATATATGATTACTCATGTTTGTAAGGATATAAATGTCTTTAATTCAATATCTAAAGCATCTTAAAAACGTCTAATAATGAAAGGTTCTTTGTCGCACACTCAGCACCTCACTTTCTTCTTCTTCGGCTCCGTTTGGAAACATAGATTGAAAAGTAGATTTTAGAATAAAGCTGCTTTTTAAGATGATTTTAGACCTTTGACTTTTTTGGGATGCTTTTTTTTAATTCAGGAATCAAATTTTGGAAGGAGTTTAATGTTTGGTAGAAAAAGTTGCTTTTCAATTCAAAAAATCGATTCCGACCAAAAAGCGTTCTTTTTGAGATTTTAAAAACACGGATTTCGAGAGAGAAATTAAAAGGAATCCAGCTTTTGATTCCGCCGGAATCCGATCCGTTTGGTTGCGCGTTTGAGGATTTTCAGCTTCTCAAAAAGCAAAATCTGCCCAAACGCGTTACCAAACGGGGCCTTCGTGATTTTCGTGTACCCATATAAAACAAGAAACATGAGGGATGGTCCCAAATCCAAGGGCGGTCTAAATGACATGTCTCTCAAAATTTGTTATTGCAATGTAATCTCATAACTTCTATAAATAAATATATCAGTACGGTGGATGATGAATTGATGATCACAGCCAAAAAAAAAAAAAAAAATACAAAAAGAAAAAGGAAAAAAAAGAGAAGAAAGTAATAAAAACATTGCAATTAACTACCAGGAAGCTATTTGAAATTCATATATCCACCTAACTTTTTTTCAAGTCCATATAACCCCGTGAAAACACATATGTATTTATCTGGTTAATCTTAGCTGAAAGCATGGTATTCCAAAACTCCCCTATATTGTGTTGTAAAAAAAAATTTAATTTTATCCCTCCAGATATGGCTTTATAATTTATTCGGAGGGGTATACTTGTTGTTTACAAATGATTTTTCACATTTTTAACGAATTGTAGAAGGTTTTTGGTATACTGTGTTTTTAGTTATAGTTAATTACTAAACGGAATATTCACATAATATTCTTCATCGGACAATAGAAGTTTAACTCAGAGAGTTATTTTGATTTACATATGTATTTTCAAATGGTTATATGAATTTCTTGAAAAATCAAGGGGTTATATGGTTTTGAGTTAGTTTACAATGGGTTATTTAGATTTTTCCCTTATATTAAAAATTTAAACACGTATTTACCCATATGATAATATGTTATTGATGTAATGACGGTAATTTATGTCACGTTAGCTGCGATTTTCTTAGCCCTGTTTGTTTTGAGGGCCAAAATAAATGATAATTACCTGGAATAACTTCAAAATAGATATTTAGAATGTTAGAATAAATGAGAATATGTATAACAGAATTAACTAGTATAAAATGATATATGGATTCCAGTGAACCCCTGGAAGTATGTTATTTCACGTTATTCGACCCAAAAGAATATGTTGGTACATTGTCAAATCAACTGTTATCACCTTTTATAAATCAATTGCCATCATTTTTTCACCTTATACAAATCATTATTAACATCTTATTCACATTTTATCCAATTAACAAAATCTTTATTATTACATTTTTCAACGAGAATAATTCAAAATACAATTAAACAAAAAATCATTTTATCTTTATTTATATCAGAATAGTCATAAATATCAGAATAACTTAATTCTCTATCCAAACAGGCAAGGCCGGCCCTGAGAAATGATTTTTCTTTATTGAGCGCTAGGTGAATGTTTAAAGCGGGGCCCATGCATATTAAAAAAAAAATCTAACTTGTTTGATCTTATACATCATTTAATTTTAAGCTATAACAATTACACAATAGATACACAATATTTTATAATAATTTAAAAGCTTGAAAATAAAAAAATTAATTTTAATAGAATAAAAAAGTTATAAAATCATAAAAATAACTAAAAGGGTCTGAGCACTATTTTATTTTTAACAATTGAGGGACCAAAGAGGGAGAGATACAAAGAGGTTTATATTGTGGTTTGAGAGATTTAAGGAAAGAATAAATTTTAAGCTTGATTTTAATAAAAAAAATGTTTGTTGAGATAAACTAATTCTTTATCATTTATTTTATTCCATCAATCGTATTATTATCGGACACATCCCAGGGCAGAGGTCCTAGGCAACTGCAAACAGGGCCAATGTTTCTTCTGAAAATAAGTAGAATAAACTAGAAGCGCCGTCCACTGTTTTCTTCTTCAACAAAAGTCATGCTCAGGGTCTCTGGATCTCTAGAATGTATACTTTGCTGTATGAATATATATTTTATTAAAATGTAAAAAATTATGTATTTAATTATTTTAATTATGTATTTTATTAGATAAAATTGCATAAACACGAGAATTAATAGTCAGCAGCAATACGAGTAGGTGAGATGCTGCTTACACTCGAGATTTCTTTCTCCATCTAAAATATAGTCATATATACATTGTTAGAAATCCAGTGAAATATATAATCCATTAAACGTTGTATGTACCTCATTAAATATTTTCTTATACTTATTAAAAATGAATTCATTCAATTTGAAATAGAGATATATGCATTTTTTACCAAAGTATATACTTTATTAAATGATGTTTACTATTTAAAAATAAATTAAAAAAACATGTTTGATCTGAGTTTTGATTGATAAAAAAACTGAGTATAAGCTTTTCCTTTTTTTTATTCTTCAAATCTTTCTCAATCATCCACGATCACTTGACTAAGGACATATATAAAGACATATTTTTTTGTTGAAAAAAGTTAGACTCAATCATTTTTATCTATAAAAACTCAGAAATCACATGTTTATATTTTTTTTTAAATATTAAACATTATCTAATAGATATTTTTAGTTTTAAGTCCCCGGAAACTATCCAATTTAGCGATCGATCCCTCAATTTTTCATATTTTGGTTTTAGTCCCTGCATTTAAATGATAATTTAGGAATAAGTCCCTCCCAGGGACTAAAAACAAACTTAATAATTTAGGAATAAGTCCCTCTGAGGGACCTATTCCTAAATTATCATTTAAATGAAGGACTAAAACCAAAATATGAAGAAGTGAGGGATCGATCGCTAAATTCGATAGTTTTCGGGGACTTAAAACAAAAAATCCTTATCTAATAAGGTACGTGTTTTAATAAAAAGTCTATATTGCTCAAATTCAAGTTGAATAAACTCATTCTTAATAAAATATTTAACAAAACTAAAAATCATTATCTAATAAGGTACGTGTTTTAATAAAAAAAAGTCTATATTGCTCAAATTCAAGTAGAATAAACTCATTCTTAGTAAAATATTTAACGATGTTTATACATGACCTAACGAGGTATATGATCAATTGAATATATAATAAAGTATATAGGATTATATGTTAAATTGTAAAAAAAATCTAGTGTAACAAACACCCTTTTTTGTTACAGTATAACCCATAACAAAACAAAAATGATAATATGTAGTAGTGTTGTGTAAATGGATGCATGGAATGAAATTTTTTGTTTTTCGGGTACATGAAATGAAGTTGGAGTGTCCATTTCCTCATAATTTTTTTTTCTTTTATTGAAAAAAAAGAGGAAAAAAAAAGGACGGTGAAACCTTGTAACAGAAAGCAAATTTAGGTAATATTTGAAAACACAGTTAAAAAAATAGCTTTTAACTTTTACAGTTTTATGCATCCTTTTTGAGAGTGTAACGATGATATTTTAAGAGTGTAATGATGATGACTATTTTATAAAACATAGATTTTAAGACGCAGTTTAAAAATAAAATCCAGTGATAATAATATATTTAAATTGAATTTTGATAACAATTTTTAATTTTTAAGTAATGATATATTTGAATTTATCTTGACAATGAAAGAGAGTGAAACATGCATTTAATTTAACTCACTTCAACTCCAAAACGTACAAACCAATAAGAATGAAATGACTAGTTTGAAAGGGAGAAACTTCAATTTTGACATGTGACATTGACATGACAACACCTCCTATGTTAGTTAGATCTTAGATGTATATAAATGTACAAATAAATGCCCTTAGGTCTCTCACTTTCAACCCCAAAACGTACAAACCAATAAGAATGAAATGACTAGTTTGAAAGGGAGAAACTTTAATTTTGACATGTGTCATCGTGACATGACAACACCTCCTATGTGAGATCTTAGATGTATATAAATGTACAAATAAATGTCCTATCCTACTATCCAAAAGAACCGAACCTCTCCGAAACTCACGAAAGAAGAAGAAGATGATGAAGGGAAGAGGAGATATGACAACAAAGATGGAGAGCAAGACAATTGAGAAGAACAGGAGGATTCACATGAAGAGCCTCTGCTTCAAGCTCTCCTCTCCTTCCCAACAATTTCCACAAGGTTCCCCCCCCCCCCCCCCTCTCTCTCTCTCTCTCTCTCTTTGAGAATCAAAATTCAAGATTATGGTATTCATTTCATAGATAAATGGGTCTTGTATTTGTGATTCATACATAACATGAATTAAATGATATAATTTTGAGAAAATGTGAAATTTTTTTAACATGATATATACCTCGTTAATGAGGTTTATAAAACTGCATTTGAGGTCCTCATGAAAATAACTAAAAATAACATAACTCTTTTATATTTGAATGGTTACTTGGAATTAGAATTATGATAATTGCAACACACACACACAGATTTTTAATTTATTCCAATTCTAGCCAATTCTTTGTAAATCAAAAGCTATAAAGATAAGATAATGTTTCGGTAGAACCCCCTCTACCACCTTTGTTTTGTTTTAGACATTTAATTCATGATTATTAAAATTGCAACTCATGCTTATTTATGTACTAATGTACATAAAAAAAAAAGTAAAAATAAAGAGGATAATGTTATTTATATCATCATATCACATGTAGTTTTCAGTTTTCATCAGCTGTATCCTTTAAAAATATATATATATAATCCATGCAACAGAATACAATATATTCATAATGAAACATACATCTCATTGTCTAAAATATGGGACTACATGCAAGAGTGGAAACTATAGTTTTCTCATGGCTTCCTTTGTGGTGTGTTTATTAGGGGACATTGACGCAATATGATAACTTGGACCAAGCAGCCAAGTACATAAGAAGGCTCCAGAAGAGGATCGAAGTGTTGAAGGAGAAGAAGGAGGCGGCGATGAACAAAGGGAAGGTGGCGGCGGCGGCGGGTGATGGGGGGATGATGAAGGAGAAGAAGATGATGAAGAGTTTGAGATTGCCAGTGGTTGAGATAAGGGACCTGGATTGCACTCTGGAAGTGGTGCTCATAAGTGGGTTGCATAGTGAGTTCATGTTCCATCAAGTCCTTTGTGTGCTTGAGGATGAAGGGGTGGAGGTTGTCAATGCAAACTTCTCCTTTGTGGGTGATAGGGCTTTCTACATCTTCCATTCACAGGTGTGTGTGTATTTTTTTAGCCATCAACCCCTTCTTTAATTAGCTTCTACTTTTGTTATGTTGCAGACATCACAACACTTGATGCAGTGTACATTATGATATATTAGTATATATTTTATCACAAAAATATAGAAACGCATTCAAAGATATACTTTGTTATTTTTCTTCTATTTTTTCTATTTGAAAATCTCCTTCAAAATATTATAAAAAACCTTGTTGATTGTACTTAATTGAGTAGGGGTATTTAACCATTTTAGAAAAGTAAAAAATATATCTAATAGATAAGGTAATATACAATTTGATGGGCCAGTAACAAAAAGGAAAATAAATCTCTCAAAATTGATACGATGATGTGTTTCTTTTTTTTTATCACGTGTCTAAAAACAATTTGGGTAATGGCATTGAACAAATTTAGGTAGTTGACTATGTCTCATTTTTATTTTGTCACGTAGCATAGTTTTAAGAGACGGTAAGTTCGAAAAAAAAAAAACATGATATTTTTATTAGCATATAATTTTATTTTGTCCCGGACATCTTTTATATGTTTCAGCTTTTAAAAGAAAACGATAATAGAAATGATTAGGGGTGGTAAACGAGCCGAACGAGTCGAGCATTGATCTTCTCAGGCTCAGATCGTTTAGTATCAGACTTGGCTCAGCTCGGTTTGGGACCGAGCTTATTTTTGTGTTCATGCTCGACTCGTTTGGCTGGTGAAAAGTTCGGTTGAAGCTCGGCTCGGGCTCGTTTAGCTAAAAAAACCCTTATTTAGCATTTGAGAAGTCATATTTCACAAATCACAACACCTTATACATGTAAAAATAACAAAAGCTCGGGCTCAGCTTGTTCCCTCTTTTTATATTAAGTAAGCGAGTTCATCTAGGCTCGAGCTTGGACTCGGGCTCAGCTCGTTTACAAACCGAACTTTAAAAATTGTTCAAACTCAACTCGTTTGTCTAATCAAATGAGCTTAAATGAACTTTAATCGAGTCGAGCCTGAGCTGCTCCGCTCGTTTACCAGCCCTAGAAATGATACTTGTGCCATCTCACCATTTTTTTGAAAATGTGTTTAAAATATTTTTTTAAAAAAAATGCATGTCTTTCAATGCATTTTTTTTTATGTACTTGAGGTTGTCAAATTGATTGAAATTCATCTTAAATGACTTTTTTTTGTGTGTTTTTTTAATTGCAGGTCAAGTCTTCTAGGATTGGTCTTGAGATTACAAGACTAGCAGAGAGGCTTCATGAGATGATCCATTGATTCTCATTTTCATTTTCTTCTGTCTTTTGTTTTCTTCCTGTGTTTCTCTCTTTTTTGTTTCAACGGAGACAAACTTACTTTAAGGGATGGTTGTAACATGAAGTGGAATGAAATGTCGGTGTGTTTTGTCTACAATAGCCACATTATTGTGCCCTCTACTACCTAACATGCACAACGTACTGTTAAGTGGCATTTTATGGTTCAATTTTTAAATCTTGCTTCAATGCATTCACTCAGCATCAACCCCACGACTTTCCACTTTGAGATCTTTGTGTTCATGCATAATAACAAGTTTTTTTTGTTTCATTGTCTTTTCTTTTTTTTTTTGGTATAGCTTGAGTAAATCAAAGCTAAGTTGTGGATAATGATCAATGTGAGTGGTGGAAGCAGGAATGGTGCCACTTTTTATGTAGCGGGGTCATATAACCCATCACATTTAAAAAAAAATACAAACTATTACTGTCATCATTTCATCATTTTAAATCATAGCAATCCAGCCCACCAATTAACTCTGCATAGCCTAGATTTTATACTTGTTCTATTTTAAAAAAAATTATGTTTTTTTATGAATATATGATATTAGTAGATTTTAAAAAAATTGTGATTTTTATTTTTTTAAATGATCAAATCTATAAAAAAAAAAATCATGGAGCCGCCACCGGATGGAAGCTTATTTTAAGCCATTGACGTAAACAAAGTCTTGGTCATCTCTCCTTTGAAATACTTGTCATCAAGCCCTATCTTTATCATTTTTGTAAATAGGCAAATGATCAAGATATTCCAACAAATAAACAGTTTATTTGTTCAACAGCCTTTTCTTTTTGGGTGCAGATATCGGCACCCCACATAGCAAGAAACCCACCCCTTAAAAAAATCAAAAAAAAAATTGTGCATTGTAGCAGTAGAAGTAAACCCACCCCGAGGTTGGCGATCCCTCTAGTGATGGTGATGAATTATGGTCGCCAGAGATTCTGACGAGTGTACCAACCCAGATCGACATGCCTTTTGACGACGGTGGTGAATTGTAGTCGCCCGAAGGCCCGGCGAGTTAAATTCACATTTTTACAAGTTTCAAATCAAATAGACAAATTTCACATTTAAACACATATAACAAACAGTCATAACAACATTTAAAACACATCAAAATATGGCATTCGCATGCCATAACCAACCGTTCACGTGACTACATAACAAAATACATGTTCAAATTCCACAACCATTCATGTGGCTATATTGATTTTTTCATATATAAAAATAAATAAAATATCCAATAAAAACAATTACTCTCTTTTTTCAAAAAATAAAATAATCATAAAAATAATTTGAACATGTATTTTATTTTCTAGAGATGATTAATTATGGAATGCTAAAATCGTATTTTGATGTGTTATAAATGCTAACATCATATTTTGACGTGTTTTAAATGTTGTTATGACTGTCTGTTATATGTGTTTAAATGTGAAATTTGTCTATTTTGTTTGAAACGTGTAAAAATGTGAATTTATTCTCTCTTACTTTAGCTCGTCGGGCCTTCGGGCGACCACACGTCACCACCGTCGTTAGAGGGCATGCCGACCTGGGTTGGTACACTCGCCGGAATCTCTGACGACCATGATTCACCACCGTCGCCAGAGGGATTGTCGACCTCAGGGTGGGTTTCTATTTACTGCTTTAATACATAAATTTTTTTTTTTTAAAAAAAAGGGGTGGATTTCTAATAACTCGGGTGCGGATATCCGCGCCCTTTCTGTTTTGGAGTGATCAGTAACTGTGTATGAAGGGTGGGCAGGCAAACATGCCATTTCCTTTTTTAAAAAAAAAATTTGAAAGGGAGGGTAAGTTTGAAATGAGTGAGGGTGGGAAAACATGAATTCAAAACACCTTTTTAAAGAAGTTATATAAGTTGGAATTGATGATGGGACTTGTAATTCTCCTATGATAAGCTCATGATATCGTCGTTAACGTTACTTGACTTGAAGACCTTATGCAGAAAATGATTGAAATGGGCAAGATTTCCTTTCCTTGTTCGTAGATAAGAAGATGAATCCCACAATTTATTTTAGGGAAAAATTCAAATAACCCCCTATAAATTGTCTGAAAATCCATATAACTCCCTGACTTTTCTTAAAGTCCACACAAGTACGTAACCCCTCTGAAAACACTTATGTAAATCTAAATAGCCCCCTGAATTAAATTTTTGTTGACAAATGATGATTATTATGTGAATATTCTATTTGATTAACCCTAACTAAAAACACGGTATACCTAAAACCCCCTACAATTTGTTAAAAATGTGAAAATTTTTATCTAAATGACATTTTTATCCCTCCAGATTTTATAATATCTCATCCGTATGGATAAAATTATCATTTATATAGGATTTTTTTATAGAAAAATCCATATAACCCCCTGAAATCTTGCCTAAATCCATATAACCCCTTGTAATCTTCATATATCCATATAACCCCCTGTAATCATGCCCAAAATCCATATAACCCCTCCATCCGCCTTCCGTCAGCCGAGTTAATGGTGAAATTGGGAAAAATCCAGATAACCCCCAGTAATCTGGCCTAAATCCATATAACCCCCTGCAATCTCCGTATTTTAAAACGAGATTGAATTTCAAATCAATGATTCACAAAAAAATGTCAAAACATTGATTTAATGTTTTATTTTTATTTTTTTTAGTGGTGGGTTGTTACTGTTTAAGAATTTCATACGTAGGTGGGGCTCATAACCTATGGGTCATAATTAAAAGATTGTTGTTACACACAATTTTTTTCGAGCCCCAACTCTACTGTCATATGCATCGATAGAAAATTACTGAGGTATATACTTTGATAAAAAAAATTTACATTTTCTATATACGCATCCATGCAATTCATTGGAATATATATTTCATTTTTTTTATTATAAAAGTATGTATCTTATTAGATTAAATGTATTATTTAAAAAAATTAAAACACGTAGACTCGAATTATGACGGGAAATAGAGTTGTGCATAACATTATCTATACTACTTATAAAAGCACCAATCCTGAAAAAACGTTCAGTTTCCTCTTTTACCCTTTTCAAATCATGAAATTCCATCCCTGTCTCGAATCTATATTTGACCATTTTACCCTTATCATTTTATTCAATCTCATGACAATCCATTCACACCACTTTAATCTCACCCATTTGACCATTTTATCTTTATCATTTTAATTAATCCCATGACAATCCATTTACATCATTTTAATCCATTCATAATTTATTCCAATGCATACATTTCATCAAATCTTTTATATATGTCATAAAATTATATTAATAATTTACATAAATTATATATATATTTGAATATTAATATATATATTTTTATAATTAAAATCAAATATCATAATATTATCATGACAAGTGGATACTTATAAAATGAAAGTATGTTCAAGATATAATTGACTGTTGGAATATATAAAGGGACTCATGTATGTCATTTCATCTATCCAAGTCACGAATTGAGAAACTACTCAAAGATAGAGTCTATTGTGAGAGTTTTGAGAGATAGCCCAGACGTCCTATTAGTCCAGTAGCCCGATTGTTTTTGTGGTGATAAAGTTCTGAGCCAATTCTTGATTCCACCTGAACGTGCACTCTGTGTGGCTTGCTGGATCCTGAGGGCGGTTCGGTTCGTGACTTCTGCATTGGGAGGAGCCGAATAACACCTTAAACATCGCAACGGGTTTTCTTCATCCATTCATCTCCCACTCATTCTCTCTGTTATTTCAGTATTTTATTTTATTGAATTTTTGTAATTTCATCCCATTTTTTTTCTAATCCTGTAACATAATGAACCAACATCTTAAATAACACAAATGGATTTTAATATGCAAAGGATCAAAGCAAAGTGTTGGAATTTTTAACAATTTTATTTGAGTGAAATAAATAATATTAATCACAGAAAAATATTTATGCAACCCAAAATAATCACCCAAACAATCAGAAAAATATAAAGACAAGCAAACCACCAAGTAATGCTAGATTTAACGAGGTTCTACTTAAGCCTACATCCACAGAGCACTCCAACAGTAATCAATTGTATCAAAAATCAATTGTATCAAAAATATAATAAAGAATACAAATATAAGAGAGGGATACGTATCTTAATATGTGTCTAACTGAATGAACAGATTATGCACTGTTCACGTGCGTTCAATTTTCCTCCATGCATGAACCCATCTTATGTATTGAATAAGCAAAAAGATACACACAGCCCCAATTGCAGCCCGTTTTGTAGTCCATGATTTCTTAAAAATCATACATTCATATTTTGAAATGCATACTATTATATGAAATGAAGTATATACTAAAATACATTAGTGTATTTTTTCATAATAAAAAAATATATAAAAAAAAATTGGGTCATATGCTATAGCCGGCCTAGTAGGCCTGCCTAGGGCCCCATATGCTAGGACTCATATGCTATGATAACATAGTATATACTATGTTATCTTAGGCTCTTAGCGTATAGGGCTGCAAAATGGGCTGCATGTATCAGCGCCCATTGAATAAAGAATCATGGACCCAAAGAAGGCCCATCATGGGCTGGGCTCATATCCAACACAGAGAACACCACGTGATGATAATTTTTATACTTCAGATTTCCTAAACAATGTCACGAAACAATTACAAAACAATAACAGAAGGATCACAGCTCAAGCTTTTAGGTTTTCACTGTTCTGTTTCAAGAACTGTAAATCCTTCAGTTGTAGGTCCACAGCTTCTTTGGACAAAGGCTTCTTTTCTTCCTCTGGAGCTCCTGTTCTTTCTTCTTCTGCTACTTGCTTTGCCTTGGTGTCGACCATCTCATCTATTTTTGATTGCCCAACGGAAGGGAAAACCGCGTTGAGAATGACACATAGTAATCTGACGTCTTCATCTTCAATAGGACCTTTACCAAAGCAACAGACATGGATGGCTTCGAGGGCCTTGGCTGCTCGAATCTCCATTGGGATCTCAGGGTTTGCAGACTTCAACTTGGCTCTTCTCTGCATGATAATGTCATATTTGTTAACCATTCTGCATCTTATATCAATTAACACACAAAAGAATAAGATGTTGCGAGGCAAAGAAACAGCCGAATTCAAGGACCATTCATCTCTATGAACTTCTAGCCACTCATTTGGATGGGGGCGGTATCGGTCTTAAGAGTTTCATTAGCACTAATTAGCAAAATAGAATTTGTTGAAGGGTTGCTGTTACATTTGTTATTCAACTAATTAATCTGTCATGACTCATTCAGATTTCAAACTTTTGATAGAAGTTAATCAATTTCTCAAAACATGAAAGCAAAAACAATATTATATCAAGATGGCTGATTCAACCTATATGAGATAACTATATTGGTATATTCTTTTGAATTTTTAGACATACGAGGCTGCGTGCATTACTTCCTCTCTTACATTGGCGTCTAAAAGAATATGAGTAGCCTGGGATGTTACAACATTGATATTATTCGTTAATTTGCGAAACCAGTTTTTTTAACCAAAAAGTGTTATCCACCCTAAGCATCTGCATTGATAATGCATACATGAAAAATAAATGAAGGGAAAATGTATCAATCTGAATCGCTAAATTCAAGCCAAATTGAGGACAGCTTTCTAATAACAATTGACTGCACATTTAATAAACTCCCAGAGAAAAAAGAAAGAAAAATAATTCAACAACAATGATATACAGAACTCAACAAATCCAACATTGCAGAATCTCAACATGAAGCTACTGACCTCTTTCGTGTCATTCATGAGAGAAAGGAAGTTCTCCTCTTCAAATTCAATATCATCAGATATGCGAAGCCTCGCAACCCCTTCTAGAATTTCCTCAGACTTCAACAGGCCAGCGCCGACGGCGGCCAACCAACAACACATGAGCACATACAATGGATCCCCTGCCTACCCAATAATAAAAAAAAAACCAAATCCAATCACATGATACCCAAATACAACTTCTCCTTTTTTTTCCTTTCCAGAGACTAGATTGTCCCCACTACAACCATTATAATCCAACTCAATGCACAGGTAACTGAATATGATGATGAATTGCAAATTTGTTTTATTTTCCCCATGTAAAGATATTCCCTTTATTTCTCTTATTGAAAAATCAAAACCTTTTTCATTCAAACCCCAAATTACCTTTTTGAATATAACAACAAAAACGAAGAACGACCCATCAATCTAAACGGAATCAACAAACAAAAAAACACAAAAAGATAAAAAATTTGAGTGCGAGAGATGAGAGACTCACGCGGCCGCGGCGATCGCGGAACTCATAGAACGCGCGGGAGTCGGCGACGCCGCACTTCTTCCCGACCCGCCTCCGGAACTCGGCGAAGTCGATGATGTCGCCGCCGACGCCGCCCTCGTCGCTGAGGACCCTCGCCAGAAGGCCCACCACGGGAAGGGACCCGATTACCCGGCCCACGAAGCTGGATAGCGAGTTGGGGTTCTCCATGTAAGCCCTGGACGACAGAGCCCCGCCTCCGACGGATCCGCCGCCGCGCCGCCCTTGGAGGGCGTTGAGGGGGAAGAAGAGGGCGTGGAGTTTAAGTGGGTGGTTGGGTTTTAGCAGGCTGAGTGGGTTTGGCGTGGATGCCCAGCTCGCCATTTTTAGGGTTTGCGAAGCTCGCTTGCTCGCTCTGTAATGCAGGAGAGTAGCTTTTCGCGGGGTCTCTGAATCGAGATTCTATCTTGTTTTGCGGGTTGTGAGATCTCATCCGTCCGATTCTAAGGTTCACTGGATGTGCGGTTCTGATAAAAGGGAGTGTTTTCTAAACTTTTATAGGGGCAGTCAATTAGGATTTTCATGGACAAATTGTCCATGTCTATGGATTTGTAAATCTTGTGTTTTTCAATCAGGACATTGGTTTGTGGACAAAAAGTCAAGTGTTATTCAACTGAGACATAATTTCATGGACAAAAAGTCCAGCGTTATTCGATTAAGACATTATTTCGTAGACAAAAAGTTCAGCGTTATTCGATTGAGACATTATTTCGTAGACAAAAAGTCTAGCGTTATTCGATTCAAACATTATTTCATGGACAAAAAGTCCAGTGTTATTCGATTGAGACATTATTTCGTGGACATAAAATCCAGTGTTAATCGATGGAGACATTATTTCGTGAACAAAAAGTCCAACGTTATTCGATTGAGACTCTTCGTAGTAGATATTTTGTCTTGTGTTATTCAATTTAATCAGGATTTGTAAAGACTTTTATAAATGATGGATTTTTGTGGATTTTTGTGGACTTTAGAGAGAGAAATACAAAAGAAAAAGTCATTTCAGAATCCCACCCAAATCTCATGGACTTTTATTTCAGTATTGTGAATATTTCTTCTTTTTTTCTTTCAACAAAACTCATTTATGATTTTTATCATATGTCTTTCATATTTTTATTCACATTTTTTTCCTTCATTTATATTTTTTTTTTCTGAATGTCCATTTGTATGAAATATTGCTATCACCTCAAATGTTTGATGAATATATGAGAATGGTAGATTTGTTTGTGTTGCAATAAATCATTTCATTATTATATATTATATAATATATGCCTAAATCATCCACAATTATTTTCTAAAATATAGATTTATTATAGATTTGATTGTATGTAAAATGTTTTATTTGATTTTCTTTGAAGATGTTTCTATTTTTGTATAATATACATCCATTTTTTTATAAAGTTCAGACATATATAAAAATAAAAAGATATATTTAGGCATATGAATATATATGACTAAATATATTGATTGCTTTTATTTCATTTTTTATTTAAAGTAATATAATGGCCACTTTTATTTTATTTTATTTTATTTTAAGTAATATAATTTATGATTTTATTTCATTATTTTTGAAAAATGTAATATATGATTTTTATATAATATATATATTCTTATTTTTTATTGTCTTCCTAATTAAAAACTCATTCCTCCCCTCTATGAAATTCTCTCTCTATAACAGAAAAAAAAAGATTAGCTCATTGTGGATTTTTCTCAATATAAGGTTTTTTTCTCTTTTTTTTATTTTAGATCGATTGTTTCGAATAAAGAAGAATTTTTTATGAATGTAAATATGTATGAAATATTGATATCGACTCATATGTTTGATGAATGTAAGAATTATGGATTTGTTTGTGTTGCAATCAATTATTTTCATTACTTATTTTTTATCATGGCATTCTAGCAATATGCATTTCAGATAAGTGAAGATTGATATTTACTATATTAAATTATATTTTATGTTGGGTATGATGAGTTCTTTATTTGTTATTTAAATCCAAAAACATTATTGTGTTTATTAATAGAAATCCATATATGAAAATAGTTAATCTGTGAAAGAATGCTAAAATCTGTGAAAGTCTTTAAAAGTCCATGAGAATGATTTGTGAAAGTCTGTGAAAGTCCATGAGAGTGATTTGTGAAAGTCTACAAATGTCTATGAAAGTCCATGAGAGTCAATATGTGAAAGTCTACAAAAGTCTGTGAAAGTCTGCGAAAGTCTGTGAAAGTCTACAAAAGTCTGTGAAAGTCCATGAGAGTCAATCTATGAAAGTCTGCAAGAGTCTATGAAAGTCTGCAAAGTCTACAAAAGTCCATCACTTAAACAATGTCCACAGAAATCCATCAAAGTCCGTATCGATTACCCCCCATTACATAAACAATCTTTATAATTCAAAAGCATGCAATTACACCAACTGCACATAGATTTTTCATTAAGACGAGATATAAATATGATTTTACCATTTAATTAAATCTATATTGTGTCTTCACCTCTCTTTTTTGATGAGTTGTTTTTATCTTTTAATTAATTGTTTTGTGACTTAATTAGGGATGGTAGTGGGATTGTCCCTATAGGGTACCCGACCCGCCTTTATTGAGACGAGTCGGGTTTGGGACGGGTTTGAGATAGATAAAATGAAATCTGACGAGTTTGGGATGAAAAATGGATTTACTTAACAAGATCCGTCTCGAACCTGCCCTGGTTGCAATTAATATTAAGATTAAATATTTGTTATAATAATTATATAATTTATATTTTTTATTTGGTGTTCCAAAAAAAATATCAAAAAAATAAGAATGAATAAATTCAAACGCTAATTGAAATTATATAAATATACACCGGTTGTCACTTGTTATGAAAATTAAAAGTTTATATTTCTTATTTTATAAGGTTTATTCTAATAAATATTTTTTTTTAAAATTTTACTTTAAATTAAATGTTACATAAAAATATGTTTTAATATTTTTTTCTAAATCTGTCTTGGCCCAACCCGACCCGACCTAATCCTACTTAAATGGGATGGGGTTGAGATGAAAATGCTAAACCCGTCACGGATTTGGGAAGGGTTTAGAAAATGATTTTGTGAGCGGGTTTGGGTTTGTGATTCACAAAACCCGCTCCAACCCGCCCCATTGTCATCTCTAGACTTAATTCTTATAAAAAATGCATTCAGACATGTTTGAAGAGTTAATTATTGTATAAGTTAATATTCATAATTAATTAATTGAATTTTTTTGTAGATATTTAGAGAGTTAAGGTTTTAAGGATAAAAAAAAGTAACTCTAACATAAAAATATAACATGAGTGTAATTGCATATTTTTAAATTTTAAAAGGTGTTTATGTAGATTTCAAAAATCTCAAGAGGTTTAAATATAATTTACTAACTTCTAATTCCATTGCTCCTATTTTATTTTCCTCTCTTTTATCTATTCTCTCCCTCTCCTGCCCACCTCCCTCCGCTGCCACCGCTCACCACCATCACCTCCTTCCCCCACACACCAACATATTCTTTCCCTCACCTCCATGGCCTCCTCTACCTCCTACTCCTCCCTGCCACACACACCACCACCGCCGCCACCACCAATCCGTGAAGAGTATTGCTACACATTAATTTTTTTACGACTTTAATTATAATCTTATATATATTCACTTTAATGAAACATATATTTTGATATAAAAAAACATTTACATTTTTTATAAATACAATACTAGTATGAAATGTGTGTACTTCAACTCTATCATTATCATTATGTACTTAATTAATACGTACAGATATAGGCTGCATACAAGTCCAGGGGATCAAACGGCTGTGGAAGGATCAGATCCATCAATTCGCGATCGGATGGTCTAGATTTCTCTTCACTTATCTAATTGCAATATCTGCCGTAAACGCGGGTGTGGCGGAGTAGAGCGATTGTTGAATAAGGAGGAGGACGAGACCGTGATTCTGAGGTTGAAAAAGAGGAAAGCTTGGAGACGAAGCCCTCTCTCTCGTCTCGCTCTCTCCATTTCAATGGCGTCTCTGATTCTCCGACGAGTCCTTCAGAGAGGTTCGATTGGTCGAGTCGCGCCGATCGCGTCGTGTTCGGGTCTTCGGACCTTCTCCTCGGCGTCGGATTCGGATCTCTCCTCTCCCTCGGACGGTAAGATCCGGGCGACTCTCTTCCCCGGCGACGGGATCGGTCCGGAGATCGCCGAGTCCGTCAAGCAGGTTCGGTCTCTCCTGCTCTCGCTCGCTTCGTCTCATGTCATATAGGGTTTTTGTTTTGGTATATTGGGTTCGAAGGATTTGGTTTTTTGTGGATCAGTTGTTTCTTTGTGAAAAGATCGTGTGTGTGTGTGAACCCAATTGAGGATTCCAAGATAGGTTTTTGATTGTGTGATTGAGCTTTTTATTTTTATTTTGATGTGGAGCATTGTTTGGCGTATTATATACATCTATTGATTGTTGGGTTCTAGAAAAAGAATGACATTGTAAGTTTAAATGTAGAGACCATCTCTTCTTTGGGTGCTCATTTAGTGTTTGAATATGGGGAAAGCTTGGATTGACTCTTGGGAGTTGGGACCCAGTGTGAGTTCAATAGCCTTGAAGAAATATGGAAGTGGTTTTGAAAGAGAAGCAAAAAGAGTGATCAAAGCAGTGAAGCCAAGTTTCAAGGCTTTGTTTGTCCGGGTTCATCACTTGCATGAAATGATGGTCTCTTTTAAAGGAAAAGAACCCATATGGAGAATATCTGGGCAGTTATTGTGGTTAATCTTTGATGGGTGATAGTACATCTTGAAGAGGATCCTCGTACAATATTTATGGAAAATAATTGGAAAGGGATGCAGAGGAAAAGCTTATTTGAGGATTGTTGTTGGGATATTGGGTGGCCTTGTTTTTATTTTTAAGTTCTTTTTCCTTTTTTTTTAGTTTGGAGATCCCTTGTTGGCTGGTTTGGCAAGGGGATAAGATGGGATATAGGGTAATTGTGGGGATGAGAAGGGGAATGATAACTTATTCTATTTGGTATAAAAAATAATCGGGATAAAGTGCGGGCATTTGTCCCAATTTTGACACCTGAAGGCTGGAATAACATTTATCCTCATTTTTTATCCCAATTTTGACAAATGCAAATAAGGACAAAATTGATGGATTTTTTATTCCCTAAAATTATGACAACTTATCCTAAAAATCTTAACCCCTTGCCAAACTAACCCTATTTAAGGGGAAAAACTTATAATGTGATTGTTTCAACCTTTTTGTCCCCCCCCCCCCCCCCAAAAAAAAAAGAAAAAAAAGAGAGAAGATTGGAACTTCATAATATAAAATGATGATGCCCCTCCAACAAAGGAGTTGAAGGATCTCCAAAAGAAAAGGATGTTTTTTCTTGTTGATTTTGGAAAATAGGAGTTGTGTTTTGCATTGTAACGGTGAATGGAGTGATATTTTCTCATGTTTTGGGTGATATCAAAACAGACATCCCTCCTCAGATGTTTAGAGGTCCCAGAAATGAAAATAGCTTAGATTGGGGTGCAGGGTCATCATCCAGTTCTAATATATCAGGCAAATCATAATCCTCGACCTCGACCCCACCCATAAAGTTTACTGGTCAAGTTTATTAAGATGTAGCTGAATTTCTTCAAGTTCTCCTTAATAATTTTAATTTAATTAAAGAAGATGCATTCTCATCGTAATTGACCCAAACTAGAAGCTCCGACCTTGAATTTTTGAAGCTGAATTACAATGGAACCCATGGAACTTTCTCCTACGTGTCTCTTCACATATTCCAAGAAGTTCGCACCTTTCATGTTTATCTTATGTACCTATTTTTTTCTCATAGTTATCTGGGCTTAGGCGGGTTGGCGGTCCAGATGGACCTGGGCAACTGCCCGCCTAACAGCAGGTTTAAGCAGGTGCCTTGGGCCCGCTTACTAGCCTAGCCTGCCCAATCCCTCGCCTAACCTTTAAAATAAAAGAAAAAAAAACATGATTAAAAGATTGAAACATAACCTACCTTGCCAACGGTGCAGCGAATTCTCCCGGTCCTAAGTGAAGTCTCTACTGATTTTTTTTGTCTCTCCCTCCTATCACTCATCCATATTTCTGAACTCCTATCTCATTCTCCCTCAATCTCTCCTCCCTTGTTCTCCTTCTCCAACTCCAGCCATGCCCCTCCCGATCCCACCATCTCAGTTGTCACCCACTCCAGCCTCTTTTTCCCTCTTCCTCTCTCTCTCTCCCCCTCATTCTCTATCTCTATTTAGCTCTGTCCCTCGTTTTGTGTCTCAGCTGTTTTTTTATAATTTTGCATGTCGAACTTAGTTAATGTTAAACTATGGTGAAATCTAGTTTGTCCTATATGATAAACAATTTTTTTATGTATAATACTATAATAATGTTCGTCATTTTTTTTAATATTATAGGGTTTTGAATGGGTTGTCCAAGTGTTCTTAAAAAACATGATATTTGTCACGACTCAGAAAAGTCACAATGCCAATATTACAGTTGTGTTGTATGATAATATAATAATGTTGATCAATGTTATTTTTAAAAACTGATAGTTGTCACGACTCAGAGAAGTCATAATGCCGATATTACATTTGTGTGTTGTTTAATAATATAATAATGTTGATCGATGTTTTTTTAATATTTTATAGAGGTTTTGAATGGGTTGTCGAGGTGTACTTGTAAAAACACGATACTTTTCGTCACTTAGGGTGTGTTTGTGCCAAGGGGAAAGTGATGGAAAGTTAAAATTTTTCCTTTGACCATAAAAAAATCTAGTATTTGTGCTAAACAATGGAAACAAAAAAAATTCACTTTCCCTCTCCTATTTTGTCTTATTAGAAAAAGTGAATTTTTTTTTCCTTTTCCCATAGGTGGGAATTTGAGAAAAAATGATGGAAATTTTTTCCACCACATGCACAAACACAATGAAAGTTGGTTAAAGAGAAAACCTTTTACTTTCCACCACTTTCTCTTTGACCTAAATTCCCTCATTTTCTTTATTTTCTCTTTAAATTTGTGCATTAACACACTCTTAGAGAAATTACAATGCCATTGGGGTTAGATTATATTAATTTTTATCGAAAATCACATGCACTAATAAATTCCATTCATGTGTTCTTTATTTATAAATATCATTCTTCATTTCAAGTCGCATTCCTGCAAAAATTAAATAATGAATAATTAGAAAAATAACTTTAATACAATTATCAATTTAAATAATACAATCATAATTAAGCACCGCCTAGGCTCGCCTAACCGCCTCGACAACTATGTTTTTCTGTCTTTTATTTTGGGGTTGCTCATGTCTTGATATTTCTACCCTTGCCCCACCTTCTCTGTATTGATCTCCATTTCTTCTGGCTGTTGATATAGGTCCTTAAGTTGTCTTACTCTCTTTTGGCTTATTTACTCTGTCCTTTTTTGGGTGTGATTTTTTTTATTTGCCTCTTTTCCACTACTTTTAAGATTGATCACTATGATCATGTTCTATCCCTCCCCTTCTAAAACTTTGTGGGATAGATTTTTGATGTGTCTTTTTCGTCATATGTGGTCTATCCATTCTAATGGCTCTTCTGTGTACACCTAAGACATCAAAAAAAAAAAAAACAGGAGAGAGTCGAACAATTGAAAGTGTGCTCTCCTGAATGACGAGTTGGAGGATTTTTTATAGGTAGGCTGTATGCTTCATTCAGATTTGAAAGAACAACCCCCCCCCCCCCCAAAAAAAAAAAAAAAAAAACCACTGCCAAAAAACCCAAAAAAAGGTTTTTTTTAGATGAAGGTAGGGATTTTACCACCAAAATTTTGTTGATTGATCTGGAGTAAATTTCCAGTAAAATGACAAAAAAAGAAACAGAAAAATAAACATGCAGGTCTGTAGGTGAAGAGCTTAATGGAAACTTCGAACAGTGCAAATTTCTACCAGTTCTTTAATAACTTGGTGTTCTGTTTAAATGGGTACAACATCTGATATGCAGTTTTAGCCTTTCTGATAAGTTTCATGCCTGCTGTGATGTGCATACTTAACTTTTAGTTATGGGATGCTATTATGATGCAGGTGTTTACTGCAGCTGATGTGCCAATAGAATGGGAGGAACATTTTGTGGGGACTGAAGTAGATCCCAGAACACAGAGCTTTTTGACATGGGAAAGCCTGGAATCATTGCGCAGAAATGGTATTGGCTTGAAAGGGCCTATGGCCACACCTATTGGGAAGGGACACAGGTCTTTGAATCTTACTTTAAGGAAAGAACTCAATCTGTTTGCCAATGTCAGGCCTTGTTACAGCATCCCTGGTTACAAAACTCGATACGATGATGTCAATCTAGTGACAATACGTGAGAACACAGAAGGGGAATACAGTGGTCTTGAGCACCAGGTGAGTCTCTTATTACAGACCTCCTTTATGTGTATTTTATTGGTTTCAAGGTGTACTGACTACTGACATAAATGTTATAAACTTGTACTGGAAAATAGTTTACCCTCGGGATTATTTGAGTTGGGTGGTAAATCTGTTTATAATGATATATGGAGACTTTTTCATTGTTTAATGTTCTGAATTATTCTTAGTTGGACATTATATATATTATAGGTGAGAAATAAGAATGAAAGACAAAATTATCTTATTCAACCTTTTCTGAATCCCTGCCCAAGCAGGGGATGGTCCATGTTCTACCCCTGTAAAAGTCCAACAGGATGGTCATTCAAGACTTGAACTGGTACCTGTTGCACCGAATGCTAACAATAAGCTCATCATGTTGCATTATCCAAGTGCCATCCATGCTTGTAATTGGTCCTGTATTACAGGATAATTGCTTCATACTGTTTCTTTAGTTTATTGCAAGGAATGGAGAAGGAACCAAACGCATCTCAGAAAGTATAAAAATCCCATGAAATGATTATTTGTGGATCTGACCACTTCATACAAACCATCCGAAAGAAGTCTAATATATATGCATTGTTATAGGTAGTAAGAGGTGTGGTTGAAAGTCTCAAGGTCATCACACGTCAAGCAAGTTTGAGGGTGGCAGAATATGCTTTTCACTATGCGAAGACCCACGGTCGTGAAAGGGTATCTGCCATACATAAAGCCAACATCATGAGGAAAACTGACGGCCTTTTCCTTAAGGTTTGTTCGTCTGTGACTTAAATTCCCAAAAATCCGCTAAGATAATTGTCATAGCTGCTTTCTAAGATATCAAACAAGAAGCTTGATATTTCTTTCATCTTCAGTGCTGCCGTGAGGTTGCTGAAAAATTTCCTGAGATAACTTATGAGGAGGTCATCATTGATAATTGTTGCATGATGGTATGTTCAAATTTTTTCCATCCCTACCACTCTACATTAAGATGCAATTTGTATGCTGGAGATGAATAATATGTTGATTTTTGTTGTTTTTTTCCCCTTGTAATAGCTTGTGAAGAATCCTGCACTCTTTGATGTACTGGTGATGCCTAATCTCTACGGAGACATCATCAGTGACCTTTGTGCTGGCTTGATTGGTGGATTGGGCATAACACCTAGGTATATGTCTTCTGTTTTGTTGGACATACAACCATGTGAGATATAATTTACACGTCTCATCCTTGATACTTGTGTTTTCAGCATCAATATTGGTGAAGGAGGTCTTGCACTGGCAGAGGCTGTGCATGGTTCAGCTCCTGATATTGCAGGGAAGGTTAGTTAAACAGAGACTCACGCAGCTTAATCTGTGAGATTTATTTACTTTTTGTTAAAAGAGGATAGAATCAATCCAGTTAAAAAAATCCCCCCCCCCCCCCCCCACCCCAAAGCCCAATCAAAAGGGGGATATACAAACAAAATATTTAAAGCAAAAGCAAAAAAACAAAAAGAAGATGTGAAGGCTCCAGGAGGAGAAAGCCTTCCAATATTATCACCCAAAAAAAACAATTTTATTGTCTTTTCAACAAATCACCTGAGGGATAAACCATTTTCCTTGGAGTTGAATTACTTTTTTAGTTTAGCATAATGGGAAGTAATTGGTTTGGGCCACAATTGTAAAACATTTTCCGGGTGATTGGGGACTTCTAGTCTGGGTGCCTCTAATAGGTCTCGTAGCCCTACATTTATTTCTCTTTTTTTTTCCTGTTTTTTTTTCTACCTTACATCCTCTCCTTTATTTTGTTGGAGAGCACCATTTCCTTAAATGAATGCTCCTATCCTCGTTTCAATATATATATATATATATATATATATATATATACACAGCCCTTTCCAATTATAACCCATATCTAGAAAACAGGTCCAAGTCCATGAAAATTGTGACCCATGCTCAAGTTATATGGTCACGCTTGAGAAAGAAAAAAGCTTAATAGTAGGAGAGAAGAGTTCAAAAATGAGAAAAAAACCGGGTTTTTTTTATGCTGACCTGTATCCGACCGTGGTTTTTCTGATGCCGACCATGATTGTTGTGAGTACGACCTGCATGTGACCATTATTAAAGTTGTATTAAAGTAAAGTGTGGAAGTTCTTGCTAAGAAGGAGCATGGAGAAAGCAATCGAGATTGACAAATGAATGAAACAATTTCTCTTTTCATGTCTTTTTGGCGTACACGGTATTTACTTTCCATTCTATAGTGCCATGTCTCACGTCCAAAGTAGAGTAATACTCACCACGAAATAAATTTGCCTTCTCACAGGCAAATTTTCATAGCTGTGTGAGAAGGTATTTATCCTTCTTTGATCGAGCCACCTTCCATACTTGGGGTTAGGCATCGTCTTGTTTCGAGAAAAGAATCAACTAACCAATTAAAGTAGTGATACTTTGTTTTAAAAGCTTTGACACAGACAAATGAAATATGCATTCATGTTAGAAGGTGCAACATTTATAGGTGCTAGAGCCGATGTCGGTATTAGAAACGTTTTCAGTGATTTTCTTTTTTTTGTTTCTTTTTATTACTAATTTTCGTATTAGTCTAATTCTTTGTATGGAGGGAAACACGGCAAACGCCCGAAATAAACGCATTCCCATTCTCCTTATTTCAGGCCCATAGAAACTTCCTTCTATGACCTTCATTTTTCCAAGAATACCAATGGTTACCTTGAAAATCAAGAAAAATAAATCGGTGCCCAGCAGCTTGCATTTGACTTGAGAATTATCTGAAGGGATTCATTTTAGTTTCTGATCCCTGCACAAAATCACACACAAGTTGTCATTTCTTTATTCTGAATAAATGGATACTCTTTCCATGTCCAGAACCTCGCCAACCCGACTGCCCTACTGCTCAGTGGCGTTACAATGCTGCAGCATCTGAATCTCACCGACAAGGCGGATAGGATTCATAACGCCATTCTAAAGACAATCGCAGAAGGGAAGCATCGTACAGCAGATCTTGGAGGGAAAGCTACCACCACAGACTTCACAAACGCAGTTTGCGATAATCTTTGAATGTTTTTTTGAGCGAGTTCTCGTACTGGCGGGTGAGTCCCCTTCCCTGTACATTCGACCTATGCGATGGCATTCCATCACAATAACTGACAGAGAGATTTCTCAGTTTTTGCTTGCAAGTAAAGTGTCCACTGTCGGCATTTATTCTTATTTGAGACAAGCTCATGTAATAAGTTGCCTTTTTTATACTGCATAAACATTGCCATTGGCTCTTTTTCCATGGTGGCCTGGTGGGTCACAAAATTTATTACCATTTCATTCTGCAAGAATGATTTCTGTAAAGCTGCTCTATTCACAGGTCGTCAACAAATTTTCGTATTTTGTATTATTATATGAATTTACGTGACCAGATCCATGTACCCCTATTTGGTTAGCGATATAGTTATTCAGGATAGATTATTATTCTACGACTTTCACTACTTGTGAGATTTTGCTTCTCTTTTGGGTCGGGTTTTTATCTTATGTAATTTTCAGATTTTCTCTCTCCCCTCTTGTTAACTCTTTTCAAGTTATATATAGTCTATCTTTTCAGTAAAAAAAAAAAAAATTATTCTAATTTCGGTAAGGAATAAGTCATTTTTTTGTTTGGTTGTAATTTTCGTTAGGGGAAATGACCAATAAAGTCTCGTAAAAGTTAGAAATGCTTATATCGTCACTTTTTAAAATTATACAAAAAAAATCTCATTTTCATCTTTTTAATTTTGTTAATGTATTTCACATATTCTCATATACAACTTATTTTTACTCTAAATTCTCTATGATTATGTAGATTTTGTGATATATGTATTAATATAATTTGAGTTTTTGGTGATAAATTCTGTTAAATGTTGATGTTTATTTTTAAAAAATGGATATGTACTAATGATCCCATATAAATATGTGAATAGCCAAACAAAAAATAAACGTGAATGAGGATTTAGAACACCAAAATATCATCTGCTGCATTGGGACACAACACAACATATTATGATTATACACAATGAAAAATGATAAATTTTAGGTAAGATATATATAAGAAACACACAATATGATATATAATTATAAAACTTCTACTATGATTGATTTGGGTCATATGGAGAGAGATTATTGTTTTGTAATAAAAGTATATTTTTGGTGTGATATTAAAGATCTAATTAGATAATGGTAGATTAGTTTTTTGTGTTTTCAAAATTATAAAATGAAATTTTTTTTAGATATAATTTTAAAAATGACTGATTTAAATATTTCTAACTTTTAGGAGATTTTTTTTGTCATTTTCATTTTAGTTATTATCATAGGAAAACGTAAGAATATGAAGTTTTTGTTGTTTGGTTGACCATATATAAGTTATGAATAAAGGTGAATAAGATGCGAATAAGAATTATAAAATGATTTCACATGTAAGCCTCCTTATTTATAGAGGTGGTGGTGATATGCGATTTAACATGTGAATCTCCCTCATACCAATAAAACAGATAGGGTGAAATTCAGTGACTTGAAAAATTAATACTAATTTATTTGTATTTATTTTGATGTAATTATTTTCATTGTAAACAAAAGTTTTTAAGCTTATGTTTCTCGGTATTTCATCTTATTCTCTTCCTATTTCTCTATCCAAACAGGTTGCCTTGTACATATTTGGCAGTGTTTTAAAACCGACAACAATGAATCTATGCTTATCCTCTACGTCAAATTAAGAAGATGTGATGTGATGCCCATGAATTTTACTTAATTTTTTTAATTCTGATTTGTAGTTCATATATATATATATATATATATATATATATATTTATATTGATTGTGACATGATTTGTATGCCCATGACTTTTAATTCTTATATTAGAAGAGAACTACATCTTTAGAAAGGTGGTTCATTGATTGCCAAATAAATTAACAACATGCACTCCATTATTTGCCAATTGCCAGTATAAAAAAAAGCCTCCAGAAATCACTCTCATGAGAAATATATAAGTTCACCCACTGTTTTCTGAACCTGTGTTTTTCTGTGGTGCTGAAACTGGCCCATGCTTATTAATATTGGCCAGATCTGACAAGACAAACAAGCCACAACAATAAATGGAATTCCATGTCTGGGTGCCTGTTTTTTTTTTATTGCATTGGACATTGGACATATATGTCCCTAAAACATGATGAGATTAAGTGTTGTATCTCATCATATCTCATCTGTTTTTAGCAATGGATTGACATATATCATTATTTAATGTATAATTTTTGCTATATTTTTAGTCATATATGAGTCCTACCGAAGAGTTTGAAAATTTCATATCTAACACTGATCAGATCCAATCTCCTCTAAATAGTAAACACAACGAAGCTCTTTCTTCAAAAGATTTCACAGTTAGTGTGTAAGCTAATTACCACATAAACTTACAGTTGTTAAAATGTATGTTTTGATAATGTAAATAATAGTAATTCAATACAATATTTCTCGTTCTGAAAAAATAATCTTTCTTAACTTTGATAAGGAAGAGTCTGAAATCTAAATAAACAATTGTAAATGGAATGATTTTTGACACAGTACAATTATTTTTCATTGAAAAAATATGCCAATGCCCAGCCAATTGGTTTGAAATCTTTCTTTGACCTTGTTATTATTGTCCATTGTTTGAAAAAAACAACCATTAATTAACTCAAACATTTCAATACCGAGTTTGTCTTTTTCAGAAATACTATTCATTATAGGTCAAATATGTTTATTTTTTAATATAATGTTGAATAACTTATTCTAATGAAAAAAATGTAAAGACTGAAGAGATGTTTCATCTTTGAAATTCAATAAGCCTTTTTGGAGGGGACAATTTTCAAGTCATGTTGTTGAATACACTTTTGAATATACTCTCGAATGATATCACGAATGTAACAAAAAGGTATATATTACAATATAATACAAAATGATGAGAGAAGAAAAATATCAAAGCTTTTGATATGAAAGATTAGAGGTCAAAAAAAGGAATTTTTGGTTTAAGACTTTTTTTAAAAAAAAGTCTCTGCTTGTGGCATAAAATAGAATCATATTTTTTGAATGGTTATTATTTGATTTTTCTGTTTTTGACACAAAAAAATGAAGTGTGTTTTTTTAAAAATCAAAACATGTCTTTTTTTAATTTTTAAATTCTCAATATTTTAATAGTGAACAAAGATTGGGTTGAGACCATCCTGCATTTGCAATTTGCAATTTGCAAGCCATTATTCCTTCAACCTAGAATTTGGAAATCCACTCTATTCAACTTGAAGTCAAAAGAGAATATGAGGTTTGAAAACTATTGCAGAAGCCATGTATTCTTCCATTTACATAATTTATTAATGTATAATGTGTTGTGGATCAAATTCAAACTCCCATTAGTTTTATCCTTATCCATTTGTTCTTGTCATCATCTTTGTTAGTAGTTTATTTTGATAAGAGGTAAAAGTCTGGTTAGATAATGTTAAATTAGTTTGTCAAGATATAGTCTAGCATTGAATGGATAAAAATATGTACGAGGTCATCATTGTGAAATCAAATTGATTGAATAAGAACATCCCCAATGACCTTCCAAATCTCCAAATTTAGAAGGCAATTTGCTCCAACAATACTCCAATTATGAAGATTTGGTTTTGGAGGTCTAGAGGTGCATTTAGATGTCACATCTAAAACATATTTTTACTTTTTAAATATTTAAAATCTCCTTCAAACACATTTAAAATTTCTTTTATATCATTTTTTTATTTTATATACTTAGATCTTCTGATCCATTTTTAACAAAAATAATGTTGTTGGAAAGTTCTCTGCGAGAACTTATAAATGAGACTAATATTAAATTAGTTTCTTTTGAGGTGGATTAAATAGATCCCCATCTGTTTGATTATTCAATATGTTATTTTATGTAATTAAAATAATACTAATTTAAATAACTTCAAAACAATTTAATATTATACTCATTTTAAGAGTTCCAATGATATTTATTAATGAGTTTTGATATAATATTATATAATTTAAAATTTAATATTAATGATAAAGTAAAGATGGAAGGAGATGGTTGTGGAATGCAACCCTCTCCAAAAAATTTTACCTTCCATATTTGAAGAGTTGCACTAGAGATGCTCTAAAATCATTATTTTTCATTTTCTTCTTCTATCAAATAGACCTAAAACGGTATACAGCCTTGTATCTATATATATATATATATATATAAAAGATACATTTATGTAATTAAATATGAATATTTTTTTATAAAAGAAGGTAGATATTACTACCGCGATTTCATTAAAGATTTCGAAGTACAACTCTCAAATAGATGAGAGGAAATAGAGTAAAGCAGTAAAATGTAAAAAAAATAAAGATAGCCAGGGGGAAGTTATCTCAGTAATGGGTGCCCGGTTAAAAGAGCTATTTAACCGGGGCAACGCCACCCTATCAAACTCCTTCTCTATGCTGTAATTGTGAGGCGCCCGTTGTGGAATTTTACTTCCCTTGCTCCCGCGATGCACTGTCCCCAGGCTCAGATGCAGTGTTCTCCCAATATACTATGACGCCTTTGAATAGAACAACATTTCTCGTCAATCAAATCGCCCAAGCGGCCACGGGGGCGATTGATTGAGAGATAAAAGCTGCAATTCTTCCCCCACCAGATCGTTGGAGATCCTTGCCTACGCGTCATAGATCCTCTAGAGAAAGAAGCTAGTAAAACAAATATATACTTCAATAAAATTGCAATACCACCGCAATCTATAAACAAAAACTAACAGTCTAATTTACTTTCACATTGTGTAGATAGTAAAATTCTGTTTGACGACATATTTAACACATATCAACAATACATGTATCGATATTATAACAAAAAAAATGTTTGTATAAACCTTCAATTCGACATTAGAAGTGTCGACATATGTATCATCGGTCAACCCTATATTTGTCGAATAGTACAGGAGGTGAACTTGGTTTAAAATGAGGTGTGGTTGGTAGGAGTCATTTTTCTTTGATTTCAGATGGTAAAATGATTAATCACGGGTGCTTTTTAATTTTACGGGGTTGGTATATAACTCCCCGAACCCAAAACATAACTGGATAGTCTAAAATCATTTGAGAAGTGGGGTCAGTTGATATTCTCCGCACCCCAATTTCACCATCCACGCCCTTCATGTGGTCCTTCAACGGCAAAGATCCTCCCGAAGTGGGTGGTCTTTTGATTGGTATGATTTGATTCTCTCGATCAAAACCCAAACTTCCAATAACAAGGGAAGAAATCACACATAAAAAAAATTAGATTTTTATATATAGAAAGAGATATTGAAAGATTGTTGTTTAAAGGGAGGGAAAAAAAGTACACAAGGACCGTGATTTTGGTATATACTTTCGATAGATAGAGAGAGGTAGAGATAGATAGAGAGAGAGGAGACACGTTGGTTCAGGCAGCCCATGTGGTCACATGGAAGCTCTACTATAGAAGAAGAAATGCAAGCCATTGATTGATACAAAGAGACGAAGTAGAAGGTGTTTGAGAGAGAGGGAGAGAGACCCATCTTTTGTTTTCCATCAAAAGAGCTTTTATTTTATGCTGGGGGTTTGATTGAGTGAGTTTTGGGGAGACCCATCTCTTTTAGGCCATCAAAAGAGCTTTTTTTTGGTTGGTGGGGTTTTGATTGAGTGAAGAAAGAGACCCATCTTTTGTTTTTTTTTTTCATTAAAAGACCTTTTTTTTGTTGTTTAGGATTTTGATTTTTTAGAGACCCATATCTTGTTTTCAATCAAAAGAGCTTCTTTTGCTGTAGCGAGAGAGGGAGAGATGAAGGAAGGGAACGATGGGTTTTTGAGGGCGGATCAGATCGATCTGAAAAGCCTGGATGAACAGCTGGAGAGGCATCTGAGCAGGGCATGGACCATGGAGAAGAACACCAACAACAATAATGGTAGCAGCAACAACAACATAGATATGAGCATCAGTAGCAGTAATAATAGTAGTTTCAATTTTAGGAGGGATGGTGAGAGGGAGGGGAACGGAAATGAGAGGAGCAGGAGGAGGGAAGAGTGGGAGATCGACCCTTCGAAGCTCATCGTGAAGGGGGTCATCGCCCGAGGCACATTCGGTACCGTCCATCGCGGGGTGTTTGATAACATGGATGTTGCAGGTGAAGATGTTTCTTTTACTTTCACATGATTTTCTGAACAGTGGATATTGGAGAGACCCAGTTGTTTATTTTTGTTTTTTTGGTACCTAATGTCATTGCTTTGTTATCAAAATCTATGCTTTTCTTGGATTTCTATCATGAACTTATCTCCCATTGCCTGTTATCCATTTGAGATTTCTTGTTTTTCTTTGAATGAGAAAACATATGTTCCCTGTATCAATATCCAGTAGATGTGGTAAATATAGGATTTCATGTTGTATGGAAGCCAAGTGTTGATTATTAAGGCTTGATTTAACTATCTTTTTTGTTGGGAATCACAGTTGGTTTCATGATGAATTTGACTTTAAATTTTTGTTTTTATGATCGATATCTTTCAATATATTGGTTTCACCTGTGAAGCCGACGCCTTTGTCTTAGATGATTGTCAGTATTAAAGTGCGCATCTGTTTGTTTCCTTAATTTCTTCGAGTTATCCTTACTGATCTGTAATTTACAATTTTATGCATGTTTGATCCCTGCCATTTTGCATCCAGCAGTTAGTCATCTCTCCCAATTAAGTTGACCTTGCGAAAGCCACGAGCATAACGTGCTGAGTTGAAGTCGGTAATTTAAGGTGGTTGGTAGGTAACTATAGTAATATCCGTGAATGTAGATGGATTGGCCTTCTTTTCGTGACTTTCATGTGAGTCCACCTGGTCATTGATCATTGATTAATTGGTATCTTGGCTTATTAAGACTTGTGATCCCAAAAAGGAGGGCGGTGGAAAGCAAGATACTTTAATGCCACACCAGTATACTGGGATAGAGGGAAAGCCCTTTAGAAAATAAAAAAGAGATACTAAACTCTAAATGAAGGTGGCAGAGATTCAAAAGAAAAAAAATTCCAAATTCGGTCGTCAATGCAAAACCAAAAAAATTAGATTTTGAAATATATTCATATTTTTTGGGGAGATGATAAATTCTCCATGCTTTGTTGACCAGCATTTATTTTTGATATCAAATGCATACGCCTTACATCGCTGTTGATGTGGTTACAGAATGCATAATGGTTTTTTTTGTCTGGAATGGGACTGATGCTTTGATTTAAATCAATTTCTTCATGATTTTGATTTTCTGTCATAGAAAAAGGGTATTTAATACTTAAATAGATTGTTCCTTGAATGTGGAATTTACGAACAAGAGTGAAGAAAACATGTCTGACTACTAGAGGAAATATAGGCTTCTTTTGGAAGGAGGTTGGTGTCCACCAGTTTTATTAAAACAATTAGGTAGAGAGAAATATAAACTGTTACAGATTGACAAATTCAAGATTGTGGGTAAGAAAACATAGATATCTGTTCACGAAATTTGTAGATTAACAACCTCAAAATGATCTCTTAAGCGATTGGTTCCACTGAGAATTCTTCAACGTGGTTTAGATTGAGCATGAGATGGATGCTTAACAACACAGGTTAAGAGAAGTGGATAGAAGTCTATCTAGAGAATGATTTGATTAGCAGTATTCATATTGATATTGCTGTACAACGTTTTTGGAGGCATACTTAGCTGTTGTAGGAAGGTTCCTTTGGAATTGGGATTGTCAATAAATTGAAAATTTTGAGTTGAAGAAGAATGTTGTGTGTTTTTACTATTTCATCCATAGCCTTACTTTAACACAACTTACATCATCCACCATGATATCATCATTTTATGGAAATATATGCCTCTCATATGTACAAAGTTACACCAATCGTGATTCCACTAGCACATTTCTTCATGAATTCTTTGGTAAGAACTTTTTTAACCATATATAGATTGTTCTCTCATAAATGGAAAGGAAACTTTCCAGAAAAAAGAAATCATGGGGTGTAAATCATGGGGTGTATTCATGTACTGCCAAGGAAAAAAAATAAAATTATGCGACAGTAATGGACATTGCATCAAGATTTTGTTATCTAATTATGCCAGTGACTCTTCATGAACCCTCCTCTACTTAGGCCCTGTTTGGGACCAATTGTCAAACAAAATTTACATATGCACAATTAGTTCCAAATTGTTAATTTTCAAATTTAGATTTTGATTTAAAATTTATTAAATAGTCAACTAAACAACATTTATAAAAAAGCTGATCGAGAGTAACTTTTTCAAATTTGATTATTTTAATCATTTTAGAGCATAAGCTGTTTTTTTAAAATTGGTTCCAAACTGGGCCTTGGGAACTACCTTCTCTTCTGATGTTTCACACTAAGCCTGCCATGTAATTAAGTCCTGTGATAATAATGTTTTGCCAAAGTCATTCGAGGACATCAGGAAATTTGTTTGTGCCAATATACAAAACCTGATAGTTTTTTTTTCTTTCGGCATTTACTGCGTTAACTGACATTCATTTCGAGAATGTGCATACATCATCATTTTTCTTGATCCCACATTTTTCTAATCATTTATCTTTGGTTGTCCTTGCTACACATCTAAGCACTCGTTTTTATTATATTTTGCTTGTTTGCATAATTCATTACTGTGTATCTATATTCTGCATCTGCCAGGTAGAGTCACCCACCCTGCGTATGTGAGCAATTTTTTTTTGTTTTGATGGAATCATGTCAGCAAATTAACATAATCTGGTCGCTCGTTATATATTACATATCTTATTTACAAATTATTTCCATATTGGTATCTGATAATTCATATCTCACCCTTTAACTACTACTATGCTTTTGATCTAAATTGATTCTCAGAAAGTCCTCTTTTTAATACTTCTTTAGAGAGTCTCCTCTTTATCTATCAGGAAACTTCATCTTCAAAGCTGACAATGGTTCTTTCATTTTCCTTAGTTAAATTGCTTGAGTGGGGGGAGGAGGGCAACAGGACAGAAGCTGAACTTGCTTCACTTCGTTCTGCTTTTATCCAGGAAGTTGCTGTTTGGCATAAACTTGATCATCCAAATGTCACCAAGGTAGAATTAATTGCCTGAATGCCTTTTAATAGAGATTTGTGAAAGATGAGTTTGCTCAGTCATGCTGATTCTTATTATAATTGTTTGGATTTTCATAACATGGAATCATGATTTATATCATGTTGCATGAGTATGGATCAGCTGTCATCCTATATAAAAATATAAGTGGCATTCACATGCTAAAACTGTATATCTACCATGTACATGCCAGTAAGGAAAAGTTTGCATTGTCTTCATAACTAATGTTTGAACTTCTTTTGCAGTTTATAGGAGCTACCATGGGGTCGACAGATCTAAATATACAGACTGAAAACGGCCTAATTGCAATGCCCAGTAATGTTTGCTGTGTTGTTGTTGAATATCTTCAGGGTGGAGCGCTGAAATCATTCCTTATAAAAAATCGTAGAAAGAAGTTGGCCTTCAGAGTAGTTGTCCAAGTCGCATTGGATCTTGCAAGAGGGTTCTACTCATTTGCATCGCCTCTAAATTTCTTTCTTTCCAGAGAATCTGAAGTTCTTGTTGTCTCTCTTTCTACAGTCTAAAACGTAACTTTCCTCTATTTGCAGGTTGAGTTACCTTCACTCAAAAAAAATTGTTCATAGAGATGTGAAAACAGAGAACATGCTCTTGGATAAAACCCGCACCGTTAAGATTGCGGACTTTGGGGTTGCTCGGGTTGAAGCTTCAAATCCTAATGACATGACAGGCGAGACCGGAACCCTTGGTTACATGGCACCTGAGGTATGCTATTTCCTCATCTTTTTTCTTTTTTTGGTTTTACTTAAAATCTTGATTGTCAGTATAAGAATAGATTTATGTCCTTATAATATAAGATAATTCAATCATTTCATGTGTTGCTTTAGATACAAATTCCTTAGGATAATGTTACACTTGGTCATTCATGCATTTCACTTTTGCAGAATTTTTATTTGAAGTATATGTTTGTCTCGCTTCTACAAGACGTGAAGTATATACTCTAATGCATTGAATGCATACATTTTTATATTTTTCATAACAGAGTATATATTCTATTATGAGTTAGATGACATGACGTATGTAGAAGTGTTTTGAGTGTGACTTATGGAGCAAATGAACAGGTCCTCAATGGCAACCCATACAACAGGAAATGTGACGTGTACAGCTTCGGCATTTGTTTGTGGGAAATATATTGTTGTGACATGCCTTATCCTGATCTCAGTTTCTCTGAGGTGACATCTGCGGTTGTCCGGCAGGTAATTTTATGACATTCACACAGATAATTGTTATGCCATGTTCTCTTTGCAACCCCGTTTATAGCCCACACATGTTTTTATTCTTTTTCCCTGAGGTGTACGCTTGGCTAGTGAAGTCCATTCTTTTATTAAAAAGTGAAGCACATACTCGTATGAATTGGATGCACTTTTTTTTTTATGTTTTTCATGATACAGTATACACTGACATAATGGAGCATATATTACTTCAGTGACATACCGACGTGGCAACTGCAAAATGGGGCTGCAAAAGTATTAGTGCCCCTCTCATAGTCCTAAGACCTTTTTTCTTTCTAGTCCAATGTATGATTTGGAATTGCAGAATTTGAGGCCTGAGATACCAAGATGTTGCCCGAGTTCTCTGGCGAATGTGATGAAGAGGTGCTGGGACGCGAACCCCGACAAGCGCCCCGAGATGGACGAGGTGGTGGCGATGTTGGAGGCCATCGATACTTCAAAGGGTGGCGGTATGATCCCCCCTGATCAGCCTCAAGGCTGTTTTTGTTTCCGAAAGTACCGAGGTCCCTAAAAGGAATCATCAGTTTTTTTTGGCAAGTGGGAGCTGCTTCTCTGCTAGAGGGTGTATGGTGGTTTTAGAGTTCAGAGTTCAGTTGTCTTATAATCTATCTTATATTATATTATAGGATGATGTACAGCTTTATTTTTTTTCTTGTCTTTATATTTGATCATTGACTAGTTCAGTACTAGGTTTAACAGGTTGTTAACCTGTGTTATTAGGTTGGTATTATATTTTTAATTATTATGGTTTATTTTCTTGAATTTGTTTTAACAGTTTTGGCATTTGTAGGGATGGTTTTGTTTCTAAACAATGAAGGGAAGAGGTAAAATTTAGGGTTTGTATATATACCCCTGTTAGGATCTCCGATTACAAAAATACCCCTATTAGGATCCCAGTTGCACAAATACCACTTCTAAACTAATAAGTAGTGCTTCAATGCCCCCCTTGGTTAGGATCTATGAGGTATGGTTAAAAATCACCGTTACCTTTCATTAAGTGCATGGAAAAGTTGAATATACTCTGCTTCAACTCGATTTTTTGGTTGAACTTATCTCCTTCTTTCTCCATTTTCTCATTGTTTTTCTAAATTTTTTAGCCAAAACTCT
Organism: Acorus calamus; assembly: GCA_030737845.1. Taxonomy (NCBI): domain Eukaryota; kingdom Viridiplantae; phylum Streptophyta; class Magnoliopsida; order Acorales; family Acoraceae; genus Acorus; species Acorus calamus. The sequence continues at coordinate 4,327,899 of CM060860.1, forward strand.
GTTTCTTCTTCACGGCAGAGGAAAAGTTACCTCGTTCAGCCCAAACTCCTCCTCTTCTTTCATTCAACTGTTTACTCTTCATCCCCAAATTAAAATCTTATACCCCGTTTGGATGGAGGGTTAAAGGGGGGTATAAAGGTAGTATAAGGTGGGATAAGAATGGATAGGGGAAAATGGTTGTTTGTTTAATGAGTATAACTTGGTATTATTATGCTAGTATAAATGAATATAAGAGAGTATAACAATTCTAAGTAACCACTGGAATAAGTTTATATCCCATCTTATCTATTCTCATGGGATGTGGGGCCCACCATCATATAAGAAAAATCACATCTCATCACATCAAATCACCTATCATCACCTCTTATACATCAATATGACTCACTTGTCAAATCAATTTTTTATACCTTATTCACATTTTAAAATCACTTTATTCCATTGATAAAGTTATTTATTTCTGGAATAGGCATAAACCCCAAAATAGCTTATTTCTCGATCCAAACGGGGGGTTAATGAGTAATTCCATGAAGTAGTCATAATAGTTGTTGTTTGTCCGTGTAGAATATAAACATCAAGCAAAGAAATGTGCAAGGGACAAGTCAGAATCCTAAACAAGGAAGATGCAGTTTGGAGATGTCGATTTGATGCAATGATGGTCTCCTTGACATGATTTTCAGTTGCGCATGGATTGTCTTTAAAAGCTCCTCATCAAATCATTGATACCATGGGTTGATTTGGGTTTGATTTGGAATGAATTTGGTTAGGGTTTGATTTGAGAGAGAGGATCTAGGGTTAGGGTTTGGAGAAGAAGAAATGAGAGGAAGGAAAGGGTTTTCAAGAGAGGGTGAAAGGGTATTCGGGTAAGGGTAGTATTAGTTGGGGGTATATAGGTTCCACATTTATGGTTAACAAATTAACCATGATCGATTATGTTTTGTTAATGGTGAGTAACGGAATGGTACATGAGCACTGCTATTAGTTTAAGAGGGGTATTTTTGTAATCGCGATCCTAACATGAGTATTTCTACAATCGAGGATCCTAACAGGGGTATATATGTAAAAACCCTAAAATTAATCACGATGCCCCCATGGCCCCATTTGTGTAGTCCTATTATATCATCCCAATTATAATAATAATAAATTGTTTGTTTTGTTAGTATAAAATTTGATAACCATGCCTTTATCACTAAGGATAAAAATGACTACTCAAATGAAATATTGGAATTACTTATTGGGAATTATCTATGTTAATGGATTAAAATAACTTTTTATAAAAAAAATATCACAATACATACACATGATAGAATTGTCATTTAAAAAGTTGTGTAAACATTTATCCATCTATCATCCACAATGCATTTTCAATTTATCAAAGATCAACAGAGTGCTCCTGATATTTAAGTTTAATTATTACTCATGCATTGTCATCTCATTTTTTTTGTAATGTTCAAGTCTAATATCATTGCATGAGACTACTTGTTTGGAGGACACAGATTTATGTTGAACAGCAACAATACATTGATAAACACTGTAGGATCATGACTGGACCTTTGCAATCAACATTTTAATCCATGAAGAATAACAAAATTCATAATATAAGATATAAGGCACAATGCAATTGCTCCAAAAACAGATGTTACAACTTAACAGAACAGAAACTCTGAATGTAACTTTCATTCCAAGATGATGTGATGAACAAGGGATTACAAAAAAAATGCAGGAAAAATGGCCTATTGAGAGCAAGAACAGAACGCGATGACACGAGAGACATGTCCTCAACCTGCGATTTTGTAGCTCGGGTTGATGAGATTATCGAGTCCAGAGACAACCTGTATCGACTCGATAACATCTCCCACCTTGAGGTCTGCCAAGTAGTCCTCGTTCTCTGTCACGTATCCAAACACAGCATATCTACCATCCAATATGTTCGCATTGCTAGGCGTCAATTCGCTCTCTTTCAATAACCAGAAAACCTGGCTGGATCCAGAGTTATTCTCAAATTCCTGTTCCAGTGGTTAAAAATAAAGCGGAGTTATATTGATCACCACACAATGCAGAACAGGAATCAATGGTTCAAGTAACTTACTTCCCTTGCCATAGCCATTGTTCCAAATGCATTGAATGGAAGCCGTGTTTGAGCTTTGTATCTACCGAGTTCCTGTCACATGGAGATGAATTTCAGCTCACACGAGTTAATGATCCCTCATGACTATTAAAAAAAAAGACAGACTATGTACCAAATCTACTGATACAATTTGCTTTAATGAAGTGAAGCCCACCTCCAATGTTGACTCATAGACAGGGCTTTTGTCACCAATCACACTGAGTTCTAACGGCACCGTCCGAACCTTCTCTGTACCAGGATCAATGAAGCCCTCTGCAGGCCCTTCTGGATCTCCAGTTTGAACAACAAAACCATCCGCTGCAGAGAAAGCGGTCCAACCATAAAGCATTAGAAGCGGTGCAGATATTGAGTTTTAGTGGCTTAATCAGCCACTAAATACACAAGTGTTTTAATATGTCTACATAAAGGAAAATGTTACACTCAGTCATTCTTGCAATCACTTTCACTTGCAGTCCGAGCAAGTTTTGAAATGTATACTCAAATGAATTGAATGCATACAATTGCATTTTTCGTAATAGAGTATATATTGACATAGTAGAATATATACTCTATCAGGGATTTCATACACCGCCTTGGATGACATGGCATGTACAGAAGTGTCTGAGTATATTAGCACCCCCATATAAATTGTGGCTTAGAAGTAGGAGCCAAGCAAACTTGGAAATTGAAGCACAAATGTGTTAATGCAATATACATTGCCTTCCAAAAAGGAAAGATGATGTTTTAGAAGTTGAAATATATTCATTACCAACAATTTGATCAATGTAGAAAGGAAGTGAAAATCATAATTTGTACCTCGTTGAATTTCCATGCCATCATAGAAGTGCCTCTCCACCAGGTCCAAAAAGTTTCCTGCTGTTACCGGGGCGTTGTAACCGTCTAAAACAATGCGGAAAACACATTCTTCCACGTTGGGATTGTCTTTGACCTTCACCTTCATATCCACTGTCGCTCTGCCCATCAAAAGAGGCATGTTGCTGTATTCTTTCGGCACTTCATAGGGGAAAGCATCCACCATATCCTCTTCAACACTGCAGAAATCCAATGTCCCAGGAAGATCTCAGCTGCAGTCAATGACAAGGGTACATATGAGAATAGTTCCTCTCATAAGGCTAGGTACCATATTGGATACTAGATTATTTACTATCAAAATAAAGAACAATGTTATGCCAAACCAGTCTGGTTTTATTTAAGAAAAAAACAGTCTTCGAGAAGTTAAAAAGCAATTCCATGTATCATGATCTTTTAAACAGCACTTCATCCACAAACCTCGAACAATTTCCACGAAGGGACATGGAAAAAGTCACAAAGCATATAAGTGATGGGATAAAACAGGAGCTGGGATGGCACATGACTAATTGAGAAATGGTGAATCATCAAGAATATATTTCAACTAATGCAGATGTAAGATGACAGGCTTCGAATTAATGTTATACTTTTGTTCATTTATCAATATCAATGATTAATGCCCTTAAAAATGATATATAAGTAGCGTAAATAGTGATAAAAATACAAAAAAGGAAATGCATTAATGTATTAAACAAAGAAGCTCATACTGACTCTCAATCAAAAATTGTGTTGTAAATTGCTCACTTTCCAACATATTGAAGAAGCTCCTTTTGTTTTGGTGCTACAGCATCCCTATTCCTATCCTCCACAATCACACGAAGCTCCTCCAGCCCAACAGCTAACTTGTCAAGTAACTCTTGTCCATCCGCTTTCTTTGATTCAGAAATGTCTGCCAGGATCATAGCTTTACCCTGGCTAAGCGCACGAGATGCTTGTCTCACATTCTATGAAACAAAAAACAGGAGTTTAGTACATACTTAGTTAAAGCATTCTTGAAAAATGAACACTATTATTACTATGGTGGTGAAAGAATGTTCACTGATAAACAAGGACATAAAAAAGTAAAAAACACAATGCATTGGTTGATATATGGAATGTCAAACAATGGCCTTAGATGATTGGTCAACTAATAATCTTACTGTTTCATGATAACTAACATTTGGTGGTTCAGTAATGCATCAGTCACACCACCAAGTTAATCATGCTGCTTCATGGTAGCCTCTTTCCACAGTTGACGCATGTAATAGATAACAGTACAAGAAGGTATTCTTGAGACTCTTTTTAAGGTACTTTTTTTTTAACTATTAAAAATCAGCTGACGATGCAATACGGAAGTCCCATTCCAGGTAAGAGAGGTCCATCAATAAGTAAAGACATGCACAAGAATTGATGGATTTCAGACACAACATGACATTTGAGGCATTTCAACATGAGCAAATTATTTAGGTCAATTTAAATTTAGTTTTTTTTTAAGTGTTTTTCCTGGTTAAATATTCTCTACAAACCTATCTAAGAGGTGGTTTGATTAAAATGGGACACTATTATTATATATATATAAAATAATCTCAGCAGATCAAAAAATAAAATCATTCGAGTTTGATTTCTTAGTTCATACCCTCTCAACAGAGTCCAATGCCTTGACACCAGCGACCTTGAGACTATCCGTGATATCTTCAAGCGGCCTCTGGACCTCCCTGATAGCTTTATTGTCGATGGGCAGCGCATTCCTAAGCAGCGTGCGCGGATCCTTGATGGGTGGACCAGATATTAAAACGGACAAATCCGGCAACACAGGCTCCATGTGAGATGCATAAGCAGGCAACTCAAGCACTGGCACACCCATAACTAATCCGATCGCCAATGCTATAGAGATTGCACGCTCCCTGATGTGGAATTTAGTCTCTTTCTGCCACAAATGAATTTCAATAATTTCAGACATCCAAATTTAGAAATGATACTGATAGAAAGTCAATATGATTTGTTTCTTAGAACAGATTACAATGCTCAATTTTTTTTGATAAACAACAATATTACTTGATAAACCCTTGAAAATTTTAAAAAACAAAATGACCCAAATTTATTAATGAAAGATGGGATTTTCACAAATCAAAATCAGCTTGAAAAGCCTATACCCATAATAGAAATGATGAGGAGGCCATCTCCGAAGCAATTGACAAACATGGGTTCACTCTAATTCACAGCCAAACATGAAATTCGATACTAAAGTAGAGATTTTTGACGAAACCCTAAATAAAGAGACCTTATTGAGCTTCGCTTACAAACCCACAAAGGCAAATTATACCGAACTGAACAAAAAAAGACCAAATTTTAATTTTCTCTGGAAATATCAAGTGAGGACTTACCGGATCCCCATTGAGTGGGAATCTCGAGGAGGAACAACGGATACCGAGGCGCCGAGCGAGGGAGGACCTCTGGGTCGATAGGGAAGGGAAGGTGAGCTTTGGAGAGCATGACGAGGAGAGCCAGTGGAGAGAGAGGAGACCCGCCATTGGAGGTACACAGAGAGAGAGAGAGAGAGAGAGAGAGAGTCGAAGCAGATGAGTTGTTCTTTGGAGGGGATGAGAGTGGATAGCGTTATATAAAAATCCAAGCGTCGGATATGGATAATGATATTTGATAGTGCTATGCATTTTTTGGGACCATACATCTATATCTATTGCCATTGACATATCACCTAAAATAATTTAGCTAGGCTGTAAGAAATTCATGGTTCAATATTAATAAGGGAATGGTTACTGTCACATGGATACATATTACTGACAGATTTATCCATGTAAAACATTATATTAATGAATACAGATACATTTTTTGGGAAAATAAAATACAATGAGTAAATATTGAAAAAACACAGTTTTTTGTAAATGAATTTAAGAAGTATTGTTATCTGGTTTATTTGATTTTGCTTTATAGAAAATTTTTTGTTAAATTATTAATGTAAAATAAATTGTTATTTGGGAATTCGAATTACATGGAATCAAACATACCTATTTGGATGAGAGAATCAACCGTTGGTTAAACTGAAAAAAATGAACGGGTCAAGAGTTATTGGTTAAACCGTTGGGTCAATCGAATATGAACGGTAAAATAATAAATATATTAATTATTATTACTAAATTAAAAATATGAAATATATTAAAAATATTTGCATACAACTTTTACTTTACATCATAATATAATTTTTGTGTATAAAATCTAAAATTTTAATAGATTTTATATATTTAAAAGTAATTAATCACAATTTTCTATAAATAAAGAACAATTCCATTTAACAAACCCGTAGTCGATTCACAAAAACCGTTGGTTCAACCGGTGAGTTGACTGAGTTTTATCGATTTTTTATATCATCGGGTTTTATAAGTAAATTGAACCGGAATTCAAAACGGGTGAATGTTTAAACTGTTCAACCGGGTGAGTCGGGTCGGGTTTTAAAATACTGGGGAGAATATGGGAGGATTAGAGACGAATAGAGAAGAATAAGACAAAAAAAACAGTTGTTTGTTTGCAAAGAATAAGGGGTATAGTTCAGCCTGTCAATCGGACGGATACGGATCGGATATGCTAATATCCATATCTTAACATTCGGATTCGGATACGGATATTAATTTTTGAATTCGAATCCCTTCGGATACGAATCAGATACAGATATTTTTCGGATAATTTACATGTTTGAATATTAACATTATTTTGGATAATCAAAAAATATTTTAGAGAGAGATCAAAATTAAAATTGATATTGTAAAGCTTATTATCTCATTCACGTATCATATAACAGTATTATAATATATTATCATTATTTTTAATCATAAAGGATAACAATATAGACAATATATAATACAAATATATATATTTTTTTAATGCATGTCGGATATGGATATTTTTCGGATCGGATAGACTAACATCCATATCCGCACTCCGGATCTTCAAATATCGGATAATTCTGATTTTTCGGATACGGATTCGGATCGGATTCTGATTTTTTTCGGATAATTGATAGGCTTAGGTATAGTAATGTCAAAATAAATTAGAATAAACTGATATTGATATTTCAGGTCCCTCTAGAATTGTGATATTCTACACAATCTATTCTACTGATATAAAAGGGACTCACGTGTCAAATACTTATCATCACTTCAATTAAATAATGAGATTCACGTATCAAATCAATTTTTTACCTTTTATGAAATCATTATTCTTATCTTATTCACTTTTTATTAACAACTTATTCATTATTAACCAAACAATAATAAGCTAGAATGAAATGTGTAAAGTTCTTGGTGGAGGAATGAGGGGTAGTAATCTATGCTTAATTATCTTCTCTGTTGATTTTTCCCTCTTCCATAGTGGCAATACTTGCTCTACAAACTACATTTAAATCTTGCAGCTGAAAAGATAAAAGAACTTTGGAGTTTGGACAGAATATAGCAAATGATGTTGCTCAAACAAACTAGACAAGTGTTATGTGGTGGTTTGTCTTGCATCCCCTTCTATGAATGTGAGCATACAGCCAAATAATAGAACATGCGCGTCTTCATTTACATGTTTGTTCCTTCACTTAGCTGTTGCTTAATTTTTATGCCTAACCGTGTTCAGAATATGGCAAGGTCTTGGACTAATTTTTCCTTTCTACAGCAGGCATGGACTTGTGATCTTGCTAGAGGTTCTACTGTTTGTGGGCTTACAGGTTTAACTAGCTAATCTCTCTAGTAGTAATTAAAGCTTCACTTCTCTACTGACCCACTGCCCGAGGCTGTTTTTATGTTTTTTTTTTTCCTTGTATGCTTTAGGCGCCGCGCCCATTTCACGAAATGGTGGTAGGCAACCTACCTTTCACCCATGTCATTGTCAGCCACCAGGTGTTGTGTCAATGCATCCTAATGACAACATTTTTTATTTGATAAATTCAGTAAATGAAACAGGGGGTTAATATTTTAATGACAAACAATTTTTATTTGATAAATTCAGTAAATGAAACAGTCGGTTGGAGTCGGCCATAAATGTTGTAAAATATGAACCAATACATGGAAGAAGTTCAGAATATTGCACCAAGATGGATAGCCATCTCACAAAAAATTTATGATGAAGAGTTCCTATATCGTAGTCAAAGGTTTAATTTTAACTATTCATGAGTTTCCAATTTTTATGACTAATACATATGGTATATCATATCTAGATTCTTGTGAACCTTTGGGGTGCGTTTGGTTGTCCGATTACAAAACTGATTCTGCATGAATCTGCGATTGCAAATCTGATTCTGCAGGAAGCTCACTTTCTCAGTTTTTTGAAATCACAGCTTTTGAATACTATTTGCTTGCAATCGCTGGGTTTAAAACTGCGATTACAAAACTGTTTAGTTACGCGATTACAAACGCAGCTTTCTGTAATCACAATCGCAGCGCAATCGCGCAACCAAACGCACCTTTAGAGTCAGATGTATTGTAGAATAGCTTCTCTAGAGTTTGACGTCACAGGTGATAATATGGGTGTTTGCCACAAGACAATCCCTGGAATAATCCAATATATCACATGCCCCATGTGACAAAATTCTGGAAGTTGAAGTTTTATTATGAAACAGTTTAAAACTTCCAGCTCTGAACCCACCCCCCAACAAAAATAAAAATAAGATATCTGCTTTAATGCTTTCCTTTAAGTGCTTTTGTTACTATTCTTTCCCAATAGGTTTTTGAGTCAATTTTTTTACTTCATTCAACCATGCAACACTAATTTCTGACAGTTTGTTGTCTCTACAAATTTCTACATTCTGCAGGAAAATTTCAGACAGAGTTGGGGAAGAGTTGGGCAGCAGAAGTTGACTTCAATGAGAAATATGAGTTTGAAAAACAGACTTCACTGACTTAACAAAATTACTTATTGGGATAGCTCTCAATCACCTCGATCTCATATGGATTATTGATCAAGCGGCGATCAATATAGTGATTTAAATATTTAGCTTACTAATGCCTTAAATGTGAAAAAAAAAATAGATGAACAAGGGAGGTACTTAGCATGTGAGGATTCAGTATTAGTTATGAGCATTGTTAAAGATTACTTGATCATTAATAGTAGAATGTACATATCTGGCATTGATGGGTATCATTTTTTTTCTTTCGCAATGAATGGAATTGCACATAAGACCCAATTAAAAAAATAATCTTATCTCCAATATAACTGTGCAAAATAATGGTGAAACTTCTGTGATATTGTTCTTGTATTTATGCCATCAAGTGGAGATTATTTAACATTTTCACAAATACCAAGTTGTGCAGGCATGCTTAGAATTGCAATTCTGACTTGTGAAGCAGAGATGTCAATGGACAGCTTGCATGAATAAAAAAAAGTTAAAAACTGTTGATATATTTTGATTATATTTGATCAGTGACTTTCTGGAAAAAAAATATTTTTTTCTTCACAGGTTGTATATGAGATCTTGAAATGACTCGGTCATGTCTCAGATCAACATCATCAATTATGAAGAGTAGGTTGGAATATAAGAGAATTTTGTATGTCTAGAGTGTTTTAAAAACTCCCTGGCTTCACATCAGACATATCTGAATATCTTTTATAGTGTAACTATTATTTGAAAGAATTTTTTGTGAAACCAAGATAAAAAGGGAGGTAGTTTTTCTAACTTGACTGTAAAGTCAATCATAGAGTATTCTTCCAATATCAAAATAATAATAATAATAATAATAATAATAATAATAAATAAATTGGTTGTGACATTAATGTATTTGTCATTTGTCAAAGTTTGAGTATCCCCAGCACATGCATGGAAAGAGTTGGTTGAGTTGGGGGAGTTGTTTAAAATAAAAATAATGTGAAATGCTGCTGCGCACACATTCTCTGAAAAGGGCAACAACAAACATCTGTCACACCATTTTCTTTTATCAATGTCATCTTTTGTCTTCATTGACTCACAATATATTAGATTTATGACTTTAATTATGTGGAGAAAAAAATACCCCTATCCAAATCTTTTACACAGTCAAAAAGACCTTCAAATAATTGGATTATGCCACATCATCCAAATCTAAAGAAAATCAAATCAGGACAAAAAAATCAAAATTAAAACTGACAAAAAATGTCATTAAATGTGTGTGAAGTCTAAAGAAGTTAATCTTTAGATATAAAAAAAAGTTAAAGACATCTATATCCTAGCAAACATGAGGAATCTCATATAATTCCCTACGAAAGTTAGGACAAACACATGAGTCCATGAAAACTCACAAAAATCTAATTATTATGATCATCGGGTTAAAATTTCATTCAAATTTAACAGAAAATGTTATCACCATGCAATTGTGTGGACATTATAGTCTCCATGAATAACCATAAAAACAAATTAGTCCATGCAAAGATTAAATTGTCTTTGTAAGATTTTTTATATTTCTTTATTTCCATTGAGATATTGATTAAAAATGGTTAAAAATTTGAGGATAATTTAATCATTTCATGATTATAGGTTAAAGTTAAGTAGGTGGGTTGATTTAGGATTATTTTTTGTTAAAACCAGGGATATACGTGGATTTTTGTGAGTTTTCAAAGATTTGTATGTTTGCCCCAACTTTGATAAGAATTTAGAGCATCTCCAAAAGCTTCCTCAATGTTTCCTTACATTGTGGGAAAAAAGACTCTATATGACATGTAGGGAGTTTTTTTTTTCATTCCAAGTCTTTGTATTCTTATCCTATCTTCATTCCAAATGACTCATTTACCCCAATTCATACTTATAAATTATCAAATCTAAAATCACATTATATAATTTATCAAATATTGACATAAAATAAAGATCATTTAAAAAACATAAAAAATAAATAAAATTATTAAAAATCATAAATAATTTGCTTAAAACTCATATTATTCAAATTAGAAATATTCTAACTTAAAAAGATAACAAGAATAATAAATAATATTATAACTTCCTACAATGCTACATGTAGTAGCCACTAATGCTCAATAAGATCTTTTTGAAGTTGGAAATGAGTCTCTCTGTCCCGGATACGATGATGAGTGCTAATAAATTCAATCAATTCAGTTGTACGCTGATGTGATACGGTTATGCTTGGACACTCATCAATTGTATCTTAGTTGTATTCTGGAGCATTGACATCTTGCTTATCAACAATCATGTTATGCATTATGATGCATGCTGTCATAATTTTTTGAGTGTCTCACACTTCCACAAACGTGCCAGTCCTCAAACAATAGTGAATCGTGCTTGTAATACTCCAAATGCTCGTTCTACATCCTTCCTTGCTGACTCTTGAGCTGCAACAAAATGCTTCTGCATATTCCCTTGAGGGAACGATATTGTTTTCATCAGTGTTGACCATGGTGGATATATTCCATTGGCATGATGGTATCCCATTGTGTAGTTGTTGTTGTTGATTGAGAAGTTACATGGAGCAGCACATCCTTCGGCGAGGTCAGCAAAGACAGGTGATCGGTCAAGCACATTGATGTCACTGTGAGATCCCGATAACCCAAAAACGGCATGCCATATCCAGAGGTCATACGAAGCTACAACTTCTAAAATAATGGTAGGTTCATGAATACGACCAGAGTACATACATTTCCATATTGTTGGGCAATTCTTCCACTTCCAGTGCAGTCAATGCTACCCAACATACCAGGGAATCCATGACTTTTACCAACAGCTAACAATCTTGCGACATTATCATTGTTTTGTCGCCTCAGATATTCATAGAAGACTGTAACAACCGCTCTAGCAAATCTCTTTAGGCTCTCGATTGCAATACTTTCACCTATCAGCGTGTAATCATCCACAGAGTATGCCGCTACTCCGTAGGTGAGCATCCTCATGGCTGCAGTGATCTTCTGAAGGAAAGAGAGGCCCATTATGCCAGCACAGTTTCTCTTTTGAAGAAAGTATGGATCAAATTGTTCTACCGTCTCTTGAATTCGAAGAGAGAGTTGGCTGAAAAAGGGGTTTTGTTGAAGGGGCAATGCGATCATTTTACAATGTAGTTTCCCTACAAGGCTCCATACAAGGAAAAAATATGGTAGAGAGTCTTGTAAGGAGTCTTTTGAACCCTTTTTTTTAATTTTCAGCTCCCTATGATAGGGAATGAGCAGTGTATGAAGTCTTTTGGAGATGCTCTTATATGAGATTATCCATGCTTGCGATGACTTAGATGTCTTTAATCCTAAAAAAAACTTACCACAAATATAAACGCTAGCCAATTCAAATCATGCATTCTAAATTTTTTAAATAAAGCCAAATCTTTGGATTAAAGACATCTAAGTCCCTACAAACATGGAAAAACCCATATAAATCCCTACTAAAATTGTGACAGACATACGAGTCCCTGAAAACTAAAAAAAACTAAATTATCATCCATGAGTTAAATTTTCATCTAAACTTAACGGAATATTCCCAAAATATTCCATGACATACAATTGTATAGACATTGAAGTCCTTATAAACAGTCATAAAGACAAATTAGTCCCTGTAAAAGATAAAATTACCCCTCAAAGACTTTTATATTAAATTGTGTACACATTGCAGTCACTATAAACAATCATAAAGACAAATTAGTCACCATAAAAGATAAAATTGCCCCAGAAAGACATTTACATTTAATTGGATTTACATTATAGTCCTTATAAACAATCGTAAAGACAAATTAGTCTCTGTAAAAGATAAAAACACCCATGAAAGATTTTTACAATTAATTGTATAGGCATTATAGTCCTTATAAATAATTATAAAGACAAATAGTATATTTTTTTTTTCATCTTTTATCCTTTCGCTCACACTCCACCTGAAGATCCCAATTTGGATGTAAAAAGCTTTCAGGGGTATTTTTATCTTTTACAAGGACCAATTTGTCTTTACGATTATTTATAAAGACTGTAATGTTTATCCAATAAATGTAAAAGTCTTTCAAGGGCAATTTTATCTTTTGCAATGACTAATTTATCTTTATGATTATTTATAGGGACTGTAATGTGTACACAATTTAATATAAAAATCTTTGAGGGACAATTTTGTCTTATATAGGGACTTATGATTGTTTATAAGGATTTCAATGTCTACACAAATTATTTGTGATAGAATATTCTCATAATATTCCATTAAATTTGGATGAAAATTTAACTCAGGAATGATAATTGGATTTTTATGAGTTTTCAGGGATTCGTACATCTGTCCCAATTTTAATAGGGACTTATATGGTTTTTCCATATTTGTAGGGAGTTGGATGTGTTTAACTCATCTTTTAATTGTTTCTTCCAAATTTCCAAGCTCAGATGACCCTAATTTATGTGCATTTATTTGCATTGATAATCGGGCTTTATGAAAACACGCCCCGAATTCAGATTTTTTTATTTCTTTATTATTAGTTTATTTTATCAAACATAGGATGTTCACTTAGCCCATGTTTGGTTGGGGAATAAAATGGGTATAAAGTGGTATAGGGAAGAATATAGTAAAAAAATGTGTTTGGATGAGTGGTATAACATGATATAGGTATGTCAGAATAAACTAGTATAAAGTGGTATACAGATTCCAACCAACCTCTGGAATTAAAGTTATTCTAGGTTATTCCACCCAAAGAATAAGTGGGCCCACTGTCAAATCAACTGTCATCACCTCTTATAAATCATCTGTCAAATCAACTATCATTACTTTTTTACCTTTTATAAATCCTTATCCATATTTTATTCATATTTTATCCAAACAACAAAAAATTTATTCTTACGTTTTTCAACGAGAATAATTCAAAACACAACCAAACACAAAATCACTTTATACTTATTTATACTAGAATAATCATAAACATCAGAATAATTTAATTCTCAAACCAAACATGGGCTTAGGATTTCACCAAGAACCTATCTAACCTGACTACCATCTGGAGTCTGGACTAGCAATCAATTAAATTATGTAACTAAGGTCTCGTGACTTTCAAAAAATAGATTACAAAATAATTGATTCTAAAATAATAATCTCAACCAATTTTGTCATAAAATTACTTTGTTGATTTTTCAATGATAAAAATAAACAAATTTGTAACAAAAAATTGAAGTTCAAGAATGTCCTTCGGATTAAATATCTAAAAACTAGACAATTGGCACCAAACATGGCATAAAACAAATATGACTTTTATAATTCAACCCACATTGGGTAGATAAATGTTTCAATATAAATAATTATATCAGCAGCATAAACAATATTTTGTTTGGTGTATTTTTAATTATTATCGATAGAAAACATAATTATTAAATTTTTATTGTTAATCTATAAAAAGTGTAAAAAATATTAACATATAAACCCTCTGATTAATAAAGGGTGAACATATGATTTGATATGTGTCTGTTTATAATAGTGCAATAAAATATATATAAAAAATACAATTTTAAAGAGATTTGTAATACAGATATTAATTTATTCTCATCTATACCTTAAAAATCAAATGTATATTTCATTTAATTACATATCTATTTAGTCAAACAAAGTTTTTTTGGGGCTACTAAGGGAATTCTGAAGTAAAATAATTCTCTGGATCTTTTTGATATAATCCCTAACTTACTTTACTAATTTAATGCAACAAGGTCACATGATTAAAGCACCCAAAAAAATAAAAAAAAGTCACATGTTAAAAAACGTAACGCAAGTCTGAATACTTTTTAATCATACAGGAGAGAATAACTTTCCATATTTCGTCCAAAAATCATTCACAAATGATTCACAAAAAATATTAATCACTGTAAAAATTCAAACATTTTGGTCCATTTTATTAATTGGCAATTATAGTCCAAAATTTCGAACAATAGAGAAAAACAAAAACAAAAAACAAAAAATTGTCAAGACAGTAACGGAAAGATTAATTAATTCAAAACAGAGAGAGAAATTCTTTTGCGCGTATAATGCGAGGTTGAGTCAATGAAAAGATGGCCTCATAAAAGTCCAAACAAGTGACAGAGTAAAATCAAATTTTCTTTCCCCCTTGAAACAAAATAAAAATAAAAATGAAAACTTTGGAAACCAAAATCCATTAGTCGTTCTCACGTTTGGTGTCTGACATTCAAAGAGGAAACACGTCTCTCAACGACTCCAGAGTCCTTTTTTTGAGGTTTGGGCATTTGGGTCTCCCTCTGATTTTGCTTCAGCTGTTCCGCATTTGCTGAATTTATAGATTTCGGTTGGATTTGATGTTTTGGAAGGTATGGTTGATCTTTGGTCTGCCTTAGTTGATCATACGAGATCTGGGTTTTTGAGATTCTGCTCAATAGAGACAGTTTTGCATTGTCTCTGGTGTTTGTTGCAGTGATTTATCAGAGATGTATTTGATTGGATCCAAAAAATGTAATTTTGATGTGTAGAATTGGAGGAATCTAGGATTTTTTTGAAGTGGGTCTCCCTTTGAAGGTTAGAAAAACCAGTATCTATAGAGAAAGCTTTGGACACCAGAAACCATGTCCGCGCCGTCCCCAAACCCGCCTCCTTCGGCGAACCTGCCATCTTCACCGCCCCCCAAAACCCAACCCAGTGCGAATTCTGACCCTCCGACCTCTAACACTCCTCCCGTGCCTTCGCCACCATCCCCTCCCGTGCCTCCGCCACCCGTCTCCGCCACTCCCCCTTCACCACCAGCTTCTCCACCACCAACCTCTCCACCACCCTCCGCTCCCCCACCTTCGGCTCCATCCCCTCCGTCACCAATTATCCCTTCCCCGCCGGTCCCGGCCTCTCCCCCGCCTCCGGCGTTGTCACCCCCTCCAACATTGTCTCCTCCACCGCCCTCTGCCACACCTCCAGTGGCATCTCCTCCTCCACCTCCGCTTCCCACCAATTCACCTCCACCACCACCATTGGCAAACCCGCCCGTGAATCCTCCACCCCCACCGAATATACCATCACCACCTCCTCCACGAGGATCCCCACCCGCGCCACCTACCCCACCTTCTAGTCCCCCTCCAAACCCATCTCTGCCTCCTCCACGAAGCCGAAGGCGGGCACCCCCTCCACCTCCTCCTGTTAACTCTTCCTCTCCGGTGTTACCGTCTCCACCACCGGATCCCCCAGGGAGTGCATCGCCTGTACCTAATCCCATGGCTCCATCGGAAGGTACACCTCCTCCTGATAGTCCTCCAGTGACTCCAACATCCCCAGCTCCACCAGGGAGCATGCCGAGTGATGCTCCTCCAAGTCCAAGCTTATCCTCTCCAACTTCGACCAACAACAAATCGTCGGATCCTGGTGGAAATGTGCCATCAGTGGTCAAATCATCGGGGGGAGGAGGTATTACGACCGGTGGGGCTGTTGCGATAGCTTTGGTGATTGGTTTCGTGGTGGTTGGTCTTATTGGGATTGGTTTCTGGTTTGTAAAGAAGAAGAAGAACAGAAGGGGCATCTTTGTCGAAGACCATGCAATGCCTACTCCATCCGTGCAGTCAGGTACTGCCTCAAAATCTTTATTAATCTTGTGCTTCATCTCAATACTTAACAGTATATACATGTATATTATTTCATTGGGACATGCTCAGTTTTCTGGTTTAGAGTGATAGGATGATTGCTCATTCTTTTTTCATGAAATTGTGATTAACCTTTTTATAAATATGTGTATAGTGAGATTCAAGAAGCCTATTTTGGATTGATGGAAATAGGCTGTGTAAGTGATGATTTTCATTTGACTGGAGGTGAATTTTGAAAAAAAAACATAACTGGGCGCAACTGTGAAAATATCAGCATTGGAATTCCAATGTGTGTGGCAATGCTTTTGCATTTGATGAATGCATGTCCGCATGCATGCCTAGAAAATATGTCAATCCTATACGAGGCAGCGTTTTTTTACATTGGATGAATGCATGTCCGCATGCATGCCTAGCAAATATGTCTCAACTTCCCCATTGCTATAGAACCATGGAATTGCTGCAGGCCACAATCATCATAAACTAGGATTTTCTTCTTTTTTTTCTTTTTTTGGGGGGTTTTGGATTTTGGATCTTATGGATTATTTTATCTCTACAGATATGTCCTATCCAAAGTCTCCATCAGCACCTCTGGTAGGGAATGGATCTGGTAGCAGGGGATACGCATATTCACCCCCTGATCCGGGGATGGGCAATTCTAAGTCGTGGTTTACATATGATGAATTAGTACAAGTCACTGACGGATTCTCAGCTCGTAATCTTTTGGGAGAAGGTGGTTTTGGTCCAGTGTATAAAGGTGTCTTGTCTGATGGAAGGGAAGTGGCCGTTAAACAGCTAAAAGATGGTGGCGGACAGGGGGAGCGTGAATTCGCTGCTGAAGTTGAGATTATCAGCCGTGTGCACCATCGCCATTTGGTTTCACTGGTGGGATACTGCATATCTGAGGATCAAAGATTGCTTGTCTATGATTTTGTGCCAAACAATACTCTATATTATCATCTGCACGGTAAAATATCTTCTTCTGATCTTGGTCAAATTTTTTTCTTTCTTTTGTCTTCATCTATATCATTGGGTGCTAATAAGGTTCCTCCGTCTAGTTGAATTACACCCTTGCTGGTTAAAACACATCAAGTGGACCCCACATGACTTCTGAATTCGTATTTGAATCTTTTATGGAAAAGAAGAATAAAACCATTAATAAAAATGTGTCTTTCATTTTTAACTTTTGTCTTTCAGTGGAAGCCCCCAATGAGGGATGCACATTTATTTGTGTATGCATCTCCAAAGAGTTACCACTTACCATGTAATTCCCATAGCTAGATGACACCCTATTGCTTTCTAAGCAGGACCACCTCCTGATAGAGATCCACCTAGATGAAGATGGCCTCAGCTGGAGATTTCCTAGATTTTTTTTTATTTGCTTCATAGTTTCTAATTTTGTTAGGATAGTTAATATTTATTTCTATGTTATGTTCTTATCAGAATGTTATTTTATCTTTCAGTTTTTAGCTATTCAGTTGTAGAGTGGAGTCTATTTAAAGACTTCTTATTTAGGGTGTCAAAGATAATTAACCTAAATATGAGGTGGGCTCCCTTGAATAAGCCTGATCTTTGTTTATCATTTTGATTCCTCCCATTTCCTTTCCAATGCACTCATCAAAGATAATGGATATATATTCTGCATTTCATTAGCATTGAAAATTACAAGAGATCATCCATATATTCCTCAATCTATGTCAATAATAATAATATATGTTGAGCCTAAACTTTTGCAGGTCAAGGAAGGCTAGTTCTGGATTGGACAACACGGGTTAAGATAGCTGTAGGTGCAGCTCGTGGATTAGCATACCTGCACGAAGACTGTAATTTTCTATCTTCTTGTCAAGCTTCTTTGCTGTGTTTTCCCAATGCTGCTCTTATTACTATACCTACATTTTGTGTATGTATTTCAGGTCATCCCCGAATCATCCACAGGGACATCAAGTCCTCAAACATTCTATTAGACAACAACTATGAAGCTCAGGTCACACTTCATGCTTATCATAGGCTCTGAACTTATAGTTTGACAATCGTATGATGTGACAATTGATATTGGGGTTGTGAAATCATTACAGGTTGCAGATTTTGGGCTTGCTAAATTGGCATTAGATGCTAACACACATGTAACTACGCGTGTGATGGGGACATTCGGGTGAGTTCTTTTTCTTAATCTTAATGCAATGCTGGAGTTTTGAGTTCAATCTTTGTGCGAGAAACCATGCTCCACCATTGTTTTTTGTGGAAAATATTGGAGTGATTTAATAAGAATATGCTGTCAAACAAGATGGAGACAAGGGATCTCTCCATTTATTGCTTTCACAATCTGATTTTCTGTTGTTGGCTTTCCAGATATTTGGCTCCAGAGTATGCATCAAGTGGCAAGCTGACCGATAAATCCGATGTTTTCTCATATGGAGTTGTCCTTCTGGAGCTTATCACTGGACGCAAGTCAGTTGATACCTCTCAACCCTTGGGGGATGAGAGTCTTGTTGAATGGGTAAGCCTTTATATCAGAATTGTTTATCATCAGCTATTAATTTTCAAGAAGTCGTCCCAGCTTCCAAGCTTAATCTGCTTGTTGACATTTTGCTAATCCACTTTCTTTCACTCAGAAGAATGTCAAATTTCTTACTGATGAAATATGAAAATAATTGCCTCAAATATGAGAAAGAAAAGAAAAATGGATGGTTTGTGTAAATGTACACTGCTCCTTTTTGGGATTCTAAATTGTGTCTTACCCATGGAAACCCATGTTCAATTTTACCTTATAGAGCGTAATGATAATCGATAAATAAGAAGGAAAAGCCATATTGGTGTTTCTTGGTTGTGTTGGGTATTCCACATTCATCACTAAGACCAATGCATGTGTCCATGTTCCCACTATATCATAGTGTTTGGCCTTCTAGAGGTGACTTCTCAATCCCCAACAACATATTTCCATGTTATATTTACATCCCAAAACCATATAGGGTCAGTTTCATCATAGATATGTATCGGTCTACGAGTCCTAAATATCTATTTGCCTAAATTTGTGAAAATGTGGAGGATACTTCAGGCTTTTGTTTGTCATGCCTTGAGGGACAAGCTGATTATTTCAAAACTATTAAAGGCAAATGTCAGGCGCTTCGAGTCCTGCAAACTTGATTGATGACATGAGAAGCCATGATATATATATATATATATATATATATATATATATATCGATTCATTTTTTATGATTCAAACAATATCCGGCTCTGCCTGGTCAATTCAAGACAAGCGAGTTATGTTCATGCTTAGTCTGATGAGGCTGCTTAAGTAGCCATGCTACTTCTGATCGATCCATCTTTGGGCATATCAAATTCATAGCGTACTATTTATTTGTCTATTTTTCTAAATAATATCAGTGTTGGATGCCTATGATATATATCTTCTAACATAATGGTGAAATCGACAATGGTGGCTGGGTCTCATTGTGTTGATTTACTTTTCTTAGTTTATATCTCTTAAGATATTCAAGTCTTTCCGCTTGTTTCTCCATGACTTCCCTCTGTGTATCATAAAAGTGTTTGGATAAATTAACCCTTATCGACAAGGGTGATTAATTGAATACAAAAATGCCATGATCTACAAAGTTATATACCATAAGCCTAAGGCATTGATAACTGTCTCACAGGCTCGTCCATTGCTGAACCGTGCCCTTGATAATGGAGATGTTGGAGAAATACCTGATCCAAGACTTGAGAACAACTACAACGAATTTGAAATGTTTCGAATGATTGAAGCAGCAGCAGCATGTGTGCGTCACTCGGCCACAATGAGACCTCGAATGGGACAGGTAGCTTTGAAAGTTGTTTTTATTGTATATAATTCGTATTGGACTTAACAAATATGAAATGCCGACTTGCTTTGATGTTCTCAGGTTGCTAGAGCTCTAGATTGTATGGGTGACTCTGCAGACCTTCACAACGGAATGAGACCAGGGCAGAGTGAACTCTTCAATTCCGCGCAACAGTCGGTTGAGATCCGATTGTTCCAGAGAATGGCGTTCGGTAATCAGGATTACAGCACCGACTTCAGCCGAAACAGCCGAAACAGTCGGACAAGTTGGAGGAGCGATCGCGATTTTTGATCAGGTCCAAATTTAGTTCTAACGTAACATTTCCATTCTTTCTGTGCAGTATTTAGGTCCCCCCTTTTTGTTCTTTTATTCTTCTTGGAATTTATCGTTCTTTGTAGAGGTCATTTTTGTTTTGCTTTACATTTCTTGATTTCAGTCCCACATATATTCATATATGGTGTACATTTCCTACCATGTTTATTTGAATGGAAGAGATTATGATAATATATCATGCTATATACAAATCATAGCTTGAACTTTTTTTTTTCTTTTGCTGTTCATTTTCACATCAAAGGAAAGACTGATTTTTGAATCCAGAACATCCAAATTAATGAGGTGATTGAAGTAGCACTGCAGCCTGCAGGCCCCATATATTAGACTCTGCTCTGTCTATGTCTGGCTTCATTTACTTCTGTTCCAACTTCCCAGTGGACCACAATAATTTTTGAGACTGTAATGAGATGGTGGAGGAGAAATTTTTGGAGACCTTGTCACTTATTATCACCATTAGACATACACACTAGAAAAACACAACATGTGATTCTCTTACTTTATAAACTTGCACTATAAATTTGTCAACGTCTGCCAGAACTTGTAATGGAAAACAGCAAAATGTATGTGGTGGTAGTGGTGACAGAATTACTAGTGATTGTGAAGAGAAGATTCTTTGTGCACTTTATGCTCCACTTCACACCATCAAACTGATAGTGAATCCAGAGGTGTCTATGACTTTACTGTCTAAATTCTAGATTGCCTGGTGCACACCACAGCAAAAGTATGGTACTTATGAGCATCACTTAATATACACTCATTTAAATAGGATTCATACTTTCACAAAAAATAAAATATATACTTGAATCGAGTGCATGATGTATCATTCTTATGTTTGAATATAGGGAAAATGACTTTTTTTTTTTTAAAGTTAGAAATACCAAAATCAACCACTTTTTAAAATTATACTTAAAAAAATCTTATTTCACAATTTTAGAAACACAAAAAATCAATTTACCCTTATGCAATTAGATCCTTAATATATTTCATACCTCCTTAACTTTGTTAAAATATTTCACCCTCTTAATTTTGTTAATGTATTTAACATTTTTTCATATAGATCAACTTTTTTTTATTCTAAAATTTTTGTGGTTAGATGGATTTTGTGAAATATATATCAGTATAATTTGAGTTTTTGATGATGAACTCCAATAAACATTAATGTTTCTTTAAAAAAATAGATTTGTATTAATGATGTCATAAAAATACGTGAATAGAAAAAAATGTAAATAAGATTTAGAATATTAAAATATTATTTGTTGCATTGAGGCCCAATGCAAATTTAGATTATATATTATGATTATACACAATGAAAAATGATAAACAACACCATGTAAGATATATATAACAAAACCTCGAAAGATAATTGATTTTGGTCATCTATGGTCTTGTTGTTTTGTAAAAAAATAGGTTTTTTAGTGTGGAATAACCTAAGAGGGTTAGAGAGATGTTAATGATTTAATTACATAAGGGTAGATTAGTCTTTTGTATTTTCAAAATGGTAAAATGAGACTTTTTTAAGTATAATTTTAAAAAGTTGCTGATATAGGTATTTTTAAGAGATTTTTTTTATCATTTTCCCTTGAATATATACTAATTTAAGATTGTATGTGATTGCAGGAATGTATTAATCGAATAACCTAATTTTACCTACAATTTAATCTAGATTTTCTCATTGAAAACATACATAATATGGATAGAATATTTACGTAATATTTTTTATCTGTCAATGAAAATTTAACTGAGGGAGTTATCTGAATTTACATATGTACTTAAAGTTTATATGGATTTCGGACCGTTTATAAGTGGTTATATGGATTTTTCCCTTCAATAGAGAAAATGATGATTCAACATGAATGGATTGAATTTATACCTCTTTGCACTTATTTTCCAATATGAGTATATGATTATTTAATATAATATATATACTCTATTAGATGAATAGTATAATAGATGAATCATATATTCAACGAAACATTGATACACATAATTTGGTTTGTAGTTCCGTTTGCAATTATTATATCACTAATGTAGTATATGAAATTATTTAACGTATATTATTATATACTATATTAAGAAAAAACTAAAAATAAATACATTCAATTTAATCAATATAAACTTTATATTTTATTAAAGAATATACTTCTTTAATTAATGATACACTTAAAAATCAAAATCAAAATCTGTGCGGGTTACACAAGGGGGCCACGAAAAGGCCGGTATAACATTTTTCATATTCGGTTAGGATCCGAAGAATCACACGTTTAATCCATTTTATTTTATAACCCGGTATAACATAGCAATTGAAATCTTCTGAATAGTACATTTAATTGCGTCAGCATATGCTATATTATGAAAAATAAACAAAAAACACATACATTCAATTCATATTATTATATAAATATATATTTCACTAATATAATATATATTTTTGAGAAAAAATTCAAAACATGTACATGACACGAATGATTAAAGAGCATTGATACACGCAGTTTATTTTGCAGCCCCATATACTATGATAAAATAGTATATACTGCTCTATCATAATGTATGTGTTCTATTATAGTATATAACACAAAAAAATTATCATTTTTTTAATTTAAAAAAACACACTAATATATCTAGTATATATTTCATTTCATATAACAACATGCATTTCATTTGAAGAGTGTGTGATTTAAAAAAAAAATAAATTGTGGTGGACTGTAATTGGAACTATAATGGAGGCTGGACGTATCATTTTCTATGATTAAATGGGACTGTAGAATGAATCGAGTTTAACCTTTTCGAGTGCTGCTATACTCAGTTTTGTTCACAGTCCTATATATCTCGTTACAAATTTAATGAAGCATATACCACACTAAATTTTTTTCTTACACTTGGTAAAAATAGGTTCATTCAACTCGAAATGGAGAAATATGCATTTTTTATGAAAATATATACCTCATTAGATAAAATTTATTATTATTTTTTTAAATGAAAACACGTAAGGTCTGAGTTTTTGTTGATAAATATGACTAAGTGTATCATTTTCCTTTTCCAGGGAGGCCCAATCCAACTTTTAAGGATTGGATCCGGCCCAATGTCGTACGAAGGTAAAGGTAAGCGTCAATTCTCACCGGGAGGTGAACGCACCCCACTCAACCCTCCGAAACCCTCCCCAAATTCAATCGATCGAGAAATTCGAGATCACCATCTGTTCTTCAGAAAATTCGATCGATCGATCGATCGAGATGGGTGAAGGAGAAGAAGACCCGCAGAGGATAAAGAGGATCGGAGCCGCCTCGTACGACTACGAGAACGACCCTCGATGGGCGGACTACTGGTCCAACATACTCATCCCGCCTCACATGGCCTCAACTTCCAACGTCATCACCCACTTCAAGCAGAAGTTCTACCAGCGATTCATCGTCAGTTGTAGACACCCTTTTTGTTTGTTTTGCTTGTGTTCATGCCTGGTTTGATCGATTTGTTTCGTTTGGGGGTCTGTTATGAGAAAAATCTCTTGATTCCGTGTTGAATTTTCTGGTTTTGACGGATGCCCTATTTTTGGTTTTCGTTGTTGGTTTTGATTGGTTTTTCATTATTTTGTTGGGTTTGTCGTGGAATCTTTGATTGTTTGTGTCTTGTGAAGATTTTGATTGTGATTCAGTTCATCAATCGATGTGACATGAGTAGTTGTAATTATGTCGTTTCATGCAAATAGAAAAGAAGCCGAAAATTAGGGTTTATGATGGTGGGTTTTTTAGGGTTTTGCAATTTTGGGTCTTTGAATATATAATGTAGTTATTCTACTATCTGCATAGTTGACTGTGAGCGTCTATGATGTTTGTCGGATGTGTCATTTACATCGTCTAACCCAAGGGTCTCATTGGAAACTTGTCAGATCATCTTAAAGAATTATGGCAGCTCGTGAATAACAAATTTTTAGTTTGATTGCGTGTGATAATGCGATAATTGGCATGGATGTCATGTTTGGGTCAAATTGGGAAGTGGATTCATTCCATCTTTTTATTTTCTCTGTGTCTATAATTTTCAGTATTTCTATTGCATGTATAAGCTTTCTATCTTGGGGTGTTATCCTGATTGCCAGAAAATCCTGAACTGTGCCTTCATTTCATTCAAATGCTTTACTATTTCTAATTTTTTGGCAATGTTTTTTCACACAACCTTTTAGATATCTATATTTTCGTTGCCTCTAAGACATGGATCAATATGATCAGGATCCAGATCTTGTGGTCGAACCAATATCTTCAGGAAGTTCATCTCAATCAGCAAGAGCATCGGGACCATCTCCATCACCACCTAGGACAGAGCAGCCAAGGCCACGTGCCTCAGGTAGAGAAATGGTTTCACTTAAAATAGTGCTATGATTCCTTGATTTGATACATGTCTTATCATGAATAATACTTGATGTCATGACCATTGCTTTAAGTGCATCTCTGATGTGAACGTTTATATAATTATACCTTACTACACAATGCAGCACCAAACAACGCAACATCAACACCACCACCAAATGTCAACCCTGGTTCACTACGTTGGGATCGGCAGACGATTCAATTTTCTGTCAATGCTTGGGTACATAAAAATATTTTTCAGTTCTGTCATCATCATATTGCTACAAATTAGCGCATACTATGTGCATACACACTATGTACATATTATTATGTGCATACCGTGTGAACATTCTAAATACCATATTGAAATTCTTTATATGAAGTGATTCTACTTATACACCTCAATGTACTTGCTTTTCAAATAGGCTTCAGTGGATAATTTTTCAAAAAAAATTTATTATCTCTTTTGTGCTTGCTGATTTTTAGGATATTAAGTTGATATCTTTTCTCATTATGTTTATGTTGTACCTCTTCATAAGTTATTTAAGTTTGGATACATAAAATTCTTAGCTCTTGCATCCAATCACTGTTTCCATCCAGTTTTTTCCCCTTGGTCCTCTTGTTGTCCGATTGTTTACAATATTATTGGTCCTGCTCTTCTCCCTTATTTGTCTCATTTTAGCTTTCACACGACACACATTTTTCAAAAGTTTCTCCTTAATTGAAATGTAGTTAATTTTAGCAAATTTAGCACATTAGTGGATATATCGGTTTTTCTTTAATGTGAACCTCTGAACTTCACATCTCATATTTTTCGTTGCCTCTGGAAATGCATAAAGTAATTAAAACAGGTGCTTTCCTTCCACATTACCTGCAATGACATGATGGTCTAGCTGATGATGGCATAGATATACAGATACCGCAGTTTAAAAAAAATTAGGTTATAGAGGGAATGACAAATCAGATCATAAGGGATTTCTTTTATTTTTCCAGCTGTCAGGTATCACTGGTTCTTTTAAAGCAGAAAGAATGGATGGTTTGTTGTAGACGAGAATAAAGAATTTAAGCAAAGAGCTTTCAGGCAACGCTGGTTGATTTTCTGGGATGAAATAGGAGTAGTGTTTTTTTTTTTTTTTGAAAACAGAGATTTTGTTTGAGTAACAAACAATTTGTGTTCTTTTACTTGTGCGTTACTCCTTTTAAACCCTTTATCTCCAACCTTTTCTGTATAACTAGCATTTAGCTAATGAACTGACACCATGCCATGCTGAAGCATCACGTGTTAGACTTGATTGCTTTCATCTTCAGTAAGTGCTGTTAGATGAGATGTTAACATTGACCTTGATGAACTCACATGCTGTGGCCTGTGGGGATCACGTGTTTGTCAGTTTCAGACTAATTTGCTTTGCTTGTGATCGCTTGATATATTCAATACAGTTTTGAAGTCTTCTGATGATGTTTGTTTTAATTTAGAGCATGATAATTGTTTATTCTGATGTGAGCTTTCATACATATATTACATATTATAGAATGTCTTTTTCTTTGTTGCTCAACATCTGTTCTTATGGTTTGGTGTTTGACTTCTCACTTCATTATTATTTTGTTCTTGGGATGATTCTTTAACTCTTTTTTCTTTGTTCAATTCTCTATGCAAACTAAGCATATTATTGGTAGTGGTTTTCCTGTATTCATTAAGATCACTTTCTCTTCATTTTTTTCTGACAGGTCTTGGTTGTGGCTGTGCTTGCAATGCTTCCAATCGTGCCAAAAAATCTCTCCATTAGAGCATATCGATTATCTTTATTAGGCACTGCATGCTTTTCATTGTATTCTTTATACACATTATATGGGGTAATGTTTCCTATTCTAAATATTTTTGGTTTTATCTTCTTGTCTGATGTTGGTTGTGTCACAATTGTGTCATTGATTTCAAGTTCCATTGTGCACTAAAACAAAAATTTTCTTGTTGCAGAAACCTAGAGCATGGAATTTGCAGGCCGTCCAAGTATGGTTTCAATCTGTAATTGCAACCAAAGATTTTATCAGCTTCCTCTACTGCCTTATGTTCGTCTCATCTCAAACTCACTTGAAATGTGAGTATGTTGAGTGCTATCCATTATTCCATTTAGAAGTATAGGACCAATCTAGTAATATTTTATAATTATTAGCCCAAACAATTGTTACTTTTGTGCTCACATCTTCTTGTTTATCATCTTATGCTAATCTCTGGCAGTTGCATTAATTCCTGTGTTTGCTTGGGCTCTTGAACACGTTGCCAAATTTCTAAGGCGTAATTTCACCCGTTCCTCCTTATACAGGTATATGAATTAGAATCATTATTCTCGTTGCTGGTTGTCAACTGCTTATAAATGCATTTTGAGTTTTTCTGCTTTATTAGCGATCCTTGTTCTATCTCTCTGAAAATAAATTTGTAAATATTCAACTCAAACTGAATGTGGTGGCTGCTGTGGAGAGTTTTGACCAACTACTGGTTACATGCAACTTGTCCAACTGTGTCCAGAGAGCGGTGATCCCAAATTCGGGGTGCATTAGAAGTAGGCACAGTGGACTTGTTGCTTCACTCTTGGTATCGAAGATGGAAATTGTTGGTGCTTCAGGCAGTGGTTGATATGGAAAGAACAGAACATGTCCTGTTTAAACTAATGCTCTTTATTTGATAACAAGGCTTATCAATGAAAGGGCACATGCATGATCTATAACATCTAAAAGAGAGAATTGTGTTGTACAATTCTTCATGTGTGCCTAATGTATAAAATTTGATTTGAACTTTATAGACAATTAAAAAGATTTATTAAATTATTTTACATCAATGCTTTTTCAAACAATTAATTAGGGATTATTGAGTTTGAACATTTATAATTTATTGTTGAATTGTTTTTACTCTGTGAACAGGAGATACTTGGAAGAACCTTGTGCATGGGTGGAATCAAATACTACTACCCTCAGCATTTTGAGTTCTAATGCAGAAATTGCACTTGGATTCCTTCTAATCCTGTCACTCATCTCGTCAGTTACTTGTTCCTTTTCTAGCTTGTAATTTTTTCAATCTTTATAGGATATCTTAGAATTTTTAGAAACCATTGAAACTCTGAATTTCACCTGTGCAGGTGGCAACGCAACATATTACAAACCTTCATGTACTGGCAGGTCTGTTTCTTTCCTCTTTAATATCTGAGACTCAGCATAACGTGTACTCCTGGAGGTTTGTAGTCAAGTATACAATAATTTGGTGACCATAGTTATATATACACATGGCTCGTATCAGTTTTGGGTCCTCTCTTATCAGCTTGGACCATCCTTAAAGCTATCTATGCTTTTGATGGGCCAGCCACAGTTGAATTTCCTTACCTTTTATCATTCTATTTAACCAGTTAGACTTGAAACCAGCCAGACAAGCAGGAAAAGTAGTTTTTCCTTCCGCTTTTTTTTATCACTTTTGAAAATCAGTTGGGAGTTTATTTTATCTCCACAGAATGAAATGCCTGCTTGTTTGATTAGTGGTTATACCATATCACCTCATTCTGACTTACTAATAAAAAACAGCAACACGTGGTTATTATTTTTCAACAGTTAAGCAGACACTCATGAGTCCATGTTTTGGGCTTTTAGTTATTTCTTCGCCCACAATCTTTGACCCAAACAATGATGTTTTGATTTCTTCATTTGATGACAGCTTCTGAAGCTCATGTACCATGCTCCAGTCACCTCAAGCTATCACCAGAGCGTGTGGGCTAAGATCGGTCGGACACTCAACCCATACATCTCCCGCTACCCGTTCCTCAACGCTCCCATCTCAGCTGTACAGAGATGGTGGTTTAGGTAATAAAAAAAGAGAGCCAAGAATGGAGATAAAGAAAGGGACACATGGGCAGCAACAAAAGAAAAAGGCAAAGATAAACACATGGAGATTCAACTTTATGACAAAGAACTCCACGATCCTCAAATGTATCACATGCAGCCTTATAAAATAGTGATCAACAAAACCCTTTTTCATCAGCATTCTATCCTGTCTCTTTTTTCTAAGAGACCCACTTGAACTTTAGAAACACACTTATTGTAGTAATCAATCATCATTCATACTGTGATCTTCTCTTCCCTGTTATCATATAGAGCACCTTCAGTTTTTGTGTTCTTCAGAACCTGTGAGAATGTCAACTCAACCACTGACTGGGCAGCCAGAACAGCTCCCCACAGAAGCCGCCCTGGCCGGGCCTTCTTCTAGGCACTCGGGATCTGTTGGTCCGCTCTTCGCGGTCCTGTCTGTGATTATTGTCTTGATTGCTCTGTCATGTCTGTTTGGTCGCATCGCTGCGAAACGAGAAGACCGTCTACCCTTAGACGGTCCTTACGGGTGTTGGGAATGGATGAAGAAGAGATACATCTTCTGTTGTGGATCGAAGGTGAGGTGTGGTGGTGGAAATGAAGGGCAGGTGTGTTGATGGTTATGGTTTTGATGGTTTTTAGGAGTGATTTATCAAATGCTTTCCCAATGTGTGCTGAATTCATTGTGGTTTGTTTCCTGCGTTTTATCTGGAGCTCTGATTGATTATTGTGGACATGGTTATCTGCCATTAGAAAGTGTCAGTTGACAAATCTCTGGCCCTTATCCATACATAAATATATGAGAGAGATGAGAATTAGATGATTTTCTGTTTATTCTTGTCCCTTGTTTAGATACATTTTATCTTGCGTTTGAATATAGTTCTAGATGGATAGTCTCTCCGGATATAGTTATCATGATTTGTTTTAATTTATCAATTCTAATCAATCACATTTATTTGGGATTGTACACTTTCTTATTTGCGAAATAAATAGTCCGACTTGATGAATGATAATTGTTTTTTTTATATGTACCCCTCTTAAAACCTGTTATTGCAGAAATACCCTATAAGTTTCCACCGTTGCAAAATAACCCTTGTTATAACGATAAGTTGTGTATCAATGCCTATGAGATTGGGTTAGGGAAGAACCTGAGGTTAGTTACTCTTCCCCTGCCTATGAACCACCATCTCTTTCCTTCTCTTTCATTTTTCTGATTCCAACCACCCTCTCTTTCATTTTTCTCTGACAAGACTATAAATAATCCCAACTCACTTCAAACTGTTTTTTTTATGGGTTGAAGATTTTGAAAGTAAATTTTTTTCTCCTGATTTTAAGTTTGAAAATGGTGGATCTATTTTTTTCAATATTCGATGGACGACTAATTTTTTTATGGGTTGAAGATTTTGAAAGTGATTTTACTTGTCATTTTAGAGCAAACAATAATGTATAAGATGAAGTCTTTGATGGATAAAATGAAAACAACGGAAAAGGAAAATAATTTTAGTATCTAGGGTTAAGAAGCTGACCATGGTTGAGGAGGGGTTTCGAACGGTGAGTAACAAAGGCAAACAAATGCATGATTTATCGTTATAATAGGGATTTTTTTACAACGGTGGAAAGTTGAAGGGTATTTTCACAATAACGGATTTTAAGAGGGGGTATATATGCAAAAATTCTAATAATAAATGATGAAAAACATTATCCTCAGGTATTTTTGCACTCCAAAATTCAGACTTACACATTTATTTTATATACACATTTTCTAATAAGATACATATTTTCATAAAAAGTAAAATATATATTTCAATTTATTGAATGATAAAAAATTTATTTTAATAAGATATATATCCTTCTACAATTGATTTTTCACATCAATCATACAAGGACTTTCTTTGCAAATGAAGTTCTAACAGGGTGCGGATTGCAAGTTTTCCCCTGATATATAAATGTCGCTAAAATTTTCATAATTCAAGATCAAGAATCCTCATTACCCATGTGTTAAAAGGCTTCTAAGTTCTAATGTCCAAGGGTGGCACAACACATAGATGATAGAATTCCCAACTGATGGACCACCACCACCACCTCCTCCCACCCACCACCACCATCCAATGGAACACAATCCTCCGCTCCTCGCCACCCCACCGCGCACTCTCCCTCTACCCACATATGCTCCGCTCCGGCGTCCACCCCAACAAATTCACCTTCACTTTCCTAATCAAAGCCTGCCTCCAAATCCCAAACCCCCTCAAACACATCCACTGCCACCTCATAAAACTCAACCTCTCCTCTGACCCCTTCCTCCTAAGCGCCCTCATCCACTCCTACCCCTCCCACCCCCGCCACCTCCCCACTGTCCGTTCCCTCGCCCGCATCTCCCCGCGCCACGACCCCGTCATCCAAACCTCCCTCGTCACCGCCCTCTTCAACCTCGGCGACCACATCGCCGCCCGCCGCACCTTCGACGCCATGCCCGTCCGCACCCCCGCCTCCTATGCCGCGCTCGTCTCCGCCTACGCGCGCGCCGGCCTCCACGCGGACGCGCTTCGCGCCTTCCATGAAATCCCAGGCCCGCCCACGGAGGCGGCGGCGGTCTCCGCGCTCTCCTCCGCCGCCCGCCTCGGCGACCTTGACGCGGGCGCGCGCGTGCACGCGTCCGCCGTCGGTGAAGGCCGCCTCCGCCTCTCCGCGGGCCTCGGGACGGCGCTCCTCACCATGTACGCGAGGTGCGGCAGGGTCGACCGCGCCATTGAGGTCTTCTCCTCGATGCGCGCGCGCGACGCCGCGGCGTGGACCGCGATGGTCTCGGCCCTCGCCGCGCACGGAATGGCGGAGCGCGCGCTCGCGCTCTTCGAGGAGATGGTGGGGTGCGGCGTCCAGCCCGACCGGGTGGCATATGTGGCGGTGCTCTCCGCGTGCGCCCGCGCGGGGCTTGTCGAGGCAGGGCAGCGGTGCTTCGAGCGGATGGTGAGCTCGCACGGGATCGAGCCGGGGCGGGAGCACTACGGGTGCATGGTGGACCTCCTCGGGCGGGCGGGGAGGGTCAAGGAGGCGTGGGAGCTCATCCGTTCGATGCCGATGGAGCCCGACTCGATCGTACTGAAGGCCCTTCTGAGCGCCTGCAGTGGAGGGGAGGACGTCGGGGCGGCGGAGTGGGCAGTGGGGAGGCTGATGGAGCTCAACCCGGATGACACTTCACCGTACGTGCTGTTGGCAAACCTATACGCGGGGGTCCACCGGTGGGCAGATGTGGCGAGGGTGAGGAGGACGATGAGGGCTCAAGGGGCGGTGAAGGCGGCTGGGGCGAGCGGTGTGGCGGTGAACGGGAAGGTCCACCGCTTCGTGGTGGGGGACAGTGAGTGGAACAGTTAAGCAGACTTATGGCATTATTCAGGTTTGAGAAAGCTTGATTGATTACTGGAATGAGAATAATTATAAACCATTTACAGGGGGGACAGAAATTCCAACAACTGTACTGGGATCTTACATGGAATCAAAAGTTATACAGTTTTAGCTATCTATACTTTGATCG
>CM060860.1:4370189-4442782 GCA_030737845.1 Acorus calamus
AATTTTTTTTTGTTTTTATTAACTTTCTTCGATCAGGTTCGGACCCGACCCGACCTGACTCGAGACCTGACAGGTCCGGGTCTGGGTCCACATATTCAGGATCCACCGGGTCCTGTCACGGTCGGGTCCGGGTCCACCCTACCCGATCCGGACCCGACCCGTTGACGGTCCAAGTTCTCAACCCTCCGAAACCCTCCCCAAATTCAATCGATCGAGAAATTCGAGATCATCATCTGTTCTTCAGAAAATTCGATCGATCGATCGATCGAGATGGGTGAAGGAGAAGAAGACCCGCAGAGGATAAAGAGATCGGAGCCGCCTCGTACGACTACGAGAACGACCCTCGATGGGCGGACTACTGGTCCAACATACTCATCCCGCCTCACATGGCCTCAACTTCCAACGTCATCACCCACTTCAAGCAGAAGTTCTACCAGCGATTCATCGTCAGTTGTAGACACCCTTTTTGTTTGTTTTGCTTGTTTTCATGCCTGGTTTGATCGATTTGTTTCGTTTGGGGGTCTGTTATGAGAAAAATCTCTTGATTCCGTGTTGAATTTTCTGGTTTTGACGGATGCCCTGTTTTTGGTTTTCGTTGTTGGTTTTGATTGGTTTTTCATTATTTTGTTGGGTTTGTCGTGGAATCTTTGATTGTTTGTGTCTTGTGAAGATTTTGATTGCAATTTGATTCAGTTCATCAATCGATGTGACATGAGTAGTTGTAATTATGTCGTTTCATGCAAATAGAAAAGAAGCCGAAAATTAGGAAGAAGGGTTGAAATATGCACAGCCCTCTAGCTTTGGTGGGTTTTTTAGGGTTTTGCAATTTTGGGTCTTTGAATATATAATGTAGTTATTCTACTATCTGCATAGTTGACTGTGAGCGTCTATGATGTTTGTCAGATGTGTCATTTACATCGTCTAACCCAAGGGTCTCATTGGAAACTTGTCGGATCATCTTAAAGAATTATGGCAGCTTGTGAATAACAAATTTTTAGTTTGATTGCGTGTGATAATGCGATAATTGGCATGGATGTCATGTTTGGGTCAAATTGGGAAGTGGATTCATTCCATCTTTTTTTTTCTCTGTGTCTATAATTTTCAGTATTTCTATTGCATGTATAAGCTTTCTATCTGGGGGGGGCATAATGTTATCCTGATTGCCGGAAAATCTTGAACTGTGCCTTCATTTCATTCAAATGCTTTACTATTTCTAATTTTTTGGCAATGTTTTTTCACACAACCTTTTAGATATCTATATTTTCGTTGCCTCTAAGACATGGATCAATATGATCAGGATCCAGATCTTGTGGTCGAACCAATATCTTCAGGAAGTTCATCTCAATCAGCAAGAGCATCGGGACCATCTCCATCACCACCTAGGACAGAGCAGCCAAGGCCACGTGCCTCAGGTAGAGAAATGGTTTCACTTAAAATAGTGCTATGATTCCTTGATTTGATACATGTCTTATCATGAATAATACCTGATGTCATGACCATTGCTTTAAGTGCATCTCTGATGTGAAAGTTTATATAATTATACCTTACTACACAATGCAGCACCAAACAACGCAACATCAACACCACCACCAAATGTCAACCCTGGTTCACTACGTTGGGATCGGCAGACGATTCAATTTTCTGTCAATGCTTGGGTACATAAAAATATTTTTCAGTTCTGTCATCATCATATTGCTACAAATTAGCGCATACTATGTGCATACACACTATGTACATATTATTATGTGCATACCGTGTGAACATTCTAAATACCATATTGAAATTCTTTATATGAAGTGATTCTACTTATACACCTTAATGTACTTGCTTTTCAAATAGGCTTTAGTTGATAATTTTTCAAAAAAAATTTATTATCTCTTTTGTGCTTGCTGATTTTTAGGATATTAAGTTGATATCTTTTCTCATTATGTTTATGTTGTACCTCTTCATAAGTTATTTAAGTTTGGATACATAAAATTCTTAGCTCTTGCATCCAATCACTGTTTCCATCCAGTTTTTTCCCCTTGGTCCTCTTGTTGTCCGATTGTTTACAATATTATTGGTCCTGCTCTTCTCCCTTATTTGTCTCATTTTAGCTTTCACACGACACACATTTTTCAAAAGTTTCTCCTTAATTGAAATGTAGTTAATCTTAGCAAATTTAGCACATTAGTGGATATATCGGTTTTTCTTTAATGTGAACCTCTGAACTTCACATCTCATATTTTTCGTTGCCTCTGGAAATGCATAAAGTAATTAAAACAGGTGCTTTCCTTCCACATTACATGCAATGACATGATGGTCTAGCTGATGATGGCATAGATGTACAGATACCGCAGTTTTAAAAAAATTAGGTTATAGAGGGAATGACAAATCAGATCATAAGGGATTTCTTTTATTTTTCCAGCTGTCAGGTATCACTGGTTCTTTTAAAGCAGAAAGAATGGATGGTTTGTTGTAGACGAGAATAAAGAATTTAAGCAAAGAGCTTTCAGACAACGCTGGTTGATTTTCTGGGATGAAATAGGAGTAGTGTTTTTTTTTTTGAAAACAGAGATTTTGTTTGAGTAACAAACAATTTGTGTTCTTTTACTTGTGCGTTACTCCTTTTAAACCCTTTATCTTCAACCTTTTCTGTATAACTAACATTTAGCTAATGAACTGACTCCATGCCATGCTGAAGCATCACGTGTTAGACTTGATTGCTTTCTTCTTCAGTAAGTGCTGTGAGATGAGATGTTAACATTGACCTTGATGAACTCACATGCTGTGGCCTGTGGGGATCACGTGTTTGTCAGTTTCAGACTAATTTGCTTTGCTTGTGATCGCTTGATATATTCAATACAGTTTTGAAGTCTTCTGATGATGTTTGTTTTCATTTAGAGCATGATAATTGTTTATTCTGATGTGAGCTTTCATACATATATTACATATTATAGAATGTCTTTTTCTTTGTTGCTCCACATCTGTTCTTATGGTTTGGTGTTTGACTTCTCACTTCATTATTATTTTGTTCTTGGGATGATTCTTTAACTCTTTTTTCTTTGTTCAATTCTCTATGCAAACTAAGCATATTATTGGTAGTGGTTTTCCTGTATTCATTAAGATCACTTTCTCTTCATTTTTTTCTGACAGGTCTTGGTTGTGGCTGTGCTTGCAATGGTTCCAATCGTGCCAAAAAATCTCTCCATTAGAGCATATCGATTATCTTTATTAGGCACTGCATGTTTTTCATTGTATTCTTTATATACATTATATGGGGTAATGTTTCCTATTCTAAATATTTTTGGTTTTATCTTCTTGTCTGATGTTGGTTGTGTCACAATTGTGTCATTGATTTCAAGTTCTATTGTGCACTAAAACAAAAAATTTCTTGTTGCAGAAACCTAGAGCATGGAATTTGCAGGCCGTCCAAGTATGGTTTCAATCTGTAATTGCAACCAAAGATTTTATCAGCTTCCTCTACTGCCTTATGTTCGTCTCATCTCAAACTCACTTGAAATGTGAGTATGTTGAGTGCTATCCATTATTCCATTTGGAAGTAGAGGACCAATCTAGTAATATTTCATAATTATTAGCCCAAACAAATGTTACTTTTGTGCTCACATCTTCTTGTTTATCATCTTATGCTAATCTCTGGCAGTTGCATTAATTCCTGTGTTTGCTTGGGCTCTTGAACACGTTGCCAAATTTCTAAGGCGTAATTTCACCCGTTCCTCCTTATACAGGTATATGAATTAGAATCATTATTCTCGTTGCTGGTTGTCAACTGCTTATAAATGCATTTTGAGTTTTTCTGCTTTATTAGCGATCCTTGTTCTATCTCTCTGAAAATAAATTTGTAAATATTCAACTCAAACTGAATGTGGTGGCTGCTGTGGAGAGTTTTGACCAACTACTGGTTACATGCAACTTGTCCAACTGTGTCCAGAGAGCGGTGATCCCAAATTCGGGGTGCATTAGAAGTAGGCACAGTGGACTTGTTGCTTCACTCTTGGTATCGAAGATGGAAATTGTTGGTGCTCCAGGCAGTGGTTGATATGGAAAGAACAGAACATGTCTGTTTAAACTAATGCTCTTTATTTGATAACAAGGCTTATCAATGAAAGGGCACATGCATGATCTATAACATCTAAAAGAGAGAATTGTGTTGTACAATTCTTCATGTGTGCCTAATGTATAAAATTTGATTTGAACTTTATAGACAATTAAAAAGCTTTATTAAATTATTTTACATCAATGCTTTTTCAAACAATTAATTAGGGATTATTGAGTTTGAACATTTATAATTTATTGTTGAATTGTTTTTACTCTGTGAACAGGAGATACTTGGAAGAACCTTGTGCATGGGTGGAATCAAATACTACTACCCTCAGCATTTTGAGTTCTAATGCAGAAATTGCACTTGGATTCCTTCTAATCCTGTCACTCATCTCGTCAGTTACCTGTTCCTTTTCTAGCTTATAATTTTTTCAATCTTTATAGGATATCTTAGAATTTTTAGAAGCCATTGAAACTCTGAATTTCACCTGTGCAGGTGGCAACGCAACATATTACAAACTTTCATGTACTGGCAGGTCTGTTTCTTTCCTCTTTACTGTGTGTTTCATCTATTGGTTTCTTCATACATTGTCGTGTGTCGTGTGTTGAATTCATGAATGTGAAATGATTAATATCTGAGACTCAGCATAACGTGTACTCCTGGAGGTTTGTAGTCAGGTATACAATAATTTGGTGACCATAGTTATATATACACATGGCTCGTATCAGTTTTGGGTCCTCTCGTATCAGCTTGGACCATCCCTAAAGCTATCTATGCTTTTGATGGGCCAGCCACGGTTGAATTTCCTTACCTTTTATCATTCTATTTAACCAGTTAGACTTGAAACCAGCCAGACAAGCAGGAAAAGTAGTTTTTCCTTCTGCTTTTTTATCGCTTTTGAAAATCAGTAGGGAGTTTATTTTATCTCCACAGAATGAAATGCCTGCTTGTTTGATTAGTGGTTATACCATATCACCTCATTCTGACTTACTAATAAAAAACAGCAACACACATGGTTATTCTTTTTCAACAGTTAAGCAGACTCTCATGAGTCCATGTTTTGGGCTTTTAGTTATTTCTTCGCCCACACTCAAATTTTGACCCAAACAATGATGTTTTGATTTCTTCATTTGATGACAGCTTCTGAAGCTCATGTACCATGCTCCAGTCACCTCAAGCTATCACCAGAGCGTGTGGGCTAAGATCGGTCGGACACTCAACCCATACATCTCCCGCTACCCGTTCCTCAACACTCCCATCTCAGCTGTACAGAGATGGTGGTTTAGGTAATAAAAAAAAAGAGAGCCAAGAATGGAGATAAAGAAAGGGACACATGGGCAGCAACAAAAGAAAAAGGCAAAGATAAACACATGGAGATTCAACTTTATGACAAAGAACTCCACGATCCTCAAATGTATCACATGCAGCCTTATAAAATAGTGATAAACAAAACCCTTTTTCATCAGCATTCTATCCTGTCTCTTTTTTCTAAGAGACCCACTTGAACTTTAGAAACACACTTATTGTAGTAATCAATCATCATTCATACTGTGATCTTCTCATCTCTGTTATCATATAGAGCACCTTCAGTTTTTGTGTTCTTCAGAACCTGTGAGAATGTCAACTCAACCACTGACTGGGCAGCCAGAACAGCTCCCCACAGAAGCCGCCCTGGCCGGGCCTTCTTCTGGGCACTCGGGATCTGTTGGTCCGTTCTTCGCGGTCCTGTCTGTGATTATTGTCTTGATTGCTCTGTCATGTCTGTTTGGTCGCATCGCTGCGAAACAAGAAGACCGTCTACCCTTAGACAGTCCTTACGGGTGTTGGGAATGGATGAAGAAGAGATACATCTTCTGTTGTGGATTGAAGGTGAGGTGTGGTGGTGGAAATGAAGGGCAGGTGTGTTGATGGTTATGGTTTTGATGGTTTTTGGGAGTGATTTATCAAATGCTTTCCCAATGTGTGCTGAATTCATTGTGGTTTGTTTTCTGCGTTTTATCTGGAGCTCTGATTGATTATTGTGGATATGGTTATCTGCC
This sequence comes from Acorus calamus, assembly GCA_030737845.1. NCBI lineage: Eukaryota > Viridiplantae > Streptophyta > Magnoliopsida > Acorales > Acoraceae > Acorus > Acorus calamus. The sequence goes on from CM060860.1 coordinate 4,376,271, forward strand.
ATTAGAAAGTGTCAGTTGACAAATCTCTGGCCCTTATCCATTCATAAATATATGAGATAGATGAGAATTAGATGATTTTCTGTTTATTCTTGTCCCTTGTTTAGATACATTTTATCTTGTGTTTGAATATAGTTCTAGATGGATAGTCTCTCCGGATATAGTTATCATGATTTGTTTTAATTTATCAATTCTAATCAATCACATTTCTTTGGGATTGTACACCTTATTTGCGAAATAAATAGTCCGATTTGATGAAAGATAATTGTTTTTTTATATGTATCCTCTTAAAACCCGTTATTGCAGAAATACCCTATAAGTTTCCACCGTTGCAAAAATACCCTTGTTATAACGATAAGTTGTGTATTGATGCCCCTGAGATTAGCTACTATGAGATTGGGTTAGGGAAGAACCGTTTGTCACCGTCTGAGGCTTGTGAAATGTTCAAAATACTCTTCCCCTGCCTAAAAACATGTCCAACCACCATCTCTTTCCTTCTCTTTCATTTTTCTGCCTAAAAACATGTCCAACCACCCTCTCTTTCATTTTTCTCTGATTCTTTTTTGGATTCCAGTAGTTCAGTGATAAATAATCCCAACTCACTTCAAACTGACATTGTGGATTTCATTGTAAAATGTGGGCATCAATTAAAGAACAAAACAAGGGTAAGAAATTCTATAAATGTTATCAATGAGGGGTAAATTTTTTTTCTCCTGTAAATTTTTGTTCTTGGAAGTTTGAAAATGGTGGATCTTTTGAGTTTTTTTCAATATTCGAATTTGATTCTCACAGAAACCATAAGACTAATTTTTTTTATGGGTTGAAGATTTTGAAAGTGATTTTACTATGATAAACGAGCTTGTCATTTTAGAGCAAACAATAATGTATAAGATGAAGTCTTTGAAGGATAAAATGAAAACAACGGAGAAGGAAAATAATTTTAGTATCTAGGATTAAGAAACTGATCATGGTTGAGGAGGGGTTCGAACGGTGAGTAACAAAGGCAAACAAATGCATGATTTATCGTTATAATAGGGATTTTTTTACAACGGTGGAAAGTTGAAGGGTATTTTCACAATAACGGATTTTAAGGGGTATATATGCAAAAATTCTAATAATAAATGATAAAAAACATCATCCTCAAGTATTTTTGCACTCCAAAATTCAGACTTACACGTATTTATTTTATATACACATTCTCTAATAAGATATGTATTTTCATAAAAAGTAAAATATATACTTCAATTTATTGAATGATAAAAAAAATTCTAATAATGATATATATCCTTCTACAATTGATTTTTCACATCTATCATACAAGGACTTTCTTTGCAAATGAAGTTCTAACAGGATGCGGATTGCAAGTTTTCCCCTGATATATAAATGTTGCTAAAATTTTCATAATACAAGATCAAGAATCCCCATTACCCAAGTGTTAAAAGGCTTCTAAGTTCTAATGTCCAAGGGTGGCACAACACATAGATGATAGAATTCCCAACTGATGGACCACCACCACCACCTCCTCCCACCCACCACCACCATCCAATGGAACACAATCCTCCGCTCCTCGCCACCCCACCGCGCACTCTCCCTCTACCCACATATGCTCCGCTCCGGCGTCCACCCCAACAAATTCACCTTCACTTTCCTAATCAAAGCCTGCCTCCAAATCCCAAACCCCCTCAAACACATCCACTGCCACCTCATAAAACTCAACCTCTCCTCTGACCCCTTCCTCCTAAGCGCCCTCATCCACTCCTACTCCTCCCACCCCCGCCACCTCCCCACTGTCCGTTCCTTCGCCCGCATCTCCCCGCGCCACGACCCCGTCATCCAAACCTCCCTCGTCACCGCCCTCTTCAACCTCGGCGACCACATCGCCGCCCGCCGCACCTTCGACGCCATGCCCGTCCGCACCCCCGCCTCCTATGCCGCGCTCGTCTCCGCCTACGCGCGCGCCGGCCTCCACGCGGACGCGCTTCGCGCCTTCCATGAAATCCCAGGCCCGCCCACGGAGGCGGCGGCGGTCTCCGCGCTCTCCTCCGCCGCCCGCCTCGGCGACCTTGACGCGGGCGCGCGCGTGCACTTGTCCGCCGTCGGTGAAGGCCGCCTCCGCCTCTCCGCGGGCCTCGGGACGGCGCTCCTCACCATGTACGCGAGGTGCGGCAGGGTCGACCGCGCCGTTGAGGTCTTCTCCTCGATGCGCGCGCGCGACGCCACGGCGTGGACCGCGATGGTCTCAGCCCTCGCCGCGCACGGAATGACGGAGCGCGCGCTCGCGCTCTTCGAGGAGATGGTGGGGTGCGGTGTCCAGCCCGACCGGGTGGCATATGTGGCGGTGCTCTCCGCATGCGCCCGCGCGGGGCTCGTCGAGGCAGGGCGGCGGTGCTTTGAGCGGATGGTGAGCTCGCACGGGATCGAGCCGGGGCGGGAGCACTACGGGTGCATGGTGGACCTCCTCGGGCGGGCGGGGAGGGTCAAGGAGGCATGGGAGCTCGTCCGTTCGATGCCGATGGAGCCCGACTCGATCGTGCTGAAGGCCCTTCTGAGCGCCTGCAGTGGAGGGGAGGACGTCGGGGCGGCGGAGTGGGCGGTGGGGAGGCTGATGGAGCTCAACCCAGATGACACTTCACCGTACGTGCTGTTGGCAAACCTATACGCGGGGGTCCACCGGTGGGTGGATGTGGCAAGGGTGAGGAGGACGATGAGGGCTCGAGGGGCGGTGAAGGTGGCTGGGGCGAGCGGTGTGGCGGTGAACGGGAAGGTCCACCGCTTCATGGTGGGGGACAGTGAGTGGAACAGTTAAGCAGACTTATGGCATTATTCAGGTTTGAGAAAGCTTGATTGATTACTGCTGGAATGAGAATAATTATAAACCATTTACAGGGGGGACAGAAATTCCAACAACTGTACTGGGATCTTACATGGAATCAAAAGTTATACAGTTTTAGCTATCTATACTTCAATCGGAGTCTGACTGTTTAGGAAGAGTTGCTGCTCCATTGTTCATTCTCGCGCGTGCCTCTGCGAACATCCTCTGCTGCTCAGCCAGGGCTTCCTCCTCCGTCATCTCGGCCCCGCTCCACTTGCCTCCTCTTGGGGAGTCCTGATTCATGCATTGGTTGGAAGGGAATTTAATTCACTGTTCCTTCTTTTTGGAGATATTAGTGGTGAAAATATTAAAGGGACATACCAGAGTTTCAACTTTATGCTGCTCGTATGCGGCGTAGACCTCTTCGATGTATCCCCAAAACCCAGAACCTGTAACCATCAGTAGAAATGTTCAGTTGAAAGCGCATGAAGTTGAGTTTGGTAAATATGTTTATCAATGCATGACGAAGGAAACACATTGGACTTTGAGAAAATTCAACATTGTGTAAATATAAGATTGTCTTAACCACCCTCTCTCAATTCTTAGCAATCCATGACAAGTTCTAAAAATCATATAACGATATTGTAGAATTTTACATAATGAGCAAGAAAAATTCAGATTGTGAAACAGCTATTCATCACCCATAAAACTACAAGTAGTTATCATAAAGTCAAACCTATATTTTGTCATGTCATCCTCCTTGTCTTCTTATTAGAAGAAACAGATCAGGGAATTACTAAACATTCGGAAGGCCTCATATGAAAAGTTGGCATATGAGTGGGTCATAAATGCAGTACACATGCAGGAAGTTGTGCAAGTATGTCTAGATTACTTTTCCTAAAAGTGACTTACTTATCAGTGGGAGCATGGATGGAGGAACGTGCGACCACGGTCAGGGTTGAGTGGAAAATAGCTAAGCTATGCTATTTATACTGGACTATAAAGAACTGCTGATGTCCCTGCCATCATTGACACCAATAGTCCTTTCTTCCTCAAAATAATCTGGCTTCATGATTCTTCTCTCTCTCTTTCTCTCTCTGTATAAATTATTAGCAAATATCACTCTCCATGTGATAATTAACATTCACAAACGAATTTGAATTAATTTTACTATGATGCTAAGGATATACTCAAAATAGTCTGAGAACCACATAACAAAAAAAGGCCTTTAATTTTGTCCGTTTTGAGTCTCAAATGATGGGAGGGTTAATTAACCAGAAACAAACACCATAATCATGTCATGAATCAACTTACAAAAATTATGGACCTAGCCTAAAATGTCTAGAAGTTAAAAGACTTTATAGTACAACATTTTTTAGATCTAAATCAAGTATTCACCAGAGAAAAGTCAGAACATTACCAAGAAGATATGTTCCAATTACAAAAACCACTTTTTTCATTGTTGTTTTCCCCCTCTAGCTTGTTTTTTGTCCAAAGATGAAATTCTTAATGATAGTTGATCGTCCAAACAAATTTCTGTGTTATTTTTCAGGCTGGATTTCCAATTGATGCAAGAACTGCTATTATGATGCTACAGTACTTGACTCCTAATACAAACAGAGCAAAGTGGTAAAGTTGCCTTACAATCAAATTTTTTTCACTAGATAAAAAACCACATGAACATAGAAAAATGGAAAAATAATAGAGAGCATGGAAAATTTTGAACCTCTAAAGCCTTGAAACATGTTCAGGTGCGATTGTTCTTTTATCCTCACGACAACATACTTCATTGGACTCCGATGAAATAAGATTAATAAATTCTGTAAGACATAAAAAAAACATATAAGTGACAGATATTTCAAAATGGGCAAACCAACAGAGTGATTGATATGATGTTAGACAGATCATAGTAAATGAGAACACTATGTTAAGCAGAGTATCTTTAGTAAAACATTATTAGGCATTTTAGCAAATGCATGAGTTACACTAGAATAAATGAACTATTTATCGACAATAGATTTTGTATTTCATCATTGACACCCACTTACTAAACATTTCAAAAATCAAGGAACTTAGTTCAGCGTTTAACATAAATGTAGACAACGAGGCTGGATTGAGCATCGAGGATACTCTGCGCATATACGATGGCACAAAGTTTAGTGATGTGCGCTTTTTCTTTCTTTCTTTTTTTTTGGGTGGGGGGGGGGGGGGTGTTCAAGCAAAACTCAAAAAAAAAGTGTAGAAGAGCTTAAGACCACTAGACAATCCTAAAATTTATTAAAAGGAATGAACTTTACTCACAAATCATAATTCATAAATGAACGGCGAGGTCATAGGATAAATATGATTCTCTAAAATGAATACCCCTAATATTATTCTCCAAACAAGGAGCCTCGGCGTGAGACGAGGCAAGGAATGGGAACATAAACAAAAATGGTTCAATTGAACATGTAAACCACAAAGAAAATGAAAGGGCTAACTGAAATACAAACGTAGGTCACTAGGTCATAGGAAAGGATCAAAAGGGCAATGACTTACCTACACAGCACTCAACAAGAAGATCTTGAGTATCTCTAGCAACGCGAACATCTGGTGGAAGCATTTCTTTGATGATTTTGAACATAGTTGCTGGAGGGAAGTAACAAATTTGCATAAGTAACACAGCCAGTTTCACATAGATAAATTTGATTTTTATTATCTACATAACTATTCGTGAACCATATGAGTACAAAATCACAGAGAACACATATTATAGATCTTCAGTTGAAACTACAATTCAAATAAAAGAGGGATATTGAAATCTTAATTTGAATCCATCAAGCAAACCAATCAACCTCAAAGCGCGAACACAAATGGGTTATAAAAGGAAGATCATTTTTAACTCAACAAACACATAATCACTCAGAACAAAATTCCGGGTATTACACGTTCATGGAAGCCCTAAGATTCACTAATAAGCCAACAGACCAGATTTTCAAGAAATCCATTGCAACAATTGAATAAAAACCAATCAAAATTACATTTTTATTCAACTCTCAATCAAATCAAAATCAAGGAAACCTAATGTTCATAACCAACTCAGACTTTCATATAAATCACTACAACAATTGAATAAAGGTCCCTTCTTTGCATAAAACCCTAGTAATCAAATTTACATCCTTTTCAACTCTCTTTCAAATCGAAATCAAACAAAACCAAATAATTTCGTACGCACCTTTGGGTAACGAAACGTCCTCTTTCGACTTCCCCACTATGTCCATCGGTTCCATCTCGCAATACCAAAAAAAAAAAAGTTGGGGAAAAATCAACAGACGTTGCAGATCGGATATCGAAAGGATCCAACGGCGATTGAACGACCGATCGATAAACAAACAAACGGAAAGTCTCCAATTCGATCGATTTCGCGGAAGATCAGACGAACAACGGGAGCCGGAGAAGAGGATCAACGTCGGGACGGAAATTACGAGATTGCCATTGGAGGTGGTTATCCATGTCTATCTCTGGATGTCGGTAACTCCGTCTATAGAGATCGTTTTACGTCGAATCTGACGGTGGAGAAGCACCGATGCGTCGAACGATGAGGAATCTGAACCGTCCGTTTTGTTTTATTAATGCGTTGGAAACGATGATGTAACACGGATATAGAGGTCAACGATGGGCGTGGACCATCTTATCTGCGTAGCCGGATAAGATAGATTGCGCCCTCGTCAACACCGGACAATCAGGGATTTGAATGGACCTTTTAAGTGGGATATTAAAACTTAAGAAAAATGTCCGTAACTTTCATCAAACAAAACTTATACTTCACCTGTTTTTATTATTTTTTAAATAATAAACTATGTTTTTGATAAAAAGTGAATATCGCTCCATTTCAAATTGAATGAATCTATTTTTAATAAGTGTAAAAAATATTTGATATAGTATATACAAAATCTAACGAGATATATGTTTTACTGAATTTCTAACGTGGTATATAGGATTGTGTTTTTGTTTTGTACTGAGTGTAACGGCACTCAAAACTTAAACGGGTGGAGGCCCATATATACTGCGGGCTGATTGGACAAGCACCTTTGGGTGGGTGTAATTGCACCCTTATTTTACCTCGCACACCCCTGTCTCTTTACACGCCACCCAAATAAACTGGGTGCTTTAAACACCTCAAATAAATCCATTTATGCAAGAGGAGGAGAAGGAAGGGCGGAGGATGAGGCTGGGTCAGGTGGGGAAGCGCTTGTGAGAAGATACGTCGGCAATCATGAGCGTCAGCGGAGGTCCAAAAAGGCGGAGAAGCGGTGTTCTATATGCATAGAGTGTCAATAGTTTCACATTTCTTTGACACCCCCTGTGTATTTGAGAAGGTGAAAAAAGTAAAATTTTCATTTAAACATTAATAAATCCCTAAATTCGTTTAAACATTGATTAACACCACCATTGCACTGTTTAGAGTTTCCTAAACTTATAATATCAACAAGAATTACAAAAATTAAAATAGATGGCTTCAAATGCTTCAAAAAACAAATATATGAAGAGACAACTTCATAATGTTTCACACATCTAGAGGTTACAAAAATGGGTGGCTCTATTTGCCCCCCTCGAAATTAGGTGCACCCCCCTCTTGTGTGCTCCCCCCTCTAAAAAATAGAATTTGTGTACTCCCCCCTAATCAGTCGATAGAAATGATTTCCATCGACACCTAATCAGTTGATTGATAGGTTCGACACTCACAGTGTCGATAGAAATAACTTCCATTGACACATAATTAGTCGACTGATATATATTAAATTCAAAATGTTTAAACTGATCAAATCGACACATGAAGTGTCGACATTTTATGAATCTGTCGACACTTAAAGTGTCGACAGATTTGAAATCCCTGACATTGTCGTTGAGGTCGACTTCATCTCCTGAATCCATCGACACTCCGAGTTTCGACAGAAATCAATTCAGTCGACACTTGATCAGTCGATTTTAAATGGATCTTGTGAAGGATCCATATAGGGGGGTGCAACTTTATTAGAGGGGGGTGAATAGAGTGACCCTACAAAAATATCTAATCTCAACCACACAAACCTGACTAGTTGGGTTGCGCGGATTGATCACTATAATGGCCCTAACAACATAAACCTTTTGAGCGAGCATCTTCCAATCGTTTTTGGACATGAGAAATCTCCAAATCTCATCCATCTCATCAAGTTGCTTTATCAAAAAAATATGGAATCTGAAACAAGGAAGAAAAAAAAGGTTTAATACTTTTATGTAGATTTTTAGCATAAACATCAAATGATCTCAAATTAGTTTAAGCAATACAAATATTTCTACATGAATTGACACATTAAGTGTCTATAAATTCACATATGTTCGACACCCCATGTGTCTACCCTTCCAGAAAACTATTGGTTTAATATTTTGTTTTATTGATATCATATTTATCGAAGAATTCGATTATGATAGACGTCATACTAACCCTTTTCAGAGCATACAAATTGTTAATATGTTCCCATCGACAACCTATCTGTCTAGGCTTTTTATATTTATCGATAGTCTTGGTGTCTGCGTTTCCAGTCAATAGGAGGTGTGCATATGACCTGAATATAAATTGATCTTTTTATCATAATCCAATTAACATGAGTGTGTGTGGTAAAATGAGAGTTGCAATTAGATGGATCCTAGACTCAATGACATTTTTATTTTTTTTAAAAATAATATAACATGTATTTTTTTGTTAAAAAAAGGACACTCCATGCTCTTATTATACATGGGTTTAGAATGAAAGTTTAGATCAAAGATCAATTATACATACTCATATTATTAAAGGCGTAAAAAATATTCTAATGAGAAATATAACTCCCAACAAAATATATGAAAATATAACTCCTAGTTGTAAAGTGGTTTGAGTGTAACAATACTAAAATAAAAGGACAATAATATGTTCACCCCAGTTTGCAGCAACACGTTTTCAATTTTTTTTAAAATATAATTTGCTAATGAAAAATATTTACAATAATGCATTGAATGTATATATTTTATATTTTTAATAATATAATACATATCGAGAGCATTGGATGATTTTATATACTATATTATTGATAGATATGGTAGTATTAAGTCTGTCAATTATCCAAAAAAAATTCGAATTCAATCCGAATCCGTATCCGAAAAATCAAAATTATCCGATATTTGGGAGTGCGGATATGAATATCAGTCTATCCGATCTGAAAAATATCCGTATCTGACATATACTATAAAAATATATATATATCTTATATATTATCCATTTTGTTATCATGTATGATTAATCATAATGATAATATATTATAATACTATTAAATTTTTAATGTATGATATCTGAAAAAGATAATAAGCTTTAAAATATCAATTTTAATTTTAATATCTCTTTAAAATATTACTTAATTATCCAAAATAATGTTAATATTAAAACATGTAAATTATCCAAAAAATATCCGTATCCGATCCGTATATGAAGGGATCCGAATCCAAAAATTAATATCCGTATCTGAATCTGAAAGTTAGGATATAGATATTAACATATCTGATCCGTATCTATCCGATCGACTGGCTTAGGTAGTATGAATAAACCCGTATGCTCAATCAATCATTCCGTCTTACAGTTCCCAACTTTTAAAATGTAAAAGACAAAATGCATTCAATTCATTTGAATGTAAATTTCAATTTTTGTAAAAAAAATATATATTTTATTAAAAATATATATATTTTATTAAAAAAATATATACAAAAAGTTCAAAAAATATGTTGAAGATTGGGCAAGACTAATTGTCACTAACATTTGTTTTTTGGATTATTGATATATGTAACAAATGAACAAATAATTAAACCATGCCATTCGAATCTCACTATGAACCCCAACTTGGTAATCATGCTATCCATTCCCATGTGTTGTATAGAGTGCTCAAAACACAAATGTGCCCCTTCATTTCCAGTCACACAGATTCCAAGAAATTTGAGAAAGCAACAAAAACGAAACCTTAATGGCTTAATCCACTACAGATATTCTCTTCTTCAACGGTTCTTATTCTTTTTAAACCACAAAAAAGACAATAATGAGGAATATCAAAAAGATTGAACACAACTGGCATTAATCACAGCATAATCGAACATTATATTGGTTGCTTGATCATATATTCCATTCTCCCATTGCCACTTACAGGTCCCATCACCTCCATTATTGATTGGCATATTCTATTACAATTCCATGTTGGTTCAGTGGAGAGAGTCCTATAAATAAGAGAATGTCATACATCCAGAGCTTCCAAGAAAACAACAACAAACAACACCAGACTCTTGTTCAGCCTACTAGAGCATAAAAAAGAATGGCATCATTGAAAGCTGAGAAACCTGTTGGCACCCAAACCCTCTTTGGCCAGCCCAAGAAAACAAGTAAACCAAGTGATGGTGGTGCACCCAAAGCGCAGGCGACGAAGCCTGCGGCAAAGAAGGCCGAGCAGAAGCCTCGCGAGCCAAGGAAGAAGGTATAACATTCACATATAACCCCTTTTTCTTTGTTTATTTCTTAGTTCTTATAATATAAAGTATTGCATTTATGAAATAGGGGAAAGCCAGCAAGCCTGCAGCAAAGAATTGAAAAGGCAATGTGGAAGAGAAGGGTGTTCTATGATGTACTAGTGCTTGATAGGCCTATGTTTGTCTAAATAAAAGATCATGTATTGAGAGAGAAGCTTTATATATTATTTCCATTGTTAGTAACAAATTTCCCTGTGAGCCTCCACTTTAGAACAAGGTTTAGTTCAATAATTTTGGGCCCACCTTTCAAATATTCAATCAATCTCAACTTCACTGTTTAAATATCACTAATTAAACCTCATAAAATACAACCCACACTGGCACACTATGAACTTGTCACTGTGGTTTCTAAGCCATGAAGAGATTGATCAACCTATCTGTGTGTTCCACACTACCACTTGTAGGTTTCAGTAACTTTTGATACTGCTGATTTGATATTTTAAATCATTCATTAACACCTAAGATTACATGAGAAAGAAATAAAATTTATTATTGATTCAGACCTTAATTTTCTCTGCAAAACCACCACCAAAAAACCATATTCTGGAGACGAGATGGAAGGTTAAATTATAAAAATCTACTAACAGAAACCATCATTCATCTAATAAGGAAGATAAAACAGTCACCACATAAGTCCCCTCCAATCAGGGAACATACAAAAAAGAATGGTATAAATGAAGATATAACTAACAACAACTAAACCTGAAGACCTGTTCTTGAAATCTCAGAAGGGGCTAATGTTGTGAGCCCACCGCAGCATGATCTCTGGAACAAGGCGCCTTCTTGGGCCTGCTTTGGCATCCTCTGAAAGTGCATGGGCATCTCCGGCATGAATGATAGCCAATATATCTTGAAGTAACTCGTCCTTACCGCCTCTGAGTGGATCCTGAGGAAGGTTTTTTTTTTTAATGAATTACATTTGGAAAATATTACTTGACTTTTAATCAGGGAAGAGCAACAGCTAATCTCCAGTATTTATCTATCAAATACCCACACGGATTTTGATTGGAGTAAAATGGTTCGACAAACTAATTGATCTTTGTACTTCAACATGACTTATTAGTGGTTAATTTTTTAATCAAATAGCTGTTAGCAAGAACCCTGCACTGATAGAAGTATAGTTTTAAGACCAACTGATCTCACATAAGGTAATGAATCTGGATGTAAGGAATGGCTTAATGACTGAGCAAATATTTCCAACATACAGTCATGCTCCCATTAAAGGTCACATACATAATGTTTTAGGACCTGGAACAAATCATCCTTCAAACTAAAATAAATTTATTTTAAAAAATCTAACAACATCCAAAACATTGCTAATAACAGATTTTGCATGCAGTTTATGTGAGTATCTACTAACAGCAATAACATCAAAACATAATAGCTTCCATTATAAGAGTTTCAAGTTTTAAGCAAATTCATAGACCAGGCATGAAACCATTTACAAGTGCCTGGATTTATCAATCAAATTAGTATCCAGCATAAATGAAACAAAAGAATCAATAATTCACCTGAAGAAACAAATCCGTGTGAGTTTTTCCTTCATATAGAATTAGTTGAACTTGTGCTCCGACCCTTCGAAGTGCATCAGTAAATTTTTTACTGCAGTACAACACATGTTAACAATGAGTGGTATATGGCATGCAAAGGGTCATGCATGAAGTATCAATAAAATGTTTTTTTCTGCATGAAAGTTCACTTCCTAAATACAGCTCAGCAGCCTACAAATGATCCATAGCAACGGAATAATGTCGTTTCACATAAACAAGATACCATGTTATATTGGAAAAGTATTTTGTGAAGGCGAAAAAAAATATATTATTATTAGATAAATAAATAAATTCTGATATTCCAAAAACTGTTTGGATCCTACATGTTATGGGTGGAAACGATGATTCGTGATGTTAGATAAGTTAAATGAAAATACTACTACTATATGTAGAAAATGTCACCTTTCATGATTTCCCTCTAGAACATTCTCCTCACTGGATTTTAAACAACCTTGAATAGATTGTTTAACAAATGACAAGATTGCATAACATTGAAGATATCCCTTTGTCAAAGTTTTAAGATCTGCACCTGGATTCTGAAGGTATGGAATAGTCCCCAGTTCCATGGAAGAGAACAATGAGAGGGAGGAGAGCTACTGCATGTCCAACATTTGGGTCCTGTAGCATTAGTTCAGGAGAAAAGCGCTGCAAAGATTGCTCCCCCTCCATTATACTAATGATAAAAACATTATCATATCAGTATTCTACAGGCACATAATGCATGACATGACTAGGAAAAGTCAATACATTTGACATGAGGACAATACCCAAGAAAAATAGAGCGATAAAGTCCGCGCCTATGGAAGTGATCAACCAAATTTGTTATGTTATACCTGACCAACAATATAATTTAGCAAGAGGTCAGAAAGGCATGGATACATGCACAGCAAAACATGAAATGATAGACAGAAGAACAGCAACACACAATAAGGGGACCCTTATTATTGCAGCAAGGAAAACCAGCTCACATTAAGGGGACCCTTAATATACAATTCCTTTAGGTACATATATGTGACAGCTGTCACCAGAAGGGGTAAGTTTATAAATAATCTAGGCGCTAGTCAATGCATCAGCCCGTAAACTCCAAATGAATAGGAACATGATATTATATTTGAATCTCTAACGACCCAAAAATCCAAAACTATGAACAGGGTAGAATTTCTGGTTCGTTATATTAACTTCCTCAAAATTCATAGTGCTGATTAAACCATTCATTCATAAGCATTCACGAATAAACACTATTCAAAATTCATCATTCAAAATTCATCATTCATGACATAAATAAGATAACCAGGATCTAACATATCCAGAATATATTTTAGCTAAGAATTTCAAATACACGTACTGCTGACTGATGGAGTTACATCAGTGAGGAAACTCAACATTCAAGACGCATGAGAACTTTTGGATTCAATGCCATGAAGAAGCAAATATATCTCAACACGTATTGCACATGGACTCCAGTTTCCAATTCAATACAAGGAAGTATCCCATCACCCTATGCAGTCCGGCATATAGTAGGATGCTGGTCCCAACCTTTTGACTTTTTGGCACAAATTAGTGGCTAACAGGGCTCAAACCAGGACTTTGTCCTATTAGCCCAAACACTTTACCATGATTCCAAGCAATAGCTCCTTCATACAAGGAAATAGTATTCCTCCATTAAAGGAAAATAGTATTTAATTGTAACATATCATAGGTTTTCACGATGTTCTCAATAGAACAACACCTTGTCAAGAATAGCCTCTTATTTTCCGAGTGCCATTTCTGAAGCAAATGGCCCAATTAAACTAATTTTTACATACATGTTTGCGACAATTTGGCATGCTGCCTTAATTTCGTAAATGCCTTAATTTCGTAAAAATGAATTATATCATTAACTATAAATTACGAGATTCAGGCATTCAAAGGTTTATTAGAGCCAATGATAAGATTAGCTATTCAACTTGTAAACACTCAGCATATGAAGGGAAAAACATCAGTGGATCTGATATAGATGTAAGACAGGTATTATTTACCCTCCAGATATACCAATATAAGCTTTTATCTGAGAGACACTCCAAGTTATGTCATCTCCTTCCCCACATTCTTTTATTGCCTGGTCCAGGAGAGTACATGCAGCAATATGTGCACCTGCTGACTGTCCCATTAAATAGATCCTACATAAATTACCAAGAATGAATTAATGAAACATTGACATTCACATACGCTAACAAACAGGTGCTTAGACATCATTACATAAATGACACTGGTTTACCGATTAGGATCACCTCCGTAACTGGAAATATTATTGCACACAAATGAGATTCCTTGGGAGGCATCTTTTATCATATCGCTAATGGTACCTTGAGGGAAGTTCCTGCAAAAACAGATAACATAAAATTGTTGATCACAGACCTTTAAACAAATCCATTTTGCAGCAGATAATGAAGATAATTGCCTGTAATCTATGCATGCCACTATGATGCCTCTTTCAGCTAATTGCTGTCCTAAAAGAGCACCCCATGCTTTATACCTGCACCAGCAAAAGTCAGTTGTAAAAGTTATATAAAAAAACAAAGGCACTATAGAGAACAAAAGCTACATAAGAAACGGAAAGCAGCTACATATTAAGTACAATTTCCAAGGTATCTCATCTTCAACAAATTTGAATGACCTACACAGGTAAATAAGAATACTTTCTAAATGTTTCTTTAACAAAACCTTATTATGATTCATGTATAAAAAGAAAATCATAAATCCATGGAGTTATTTCCTGCATGTGTAAACTAATTCGTGATCAAGTTGCTGCTTACATTGGAAGGAAGCACAATGGATCCAATAAATTATTAGAGAATTTCAAAATTCAGAGCATAAACAAGCAGTTACATTGAAAGGGAATTACGGCTCACCCAATGATCCAAGCTCCGCCTGTGATAAATGCAACAACTGGTTTTGGTTCATCTATGCTAACAGGCAGATAGAGATCCAACCTGCAGTGCATAAGTTCAAAAGGTCAAAGAATGAGAACATAGATGGAAATGTATGAGGCTGGACAATTAGCAGCAGAATTGAATCCAAAAGTGATATATTCAAATCCTGAACCTATTTCTAGGCTGTTCTCCATAAACTACACTTCTACGCACTTGGCTAGAGAAGAAATAGTAATATCCAACTGCAAAAGGAAAAAAATTAGTTATACTAATGGAAAAGAAAATTGGACACCACCTCATGCAACAAGTGAGAGATTATACTAAACTAATGCCCATAAATGAAAGATATATTGGGCAGAAAAATATAGTAGAAGTGGCCAAAGGGAATAACATCATGTGAAGAAGAAGCACATGGTAAGACATAAATAATATCACGCACCCTGTAGAAATCCGGGCATTAGTAATACTGCATAACAAGCAAGAGCAAGAAACTTCGCGATCCATCGGTAGCCTACCCTGAATGAAATTAAATGATCAGAAAAGATACATATGTTACATATTTCGGACAAATTTCTTGACAACATGCATCAGCATCAAGATCACCCTTCAAGCAGCAACTATTGTGACCAGTAAAAAAAAAAAAACATAACATAACATAAAAATTTGTTATTTGCCAACCTTTAGGCAAATTGAATTCAAAATATCAGATAGCAAAACAAATGATTAAAAAAAAATACACGAGACACAAGGATTAAAGAACATAACTCAAATGAATCATTGCTACTCTAGTATATCTAAACTACATCAAATTTACTATCACCAAGTCAATGCCCAATCAATATATATATATATATATATAACACAAAAAACTGGGCTGTCAATTGTGAGGGAGTCCACATACGTCCATTGTCAGGAAATCCACCTCTTCTGTCATTGTGATCTTGCAAGGAGAAATGGTCCACATTATGCGCTGTAGCAGGTCTGAACCAGTCTTTCATCAATGTGGAGCAGTTATGGGAAGCCGGAACAAAAGCAAAAGAACAAAGTGGACAAGACCTTGAAAGCCAAGGAATCCCAACTCCTAATACCAGCTGAGTGCAGGGCTGTTGGTTGACAAGGAACGATGCGATTTTCAAATTGGTCAACCCATATGTTGACAATGTTTTGGGAGAGCTCATCCAAATTGGTCCCGTTTACAACCCTGCGTGCAATCCCATATAAGTCCACCGAAGTATGTAATTTTCTTTACTTCTTGTATAAGTGGGATGGTTCCATATCATTCATCGGAGTATATACCTCATTTTTATATGCTACGTTACATGAAGTATACACCTTTAAAAAAAAATAAAGCTTGTGAGGATTGCATGTGGGGATGCACGCGAAACCGTCCCTAATGCTTTCCTAAGAAGTTTCTTTAGTATGTAATGTCAACTAGGACAGCGGAATTCTCATCTACTGTCTTGTTTCCCTCTTCCTTTTTTTGCTTTTTTTCTCTCCTGGAATGGCACCCAAATAGTCAATGAAAGTTTTATTTTTTTCACAGAATTGCATCCCAATATTCAATAAAAGTTAGTGGTACCAGTTTCTCTCCCCCCCCCCCCCCCCAAAAAATTTTTTTTTTTTTTAAATAATGAATCAAATCAACATACATAACAAAAACGCCCCCAAAAAATGAATAAATCAACATACACAACAAAAACGCGCCAAATAAAAACTGAATCAATATTCTTAATAACACAATCGAAACAAAGACCAGATAAAAGAAAACCCAGATCCAATTCATCAAACCCAACAAACAAACAAAATTAAACTTTTCGCAAATCCCCCAAATGGGTACTCAAAAAAATCTTCAGAGAGAGAGAGAGAGAGAACCCGAGGTAACGCAGGAGGCGGAATGTGAGGCGGGTGAGAAGGTAAGTCTCCGCGGCGGCGTGTCCGACGTCTCGGCGGAAGGAGGGGCTCCGGTGCACGACGCCCGGGAGAGAAAGGAGGGTGGAGTCGCTCGCGGTCCTCCTCCTGAGGAGGAGATGCTTCTCGGAATTGGCGTCCTCTGCCTCCGCCACCACCACCTCCTCAGACCCGCCTCCTCCTCCTCCTCTCCCTCCGCTCCCCTCGCTCAGCGAGGAGGCCACCTTGAGTGATAAAGATCGGGTCTTTATGAGCTCAGATTGCATTTCGGCCCGAGCGAAAGAGAGAGAGAGAGAGAGACTCAGTTCGGTTTGGATTTGAAAGGGGAAGTTTTGACGTGCACGTGAAAATGAACGGTGGCGTTCAAGTCCGAACAAGGAATCTTGGACGGGGCGTCGGAGACTCTTTCACGGATGACCTTTTTAAAAGCTCTTGAGGGTTCGGCGGCAGAGGAAGATGACACGTGTCCGTAGGAGGGTTGCACAGCTCATCATTTGAAAAAAAATTTTAATTAATAGAGTCCATTCATATTTGAATCGCCGTTAAGTGGTTAAAAAGAAATTTTACCAAACAACCCTCACTTTATGTGATACTAGTTTTTATTGTACGTGCATTCGTGCGAGTAAATAAAAATGCATTTTTAACATGACAAATGAATTTTATATTTTTTAAATTTTAAAATACATGAAGATATCAAATTCTCAAGACACAGGCAAATGATATTATTTTTTATATCAATTAATAAATTAAGCAAAATATTTTAATTCATAAATCACATTAAAAAAATTTATACATACATATTATCATAAATAAAACAGAATTTTTACCAATTAACATTGAAAGTGAAGATATTTGATTTATAGAAATAGATATTTGATTTTTAGAGAATGTATTTCAAAGACTTTAATAACGAAGATGTAATAAAAAATTAAAAAATAAATCAATATTCTAATTTCCAAATTTATTATAACATTATATATTTGACCTATTATCACTTAAATGCAATTATCTTATATGCCGAATTATAGTCTTTAAAATATTAATTACCATGATTTCAAATGCATATCATTAAAATATATTTATATAATAGTTATGTAATATCATTTCTTGTCATGTCTCTACATAATTTCTTAATAGCATCAATAAGAAAGTATCTAATAGCATTTCTTGTTACTTTCTTAATAATATTAATAAAATTCCATTTTCCTATGTAATAATGTTTTCTACTCACTCTTTGAGGTAAACTCTTTCGCGTGGAACTATTTATGTTTTATTAAAATTCTCAAACAACAACACAATCATAACCGATTTAAATATTTTTATCCGTAGTCAGAATCCATAAAAAGAGAGAGAAAGAGACTAAAAAACAAATGGATACACTTCCTCCGTGAAATAAAAAATATTTATGAAATTTTACGAAATAATTAGTTTTATGATCATTAATATATAAATATAAATATGAAAATGAAAGTTGAAAATACAGTAGAAACTTGCCATAAAATAACTTTATGGACGACATTAAAATATTTATTATATAAGTTTATAAGTATATTAATAGTCTAAAAAAATTTAAACTTTGACGAGTCATGTTTTCAGATGACAGACTTCATTATAAATCTTAAAATCTGAATGAGGCATCTCTTTGTAACATATATAGGGGTCTTTATAAATCTTAAAATCTGAATGAGGCATCTCTTTGTAACATATATAGGGGTCTGATTATCAAACAGGTACAAACTAAAGATGAAACTTCAAAGATCTCTAAAAAAAGGAGTTGTTAGGGACCTAATAATAAATATGAGGGGTCTGGGGGCCTATCTACAAATAATCACAGAAAAGGACAAAGATGACCCAATTTTTTAAGGACTTGTTTACAAATAAGAGGGACCTAGGGGCGTATCTGCAAATGCCCGGACCTGGGGACCTATTTACAAATAACCACAGAAAAAAATAAATTTAGCTGTTGTTTTTAGGGACCTGGGCCTATCTGAAAATGGCAGATTAAAATGTTCCGTGATAACATGATTTGTTAACCTGAGTCTCTCTGGGTGAAAACTTTTGTCGTATCGTGTCATTTTTAGGTTATATAGGGTATGATATGTTAGGGAAAGATCTATTTATCAAACAACCCCTCAAAGTGTAAACTGTTCGAAATCCATACAGTTCTTTCAAAACATTTATGTAAATCTAAATAGTTTTTTTAATTAAATTTTTGTTCATGATAGATAAAGAATATTATGCGAATATTCTGTTTAGTTAACCAGAGTTGAAAATACACTATATCAAAAAAATCATACAATGTGTTAAAAATAAAAACATTATTTATAAATTACGATATTACCTCTTCTGATATAGTTTTATAATCTATTCGAATTGATAAAATCATTGTTTATAAATGATTTTTTACATTTTAATAAGTTGTAAGAGATTTTTTAGTATACTGTGTTTTCAGCTAAGGTTAACCAAATGTGAATATTCATCATCTGTTGATGAAAGTTTTTAAGGAGTTATATGGACTTCAGAAAACGAAATGGGTTATATAGATTTTATATGAATTTTGAACAGTTTTAGAGGGGGTTATATGAATTTTTATTAATTGATATTGTGGTTGTTATCTAACTTCTTAATCTTTAATTTCTTTATCTTTAATCAATTTATGTTTAATTTGTATTTCTTTCATTGATTAGTGGATGGGAATTTTTAGTAGTTCATCGATTTTTGCATTTTTTATGTGTTATTATTATTGGACTGGAATTTTTTTCCATTCTTTATGTATGTTTTTGAAATAATAAAATGGCATTCTACTGCTTCATAATCAACTATTCCTTATAAGAAAAAAATATATAATAAAAACAGTGATATGCCCTTTTTCTTGATTTGTACAGGTGATTTTCAAATTTTAAGGGTTAATTTATGTTGGTAATAGTATCATTTTGATTTTCTTTATATTTGTAAATAACTAGTATATAAATAAAGTATAAGAATATGAATCAAAACTTACAATTCATGAATCTATTGTAATTGCACTAGAAATGTATCTATAACCATTTTGTGTTTAAATATTTTTGTATATGTTGAATGCTCTCTTAAGGTGATTATTAATTATATATAACTATGTGTATAATTTTTGTGTATATCATATTATATTTATGTATTTCTATAATTTTGTCCGTAAAAGAGTATTTCAAATATTATGAAAAGTTAAAAGAAAAAAAGGGAACAACATTGTAGGGGTAAAGAAAAAAAAAGTACAGGGGTAGAAAAAAATAGGGATGTTGGTTCATGAACATTTAAGCAATTCACCCAAATTTGTTTCATTTGAACTCATTATATATTTTTATATCTTTTTAAAATTTTGACAGAATTTTATTATGAAATTTATTTTTTTATATAAAAATTTAATTTAGAACTAAACGATTATTTTAGCCCACCCCAAAATAATATTCTGGGTTTGCTCCTGAGTTACTGTTAATAAGTAAGAATGAATATCATTATTATTATTATTATATTTATATACTGTAATAACAATTAATAATAGGGTTTATGACATTTATATTCCTCCAAACATGGATAATCTCATATAAATCTCTCAACGTACAAGTCCCTCTAAACGCACAAAAACTCAATTATCATCCCTGAGTGAAATTTTCATCCAAATTAACGTCAAAATATTCATCACAATTTACTTGTGTAAACATTATAGTTCATATAAACAATCATAAATACAAATTAATCCAAGCAAAAGATCAAATTACATTTAAAAAACTTTTATATTTCGTCATCTTCTACCTTGACATTGTTTGGAGGTGTTGAAAAATTATGGACAATTTATGGTCCATTTGACGGATACAAACCGCGGCATTGGCAACAGTGGACGCCCGCGGACGCGATCGCATAGGTAAACGGGGTTGACGGCATTCGCGTTTTCAACCCAATAACCTTTGTTTTATATGGTTTCCCCCTGCGTCCCCGACTGCCATTCTCCCCCCCTTGTTTCACAATCACGGCGACCCCCAACCAACGCCCAAACGGACCCTTAGGGTGCGTTTGGTTGCGCGATTGCAAAACTGATTCTGCAGGAATCTGCGATTGCAAAATTGATTCCACAGGAAGCTCACTTTCTCAGCTTTTTGAAATCCAGCTTTTAGGACTATTTGCTACATCGCTGGGTTTAAAACTGCGATTACAAAACTGTTTGGTTGCACCAAACCAGTTCCTCAATCGCATCGCTGCGCAATCGCGCAACCAAACGCACCCTTAGTCGTTTCTTGGTACAGGTTGAGTTTATTAAGATAGATTAAATAATGATTAAATTCTACTTACTAGAGAGAATTTCTGAGTTGGTAAAGACTTATACATCTACCCCTACTTCAATAGAAATTTACATAAAATTATATATGTTTACAAGAATATAAATGTCTTTAACACTTAATAATATTATTATAACAACAATAATTAGCGGCACGGAATGCCCTACACACGTCATATCATTTTGTTCATTTTGTATAACTTCATATACACATCTCATTCACATTTCATATAAAACATATCCATGAATATGAGTATAATAATAATTTGAAATGGATATGTATATGATGTTATCAAGTTAATTCAAAATGCAATCTAATCCAATTTTACAAGCGATGTTTGTATAGTAGATATAAACCTTTAATACAAGAACGTGACTAGCCAAACATGACCCAGGATTTCAATGTTGAACTAGATCTACTTCCAGCATTTTCATTACCAAATTATCATTAAACCTTGGGGTATGGAACAAGTGAGAAGTAAAAACAGCAGATCTATTTTCAACACACCTAACAGCTTTGACAAACTTATATTTGTTCCATCTGATAAATTGTTAGCAGTCTATGCAGAGGAAGATAAAACAAAAAAAAAAAAGCCTCCATGCAGAAGGCCTTACCCATAACATACCAGTTTAACACACAGAATTAAATTAACAATGAGTTCAAATTTCACATAAATACATGTGTATATATATACATTCACATATATGGCAGCTAATGCAGCTTGCATGGTTATCGCACTTACGAGAAAACTTGTTCTTTTAATCACCAGTTATTAATGGAGATACCGGTGTGGGGTCAACAGGAAAGTCAGCTTCAGCAATCCTTGAACCTTTGTGTTCCCTGTAATTAAGGTTCTTCAAGTCATGAATGGCTACAGACAGACAAACATATCATTTGATTAAAAATATGGCCTAAAATAAAAGGAATTGCGGCATTTGGACATGATCAATTCTATGCTATCTTGATACAATAACCCTACTTCAAGAGATTTCAGTGAATTTTCCAGCTAACATTTACAGTTCAAAAATGGAGATACAAACTATACACTGAACAAAATTATGCATGTTCAATGTGAGAGAAAAATTTACATTTAGTCATGCTCAAGGAACTTTATAATTTGGCATTTCAGCCAACCATAAATTGCACTAATATTGTTGAGGCAGCCAGGTGGGCTCGTGATGATGGCCGACAAAAAAAAGTGTGGAAATATGAATCACTCTTCTTGTTTTTTTATGATAAAAAATGACTGTTTACAAACATCAACTCTGCATAAAAGGTCATCAACACACTTCAGTAGGCCATAGTTTAAAAGAAATACAAAAAATCCATATTAATGGTCAGATAAAAGAACACAATGAGTCAGTAACTTCAAGCGTGTGTGCATGCCTTGGTATGCAAAAGATAACACACCTCTGTAAGATATAATAAAATATACTAAAGTAGAAATGCAAAAATGTGACATAGATGTTAATAGCAAGAAGCATAAATGACATGCATGCACTTAGACAACTCTATACTCTTGACTGCCTTAAAACCATGTGACCACCAAGACGCTGACTAATTATGTCAGTCAAGTTATCTTAAAAAAAAAAGGTCAGTCAAGTACCAAGACAATAAAATAGGTGCTATTGATGACTGTTATCAATTTAAGCATGGAAAGCAGCATGATAATACCAAATCCCACCATAACACCAAGAGAGGAAAAATAATTGATTTCAATGCAATAGAAGCCAGGATTACCTCAATTTCAAGGACTGATAAGTTAGGCAGCAGACAAAAATCGATGGAACCGAGCAACTTTCACGGCATCTAATTTTAGAGACTTCCCATGAGATGATGAACCACTTCCATGTGAAACTTTCATCCTCTTTCCCATGCGATATAAGAAATCTTCTGTGTCTAAAACATAGGAAACCTACCAAAATACAGTCACACATCCAAATTACCCATGGAAGTTTAGGGAAGCAAACAAAGTCAGCATATTTTACATTCCTCAGATATAAGAACTTAAACACATCAAATTTGAAACAAGTACCTTAGATGTGCTGCAAGATACTTTGCACTCCAATCCATTAATTATCTGAATGTCCTCCATGACCTTAAATGTTGCAGAAGATTCATCGCCACGCGTATTTTTGCGTTTGTTTCTACAAACATATATAATGTGTCATCCTTATGTCCCATCAACATAGATTAAAATTTGACCCTAACCATATGATATACCTTCCAAGGTAGACGCCATGCATTTCTTTCCGTTCAGGAACAACAGACAGAAAGTCATTATAAAGATAAGCAGCAAAACTAGGTTCCATAGAGACCGCGGTCACTTCAGGTTTTTCATTTCCATAATCCATCAACTGGATAGACAACCGTGTTGGGTTGTCTTGCTGTGATAAACAGGCATCCATATGTCAAAAGAGAGATGAACAAACAATGACTGAAGAGTGGTAGTACTGCTAAACATCTCTGTTAGAACTTACACATTCAAATCGGTAAATGTTCTCCTCGTGAAGAAGAACACGGGCATTTTCATGATAAATGAGATCAAAAAATCTTTCACGTCTCCTTGATTTCTCATAAGAATATAGTTGAAGAAGCTTATTGTCTGTTTCATCTGATACAATTGACTGAAGCTGAAAACAGACGAAAGACAGGTATAAGCTGAAAGCAACAGTATCACATTATTATAGTTTCTCCCTAAACAATTTAGATGCCTGTCTCTTCAGGCACTTGTGCATTTATAAAAGACAATAAAAACCTTTCAAATCAACATCAAAGAGCTTGTTTTTCATGTTCCAGATGCATGTGTCAAATGGGTTTATAACTTCATATCCAAGTAACTTTGATCCATAAGCATTCTCTACAATCAACTGCTAATATTCCAACGTAACAGGGGCCATGTATGTTGTATGCACGAAGTGAAAATTACCATTTTTAATACATGTAATACACTCAATCATGAATCTTCCATTCTTTCTAAGTCCTGGATGCAGAGGATAACACATGCCTTCACACAAGGCAGTCATGAAATAATGCACAATCATGTCATTTTACAGGATCTGACCAATATACATGTTGCTTCCAAAATTCCTCCACTATGAATCATATTCAGTGATCCCTGTGAATTAAATTCCAATTTCTAGCTAATTTATGATGGTCAAAATTTGGTACCTGTTTCATGAGTTTACTTATCAATTTGTCTAATGTGAATAGCACATAAGATTGAGTTCCAATAAAGGCACGGCAGTCATCTTCAAATTTTGTATTGTCGGCAGAACCATCAAGTAAGTTATACAGCGAACTCATAAACCTGCACACGGGATAACAAAAGAATTAATACACAATGATTAAAAAAAATTGAGTCAGGATATTTTTGCAAGCCAGTCCAACCACATACCTAGCATAATGATCAGGAGAACTAGTGTCCTTTGAATATCTCCACTTCTGCTCAGCAGAAGAAGAATTCATCTTGGCAGATAGCATCCTATCATACAAAGCCTGCAGGAAAAAAGAATAAAAAGACAGAGAGAGAAATGTGGACTCAGACTTCAACGACAAACATATAACTCCAAAGTACCGCCAGTAAGAGAAATGAAACCATGCCTGATGAAGCCTAAATAACACATAGAATGAATCATTTCCATAGAAGATACGAAAATTTTTATCTTCCTTATCAAGTAATGCTGAAGGAACATGCTTTGCAAGAGGTTTCGCAGTGAAGAGAAAACGTTCTGAAAATGGCAAAGACGTTGCTTCTCCTTCTGCATCATGTGCGTCTCCAATTCCTTCAGCCTCCCCTTCACTTTCAGCCTTGGGATCATGATCATCATGATCTACATCTTCATCATCATCTTCGTGATCTCCCCGTGAACACTCACCATCACCAGATTCACTCCCTGAAACATCTTCACCAGCCTCAGACGCATTCTCACTGTCCTCTGTTGACCTATGAGCGCTTTCCTCACCCTCATCATCAGCATCTGCATCATTCTCAACCCCAGCCTCACCAACACAGATTTCTTCACCAGGCCCAACCTCATGTTGTCTACCCAAAGTGCCTTCCTTTAATTTAGGAGCAGCATCTGCACCAGCATCTTCAAAGACTACGAAATTATCCTCTTCAAAATCACCATTGGGAGACAACTCCCCTTCTTCTCTTTCAACTTTCGAGATACTCGGTATGTCAGGACCCTCTCGACACCTGTGACCCTTGCTACTCTCTGCCACACAACCAATAGTTGAGATGACTCCACGCGCTGGTTCACCTCCCTATAGAGAAGAAAATAAAGTCATCAACTGTTTAGAGTAAAAGAAAAGAAACAGATCTGACTTCATACAGAATCTAGCATCCATGGGCCAACAAATTTGGAGAGTAGCTGTTCAAGAGACAAACCACTCATTCATAAAATTCAAATATGAACAGACTTAAGATCCCTACATAACACCATGGAATGCTACATTAACATGCACAAGCAAATTAATTACCTCTGACGAAGGTACAACATCATTATTTGCTTGAGGCTCTGCCGTAGTCTTGCTACCAGCATTACTGGGTCCCGAAGGTGTAGTGTTAAACCCTAACAGCAAAAACATAGCAAACATAAATGCCTGAAAGGAAAAGTTGGAGAAGCTAAGGAATACAATGACGTATGAAAATTAAATCAGGAATAAGGGACAAAAGCCAGGGAAAACATGTTTCCGTTTTTAGTTAGATAATGAAATGGGTTCCACTTCACACACTAACCTGATGTGATTTCAAGGTTTGCCCCATGAGTTTGCTCAGGTTTAGCATTTGATTCATTAACCCTTCCATTAGAAGCATCTTGCATGTTGATTCCTGACATTTCATCAGCCATTGGAACATTATGCTGAGATTTTCCATGCGCTGAGGTGCTACTAAAAGTATCACTTCTACGTGAAACTCGCTCCAAGTTGTGACCACCATTTTCTTTGACTGATACATCCCCATTTACCTGCTTTCCCCGGCAAGAACTTTCTTGCTCTGCACGCACACTTTCATCACCATTACTAACAAGATTCGATTGCTTTGGATTGACAATGGTATTGTTGGCGACAGGACTACCATCACTGTCTCCTGCATTTTGTAAGCTGCTTTTGTCGGAATGAGTTTTAGTTCTCACAACATCTTCAGTGTCCTCAACACCATGAGGACGTGATGGCACACCTAGGATGGCCTCCAAGAATGTACTCCAAATCTTCATTATTTTGTCCAGTTGATCTGATGCTGAGCAAACCTCTCCACATGAATATTTGATGACCTGATACAAATCTTCATGAATACCTGAATCTGAATACAACAATTCAAGATTTGGAAACTTCGGCCGCCTATTCCCAGCAGCAATAGCAAGAAGAATGTCATCCTCCTTCCGTTTCTTCTCACTGATTTCTTTAATTTCCACTAACAAGGCTGTACATAGAGACCAAAGAGTTAAGACCCGTAAGAAAAACCAAAAGAAGTATTTTACTTAATTTGCATATATACACAAAAACTCAATACATAAAATGAGTAGTGATGGCAGTTGGCAACATACTGGCTGAAAATTGCTTTGAAGTGTTGGGACAAAAAACTTTCTTATCTTACAGGACAAAAAAAAAATGGAGAAATTTTCTTCAAATATTAAATAGTCTTGATATTAAATTCATTTTTTTTAAAAAAAAGGTTTGTTTTTGTGACACAATCTGTCAGCTGCAAATGTAGGATCAAATTTATTTTCTCAAGCAGCAGCTTCATCTATCCAAAGAGACAAAAGGTTCACAGATAGCACACCTGTGTATCATCATACCATGTAATGAATAGAGCGACTGATTCAGAGCCATTTGTGTTACCCTAATATTAATCCTCTCATACACTTGTAATAGGCTATAGATATCCTATCTAGGAAGCAAAAACACTTCATTCTACATGCCATAAATACGTTTGATATAGTGAATATCAACATGATAGTGAATCAATGGAATTCAAACAGATGACACTTGGCCAAATGTAATGTTGGTCAAAAAAATGATCAACAATCAATAAAAAAAATCAACTCACCCTTTGTGCTCAAGCTCTTCGCATCCTGTTGCTTGAAATAGAAGCTGCGGTGGTCAAGTGATTTATGATAATTCTTGGCATATATTTCTGCCCAAACTTTATTAAAATCTACACGGCATCTTGACCATTCCTCTTGCTTTTGCTTCAAGCGCGTTAAGATCACAGGCAATGCAAGGCTAGCATTCTTGCGAAGAACATCCAGAACATCAAGCCCATGGTCACCGTATAGTCTTTCAATGCACCTTAGATTTAAAGCTGAAATACAACAATAGAAGAGAAGATAATCAAAACCAAGGAATCATGGAAAAAGAAACCAAAAAGGATGTGGATCAAAGATTTCACAAAAGCCTATTGTTACGAACCAGTGAAATGGTCCTCGAGTTTAAATGGATTTTCCACTTTAATTGTACTGTTTTGCATTTTTTCTAATAACTCCTCCACCCTCTTAGTAGTTGCATTCACAGATTCCAATAGCATGTCCATTTCAAACCTGCATTCATCCACGAGGACAACAGGATTTATTCTTCAGCGGTAGATTAAAAATGTAACACTTCTCTAAAAAAATTCAAAAACTAGCAGAGGCTTAACTGAATAGAGTCCAACAAATAAATACAGAATTAATTTCGTTAAATTTTCAGATCCATGGAGAGGGCACTTTCTAATGGCACGTAGGAGCAATGACATATAGGTAAATATTCAACATGAACTGCAATAAAATATTAAACAAAAATAGTAGATTCACGGGGAAAAAAAAAGCAAGTTGATACCTATCATCCTCGCATCTAAAAAGGCTTTCCTCATATTGGTTTTTGCGCATGTGTTTGAATGAGTAATCCTCACTTCCTGAGGTAACAGATACCCATACATCATTTAGTACAGCCTTTGCAAGTTCAGTCCTGTGGCTCACGGCAGGCAATGGATACTGCGAAGAATAAAGTGTAAAAAGTTTGAGAGGGGAATTAAAAAATTTGATAAAAATATCTAAAATCATAACTCTGCAACAGGAAACCAAATGTAAGTTGATATACATTCTTCGGAAGAAGGCGATAGCTAGGGGTGCAACGATGTGAGTTTGAGAGATCAAGCTCTGAAATTGGTTTCCAATATTTGCTCTCTTTGTTTGTACACGGGGAACCCTTGTGAGTAGCTGGGTCTTTAGAAATAAATGGCGCATTTCTGTCAAGCCTTTCTCTTTCTCTATCCCTGTCCCTCTCGCGGTCTCTATCTTTCTCCCTCTCATCCCTCTCGCGCAACCTTTCCCGTTCCATGTCCTCTTCCTTTACTGGTTTACTCAGAAGTCCGTCATTCCACAAGGACTCTGCAATTATCAATAGATAGATCACATAAAAATCCAATCAAAGATAGAAGTTATCAATATATCAAATCTCACAGTAAAATAAAGGACAGATATATGAGTACATACTCTTACTTAAAACGCCAGCAAGACGGCCTCCTGCAAGAGATATTCCAGAAATAAACATCATAAATAATATCAGCATCAATTGAAACACTGAAGCATTACACGAAAACAATGTTCTAAAAAGCGCTAGGCGCTAGTTGGGCAGTTGAGAGGGGACTAGGGATTAATTGGCTAGGCAGGGATAATCAACCACATTTAATAATACAAAATAATGTGTCTATTTGTATGCTATACTTCAAATATAATATAAAAACAACCTAACTTATCGATCAAATATTTTTAAATAAATAAAATTTTGAAAGATGATCAACAAGGACACGCCACATAATGCAAAATAAATAAATAAATACTTTTATTATTTTATTATAAAATAAAAAAATAAAAGGAATACAACAAAATAAGAAATAAAAAAAAAAACCCAAACAAAAGACATACAAGTTCTGTAGTTCAAAAACAAACAAAATTATAGCAAATACATCGTCAGATTTACAAAACCCACCATCAATGTGCCCAAATAGCTCACCCGCAGTGATCCTAACCCAACCACAGACATCAAAATCCCCCCATCACCATCAGATCCCACAAATGAGCCAATAGCCCAATACCACCTTCACACGTGCGGAAGAATTTTGTTTTCCCGTTTTGTCATCAGGAACACAATCTCTCCCAACCTTCTCTCTGTTCACACAAGCAAACCTTTTTTCTCATTTTAATTCTAAAAACACCCTCCTCGTCTAGGGCTAGGTTTCTGATCTGGGTCGTTCGTTTCATCCACCGAGGACGATTGGTGACCTCCACTCAGCATGGGTGGTGACGGGGACTCGAGCAGCATCAGAAGGACTGAAACAGCAGCAGCAGCAGAAGAAGAAGAAGAAGAAGAAGAAGGGGCGCCGCAAGAGATGTGATGAGAGACCGATTAGTTTGTTAGGGTTGATTTTTTTATCGGTTGTGGGCCTACGATCCGCCCTGCAATTGGGCCGGCTAGGCCTGCCTAGGTGGCCGATTAGGCCCAAGCCACCTAGGCCTGGGCGATGCGGGCAGTACCCACATCCGCCTAAAGCGCTGCCTAGGCACCGCTTTTTGGCGCTTTTTAGAACACTGAATCACTGATGACAACAGTCCAGATATTTAAGGTCAAATTTGAATCTTACCTCTCTCACCAGGTCCTGCAAGATCATTGAAGCCATCCATGAGGTCAGGATATTTTCCAAGAATATCCTGCACCTGAAAACAACAAAAATTGATTGAACACGGATACTAATAATACTGGTGGATACAATCCTGAAGGTTGACAAGAAACTTAACAATGAGATACAATTGGAGTATTAAATTTAAGGAAGCGTTATCCTTATACCACCTAAATAAGTAAAGCATCCATCACAAAAACTGAAGATATTTAAGGACAGAAGTTGAAGAACATAGCAGAGATACTATAAGGTTAAAGAAACTCTGAAAATCACCCAGTCAGCTTCTTCTTTTTTTGACGGAAAGATGGGGTGACCACCAATTGCTGTTTAAATGAGTAAAAACAAAGGGAGGCATCACCCATGAGAAACAAAACAAGAAACAGAATTGATAGACCACAACATTTGTTTTACATTATCTCTATTTATTCTGCTTCAATCCCTATTAAGAACCAGTAAAGTCACCCCAATGTTAAATCTTCGCCACTACCGAGGGCAACCCAGCACAGACTCCCAAGTATTTTCCCTCTTAACAGACTCCCATTCTTTGTAAGCCATACGTTCTCGCATATTATGTGAGGGATAGGTTGTTTGAATTTACCTCTCATGCTATAATCCCATTCTTTGTTGAAGTTATGGAAATTCCTATATTATCAGGGACAACTCAAACTATATCTTATTTAGCGCCCCTTCTGTTCCTTGCATGTAGTCTTACCTAAATCAGGGAAAATCACAGCAGCCAGTGTAACATGTGTTATGCATAACAATACACACACACACACACACACCCTCTGCACACCAACTGTCAGGTGACTCTCCCACTTGCCAAGTAGCCTCCAAGAAGACTTCAGCACAGACTCGCAGTGCCCACGGAGGAAGGCAGTAGGGGAAGGATGAGGGTAATAGTGGTCATAGAAAGCAATCCACAACTCTGTTGACAAACAGTATTATGAAGATGAAATACATGATATACAATGAGGCAACTATAAAATATGTCTGCTTACGACAATTACAAATGGTCTCAGATGATCATCACTCAGAGCAAACCTGCATATGGAAGGATCTTGACGGGGAGGATCTTGACGGGGAAGAGATGGGTACGGTCTCAAATAAGCTCATCAACAGATCCAATCTGATAAGGAAGATATGAACCCGAGTTTATGGCCTGAGACCTGTTATGGACCCTATCCCTCCCTCCCATTGCGCCCCCCCCCCCAATCTCTCTTCACCTGTTATCCCATTGTTTTAGACTATTTATAAATATCACGAAGTAGACGTCGCTCTCGAAGTCGATGGAACCATTCTCGGTGCGGAGGCCAGGGACCTTGGAGACCCCCATGATCACCTGTTGATCCGGTTGCGAGCACGAATCATGGACTCACGGTCATCAACTCTGCAACCCAAACATCACCAAACCATTGTCTACCGCTATAATTGGGGATGTATTCGCCACTGGTGCCGGGATTACCGGGTATAATTATGAAAGAACATGTAGCCCAAGTGCCCAACGGCCTCGTCGAGAGCACGAAGGGAGGGACAGTTCAGAAGGAGAGGTATTATTTGCTAGGTGTGCGGAAATGGAGGGAAAGAAAGTGAGGTGAGAAAATGAAGGGGTTGTGCAAAAACAAAGGAGAGAATATGAGAGCCTCCACATTGTCGAAGAAGCTCAAATTGAGAAAGAGCACTCTCAAACTCTCTCAAGCTTGCACGAATGCGACATGGATTCTTTAACTCTCCATGAACCAGTTCAGACCAGCTCCAACCCCGATCTAGATCCGCGCAGGTTTTATCAACAATCCATGACTCAAACTCAACCTTTTGTAAGGTCGGGTGGGTCTAGGTCCACCCTGATCAGGCACGAACCCCACCTCTTAACATGCCTAGTATCAAACTTTGGCCCTCTTTCTTCACACACTGTAATTTCTCTCAATATTTGAATCCAAGACTTCTTCCTATTAGCTCAAGCACTTTACTATTGCTCGAAGCAATGGCCCTCAAAATCATAACATCCCAGAAGCATTTAAAAAGCCATTAGTGACAATGATACTACATGGAAAATTTAGACAGGAGATGAAGTATCCTGACAACAATGATGCTTTAGTTTTTGTCAAGAAAAATGTGCATATCCCCTTCCTATAAAAAAAAGATCAATATGTCCATATAAACTAGAAAAATGGATAAACATATCACGAAGTAGACGTCGCTCTCGAAGTCGATGGAACCATTCTCGGTGCGGAGGCCAGGGACCTTGGAGACCCCCATGATCACCTGTTGATCCGGTTGCGAGCACGAATCATGGACTCACGGTCATCAACTCTGCAACCCAAACATCACCAAACCATTGTCTACCGCTATAATTGGGGATGTATTCGCCACTGGTGCCGGGATTACCGGGTATAATTATGAAAGAACATGTAGCCCAAGTGCCCAACGGCCTCGTCGAGAGCACGAAGGGAGGGACAGTTCAGAAGGAGAGGTATTATTTGCTAGGTGTGCGGAAATGGAGGGAAAGAAAGTGAGGTGAGAAAATGAAGGGGTTGTGCAAAAACAAAGGAGAGAATATGAGAGCCTCCACATTGTCGAAGAAGCTCAAATTGAGAAAGAGCACTCTCAAACTCTCTCAAGCTTGCACGAATGCGACATGGATTCTTTAACTCTCCATGAACCAGTTCAGACCAGCTCCAACCCCGATCTAGATCCGCGCAGGTTTTATCAACAATCCATGACTCAAACTCAACCTTTTGTAAGGTCGGGTGGGTCTAGGTCCACCCTGATCAGGCACGAACCCCACCTCTTAACATGCCTAGTATCAAACTTTGGCCCTCTTTCTTCACACACTGTAATTTCTCTCAATATTTGAATCCAAGACTTCTTCCTATTAGCTCAAGCACTTTACTATTGCTCGAAGCAATGGCCCTCAAAATCATAACATCCCAGAAGCATTTAAAAAGCCATTAGTGACAATGATACTACATGGAAAATTTAGACAGGAGATGAAGTATCCTGACAACAATGATGCTTTAGTTTTTGTCAAGAAAAATGTGCATATCCCCTTCCTATAAAAAAAAGATCAATATGTCCATATAAACTAGAAAAATGGATAAACATACCAAACTTTGCAATTCAGCTCTAGAAATAATTTCTTTGACAAAAATGTGAAGGCATTTCAAGAATTCCTGATAGACTTCAGGATTGTTTAGCCTTTCCTTGACTTTGTCAAAAAATTGAAGCTCTTCAGCATAGACACCTACAGGAAATTAAATAGAAGCCCACCTCATCAGATAGAAGAACGATATGAGAAATAAATATAAACATCACCAGCAAACAAAAACCCATTTCTGTATCTCCCAGCAAGTTTTTCTAAAAAATTCAACATACAGCAATCTCAAAAACATTGATGCAGTATTTGCTCAGGAAAGTATATAAGGACAATTTTAAATGTGAAACAAACAAATCCCCGATGATATTCTCATTTATATAGTTAAAAATGCACAAATTGCCTATCTACATGTCAACTCAAACCCTTTCCCTAATATCAGAAAGAAAGAAAAGGCAATACTGTTATACAGGGATATGCAACTTTGACTATCAAGCTTGTCCCCATCAAAACAAAACAAAAAAAAAGCTATCAAGCATGTAGCTACTAGTTAAGCTTAAGCATTTCCCTTAGTTCAGAGTAAGCTTCATAAGCAATTGTGTGCTTGTCCAAAAGACACAAGGGTGGATACCATCTTTTTAAATGCACATGAACATGGATACCAATAAGATAGACTCCTCACCAGATGGTCACAAGCCTATGAAAGTGTATTACTAGGTGAGTGGACAAATGGAAGGAGTTCCTGCTGGGACCATCAATGATCACATACTTGTGACACTGATAAGTAGCCCAGATGTGAACAATGTAGGAAAATTCTATTGAATGGTGGCTCTGATGAAATGCATGCTTTAATGCACTTGGCAGATATCGCTATATAAGATTATTCACTCCATAAATGCAACCACCCCAAAATCAAAGTCAGAGGCCTGCCAGTGATTACAACTGGGCCCATCTGGGTGCTTAATGAATTAAATTCTGAGGGTCAAGAACTTCCTAGGATACCAGCCATCCTAGTACCTCACCTAATAGGAGTCTATAGCTTCTTAAAAACTCAAACAATACAATGATTGCATGTGTTAAACAATAAACTATTATTCAAGCTTGGCTCATTTCATACTGATTCACTAGGGCACCAAACAGTAAACAAATTCAACTTAGGAAGTTACTTAATTGTCATGAAAGCATATTGAGCTAAAACAGTGTTCATCTTAAAAATCTAGGAATTTTTAACAAACAGGAATATCGGCTTGGCCTAAAATTATTTCAAACTCCCTCAAGAGCAATGACAATTCTAAGATGGTTGATGGAAGAATTCTGGGCATCAACCCATCTGACAAGTTATAAATTATTACAAAAAATTAACTGAATATTAAAAACTCAAGAGCAACGCCATCAAAATATGATAAGACACTCACTTTTCAAATCGCTTTTATCATCGTATGGAGATCCCATAGGATGTGTCCCAAAGTTTTCAGCACCATCAGCAGAGTCCTCAACCTTCCGAGAATCTGACTTCCTTTTCTGCTGCATGCTATCCAAGTCTCGACTTCCATCATACTCTAAATCTTTGTTATCCCTATCACGATCTCTCCTGTCCCTGTCATCCTTCCGATCCCTGTCCTTATCAAGGCGTCTTTTGTCTCTAATTGATGTCATATCATGATCCATATCAGGGTGGTCAATGCTAGGGTCACGATCACCTTGAGAAGCAAAATATCTGTCCTTCTAGTGTAGAAAGACACAATTCATCCACTAGAAAAACATGCAAGATTGAGAATAGATAATTAAAATTGCATTGCAACTTGTCAAATACCTTTTCCATCATGTAAACCGCCCTCATAGTGACTGCCCTCTCATCCCGACGCAAAAGGCTCCTCCCCGATGAAGGATGGTGGGAAGGATTCGCTCCGGATGTGTCCGGTAAGAAATGGGTGAACTCATCCAATAAATCAGGGTGGTCCCGAAAAAGTATTGCTACCTGACCAAAAAAAAAAAATTACATAACAAATCATATAGTGATAATGTAATATAATCACAAAAAAAGAAAAGAGCAAAAGAACCCAGATGGACCATCATGGAAGGTCCTGATAATATTTCAGCAAGTACACACCTCTTGATAAACTTCGCTGATATTTTTATGTTCCTTCCGATACATATTCAGTATGTCTAAAAAAGATTTATACACATGCTCGTCGTTTTGGAAGCGAGACTGCAATCCAAGAAAAAACAGGTCAAATCAAAATGATCAACACTCAACAATATCCACAGTCCCACACAAAAATCAAAATTTCGTTTTCTATACCTTTATTTTGTTGACAAAGTTAATCGCTTCCTCGAATTCAACCGGCTTCTTCTGGGGAAGTTCATCTTCTGGCGGCAGAGTGATCTCGTACCCCCTCGGCAAGAAGGTATTAAATCCAAGTATCAAATCACGGTGCCCTTTGAAGAGCTCCTTCACCCTCGCGATGACACCTGTGGTGTCTATTCTGCAATTCAAAAGCCCGAATCGAATCACACATAAAAAAATTTAAAAAAAATACAACGTGTAATTTAGGGTTTTCGTTCATGACAAACTGAAAGGGCAGATTTTTAGACCTCTGGGCCTTGAAATCCTTCATGACTTCAAGGAATTCTTCATATTTATCCTTCCTGTCCTGAAACATATCCTTCACTGCCTTCAAATAGGCTAACGCGTCATTCGTCGTCAACTTCTGCTCCCGTCCACCGCCACCGTTTTGTTGCCCAGAGCTTCACATACCGATTACCCAATTAGCCCCATCGATCACAAATTCCCCAAAATTAAAAAAAACAAAAAAAAAAGGCCAGCGAAACCACCCAAAACAACTAAAACCAAACAAGCAAATTAAAATTTGTGTATGTAGACTTACGATTCGCCTCTGGAAGACACAACGATCCGCTTCATGTGAGGGCCTGTGTTTTCTTCCTTTGCCCTCT
Organism: Acorus calamus; assembly: GCA_030737845.1. Taxonomy (NCBI): domain Eukaryota; kingdom Viridiplantae; phylum Streptophyta; class Magnoliopsida; order Acorales; family Acoraceae; genus Acorus; species Acorus calamus. The sequence goes on from CM060860.1 coordinate 4,412,031, forward strand.
TCATTCCCATCTCTCTCTCCTCTTCTTCTCTCTCTCGCTCGCTCTTCCTCACAAACCCAAAAAAAGCAGGGAAAAGCGTCCACTCCTTATCGATGGCCCGTCACAGCATCCCTCGAGTCTGTGTGAGGGATTGGACCGAGATCGCGAGATCCGGTCCCGATCGAATCGATACTGAAATAAACAAATAAAAACCTAATCGAGATTTTTAGAGAGAGAGAGAGAGAGACGAAAGCTTTGAATTTCTTCTTCTCTTCTTCGAACGGAAGGGCTTTGCGAAAGGCAACTGAAACAATGCCAATGGTTTTCAGGATTTGATACGTTCGGGGAAATTACGTGCCCAACCCTAGAACGTGTAATAACAAAAACCGGTTCTCACGGAACGACTTGTTATTATAATCGGACCTTCTTTGCGAGGTAATCCTGTTCGGCCCAGCTTTAATCGGATTGCCTGTTTAAGAGCTCTATTACTCTCATATACTGACTGCTCTACGGATTTTGATTTTGCTCGGTATTTTGGGTGGTTTAATTTAATTTGGCTTTGTTATTTAAAAAGAAAACTAATACATTATTTATTTTTGAATCGGATTTTTTTTTAGTATAGAAGATAAGAAGAATAGATATGAAATAGAATGAAATGGGGGTGTGAATCAGCTCATAAAATTGTTTGTTTGTTGGGAACATATGGGTATAATTATAATAGATTATGTGAGAATAAACTTAATAATAAGTTGAAACTGATATTTCAAATATCTTGGAATACTATTATTCCACTCAATCTGTCATAAAGCAATAATAAACCTCAAAATATGTTTGTTTGCAATGAATAAATATGTATTAAAGTATAACTATACCATAATTGATAATAATAAGTTGATATTGGTATTTTAGATCTCACTAGATTATGTTATTCCATCTAATTTATTTTACTGATGTAAATGGACATAATGACACATTTTAAATATTTTTTTATATTTTATAATTTTTTTACTCTTGTCTATACAAAACTTATTCGTATTTAATAAAACAACTAAAAACACAATCAAACTTTAATATTTATCTATACCGTGTCATCATAAAACTTTTTTTCATAAATCTGTTAATTTTAAGTCATATCTACCTAAAAACAAAAAAAAGAAATACTGAAAGTGCAAAAAACATAAAAACACATGTCCTTCTTTATTCGTGGGTCTCTCTCTCTATGAACAAATCCTTTTAAACTGATATTTGTATTTTTTTTTTATTTGGATGTTTCTGTTTTTTTTTTTTTTTTATTCATCGATCATATGGGATTTATTGCATTATTTTTTTAAAAATTATGAAATCATCCACCCATCTAAATTTTTTTTAAAAAAAAGACAAATGCTAAAACCCTAATTTAGAAACCCCTCTCTCTCTCTCTCTCCTTATATACATATATTACATAATATTTGTTACATCATATATAGAACTATATATATATATTGTAATTGATTGATTGATTCTTTTGGGTTTATTTGTTATCAGTCTGTTGTGGTATTTTGGGAGCCCAAATCTAAGAAAATTGTATAGGTAATTAGGTATGAATTGTGTAAAAATATGGTGATTTTTTTTTATAAAAAAAAAAAACTGCCCCCTTTCCTTCCCCATGTACTCCCCCTCTCTCTTTTGAAGAAGAAATCCAAATCTTCCTCCAACTGATTTTTTAAAAATAACCCAACTTCAGTCTAAATAAAAAAAAACTCAATCTAAAATATATGTTTTACTAAACAAAATATCTAAGTATTCTATATTTTAAAGAATCGTATTATAGTACACTATGGCCATATTGGCAGATTTTAATATGGGATCTATAAAAGAACTTCAATATATTAAGATGGGGGGGTGATGCAAGTGTGAAAAAAAGGATTGCTATGTCTTAACCTATTTACCAGTCTCATCATGTATATCTATATCTAGTATTAATAGTGGATATTCGGAATCATGCGTGATCTTATCTAGTTGCAATATGTAAATACCAACACTCTTATAAAAAGTGATAAGATGACAAATTATATTTATAAATAATCATTTATGTAAAATATATTTGAAAAATTAGATTATTTAGGGTATGTTTGTACTACATGTAAAGTGAGGGATGAGATAAAATTTTTCCCTTTGACCACATAAAACCAGCTGTTTATGCCAAAAAAAAAGTGAGAAAATTTTTTTCCTCACTTTCTCTTTATTATTTTGTTTTTTTGAGAGATGAGGAAAAAATATTTCCTCACTCTAGAGGAAGGAAAATGAGGAAAAGTGAAGGAAAATGAATTTGCTTTTTTTGAGTTTGAATACTAAATGTTTGGTGATATTGAATATTTTTTTTTTGTTCTTATTTTTTTATTTTATAATAAAATAATAAAAGCATTTATTTATATATTTATTTTGCATTATGTGACGTGTCCTTGTTGATCATCTTTCAAAAATTTATTTATTTAAAAATATTTGATTGATAAGTTAGGTTGTTTTTATATTATATTTGAAGTATAGCATACAAATAATATATATTTTTTTGTCATTTTTATCAATTTCTTTGATAATATAAAACAATACATTTCATTTTCGATCATTTTCATTATAAGCTCAAAATAAAGTTTTTATTTTCCGTCATTTTCTATCACATGTACAAACAACAATTTTTATTTTTCCTCATTTTCCTTAACAGATACAAACAACATATAAACTGGTTAAAATGAAAATAATCTCTTTTTCATCACTTTTCATTTGACCCAAATTATCTCATTTTTCTTCTAAAATAATGCACAAACACACCCTTAATCAAAAGACAACCATAATTACATATTTACATGTTGAACCTGTTAAATTTAAATTTGTTTAAATCCTGCTTACTTATAAAAGAAAATTATTCATTGATCTCGCTCTAATCAATATATTCTTTTTTTTGGATTTGTGAAGAGTGCAGTGGAAGGTACAGGTCGCATCTCACCATCTTCTCTTCTAGAGACACGATTATATGAATCTCTCTATACCGCATTACCGCTATAAGGATTTTGATTCTGCTTGTTATTTTGGGTGGTTTAATTTAATTTGGCTTTGTTATTTTTTTTAAAAAAATTATTCATTATTTATTTTTGAATCGGATTTTTTTTTAGTGTAGAAGAATAGATATGAAATAAAATAAAATAGGGGTGTGAATCACCTCATAAAATTGTTTGTTTGTTGAGAATATGTGAGTAAAATTATACCAGTTTATGGGAGAATAAGTTTGAGAATAAATTGATATTGATATTTCAGGTATCTTGGAATATTGTTATTCCACTCAATCTGTTACAAAAATAGAGAGTAATAATAAATCTCAAAATATGTTTGTTTGCAATGAATAGATATGTATCAAATATAACTATGCCATAATTGATAAGAAGAATAAGTGATATTGGTAGTTTAGGTCTTACTAGATTATGTTATTCCATCTAATTTATTTTGATGGTGTAAATAGACACATGACACATTTTAAATATTTTTTTACATTTTATAATTTTTTACTTTTGTCTGTACACAATTTATTCGTATTTAATAATAAAACATTTAAAAATACAATCAAGCTTTAATCTTTATCTATCCCATGTCATTATAAAACATTTTTTCAAAAATCTGTTAATTTTAAGTCATATATACCTAAAAAACAAAAAAAAAATACTGAAAGTGCAAAAAAATACGTGAGTTAAGCTTCGCTTCTCAACAGTCCTTCTGATTCGTGAGTCTCTCTCTCTATAAACAAATCCTCTTAAACTCATATTTGTATTTTTGGCTTTTGAATTGGATGTTTCTGTTTTTTTTTTGGATTCATTATTTTTAATGGTGTAAATAGACACAATGACACATTTTAAATATTTTTTTACATTTTATAATTTTTACTTTTGTCTATACACAATTTATTCGCATTTAATAATAAAACAATTAAAAACACAATCAAACTTTAATCTTTATCTATCCCATATCATTATAAAACCTTTTTTCAAAAATCTGTTGATTTTAAGTTATATCTACTGGAAAAAAATACTGAAATTGCAAAACAATACGTGAGTCAAGCTTCGCTTCTCAATGGTCCTTCTGATTCGTGAGTCTCTCTCTCTATAAACAAATCCTCTTAAACTCATATTTGTATTTTTTTGATTTTGAATTGGATGTTTCTGTTTTTTTATTCATTATTTTTAATGGTGTAAATAGACACAATGTCACATTTTAAATATTTTTTTACATTTAATAATTTTTTACTTTTGTCTATACACAATTTATTCGTATTTAATAATAAAACAATTAAAAAACACAATCAAACTTTAATCTTTATCCATCCCATGTCATTAGAATTTTTTTTCTTTCAAAAATATGTTAATTTTAAGTCATATCTACCTAAAAAACAAAAAAAAAATACTGAAAGTGCAAAACAATATGTGAGTCATGCTTCGCTTCTCAACGATTCTTCTGATTCGTGTGTTTCTCTCTCTATAAACAAATCCTCTTAAACCATATTTGTATTTTTTCGATTTTGAATTGGATGTTTCTGTTTTTTTGTTTTGGATTCATTATTTTTAATGGTGTAAATAGACAAAATGACACATTTTAAATCTTTTTGATATTTTATAATTTTTTAATTTTGTCTATACACAATTTATACGTATTTAATAATAAAACAATTAAAAACACAATCAAACTTTAATCTTTACCTATCCCATGTCATTATAAAACCTTTTTTTTTAAAATCTGTTAATTTTAAGTCATATCTACCTAAAAAATAAAAAAAATACTAAAAGTGTAAAAAAATACGTGAGCCAAGCTTCGCTTCTCAAGAGTCCTTCTGATTCGTGAGTTTCTCTCTCCATAAACAAATCCTCTCAAGCTCATATTTGTATTTTTTCGATTTTGAATTGGATGTTTTTTTTTTGGATTCATTATTTTTAATGGTGTAAATAGACACAATGAGACATTTTAAATAATTTTTTACATTTTATAATTTTTTACTTTTGTATATACACAATTTATTCGTATTTAATAATAAATAAAACAATTTAAAACACAATCAAACTTTAATTTTATCTATCCCATGTCGTTATAAAACCCTTTTTCAAAAACTTCAATCAAACAAGTCATATCTACCTAAATTTTTTTTTTTTGAAAGTGCAAAAAAATACGTGAGCCACTTCTCAACCGTCCTTTTGATTCGTGAGTATCTCTTTCTATAAACAAATCCTCTTAAACTCATATTTGTATTTTTTTTATTTTGAATGGGATGTTTCTGTTTTTTTTTTGGATTCATTGATCTTATGGGATATGGGATTTATTGTATTATTTTTTTTAAATTCTGAAATCATCCACCCATCGAAAGAAAAAAAACGCTAAAACCCTAATTTAGAACCCCCCCCCCCCCTTATATATATATATATTACATAAATATTTGTTACATAATATTTTTTATTTTTTTGTAATTGATTGATTGATTCTTTTTGGGTTTGTTTGTTTGCAGTCTGTTGTGGTTTTTTTTTTTTTTTTCAAATTTTTCAATTTTGAATTTGTTGTTGTGATGGAAGACAGTTTCCTGAGTTTTTCTCCATTTAAGTTCATTTGGTGGAAGTGAATGAAAGTTGAAATTTGGGTTTATATTATCGATCATTGATATTATGGGGATTTTGGGATTCTGCAATCTTATGGGGCTTATATTTTTTCCTAATGAAAAACTCACTTGATGATTTGGGAATTAAGAATATACAATCTTTTGGGGCTTATTAAAAAAAAAAAAACTCATTTGGTGATCGATATTTGAAGCTCTGCGCAACAAAACATTGGCGGGAGACGGGAGAAGATGTCGATGATGAACGTCGGCCGTGGACAGGAGAAGATGATGACGATGGACGATGCGTTAGCTTATGCGAAGACAGTGAGGGACACATTTCATGACAAGAAGGATAAATACGAAGAATTCCTTGAAGTCTTGAAGGATTTCAAGGCTCAGAGGTCTAAAACTCTACCCTTTAAGTTTTTCATTAACGAAACTCTAATTTATTTGTTGTCTTATTAATGTGTTATTCAATTCGGGTTCGAATTGCAGAATAGACAATGTGGGTGTTGTTTCAAGGGTGAAGGAGCTCTTCAAAGGGCACCATGGTTTGATGCTGGGATTTAGTACATTCTTGCCGAAGGGATACAAGATCACTCTACCACCAGAAGATGAACTTCCCTGTGAGAAGAATCCAGTTGAATTCGAGGAAGCTACTAACTTTGTCAACAAAATAAAGGTATAAACAAAGAAAAAAAAAAGTTTGATGTTGTGTGGATGCTTATGACTTACTAGTGCTGATCATGATGATTTTGATTCTGTTTGGCCATGGATTGCAGACTCGCTTCCCGTCCACCCCCGGCGGGCAGGAGAAGATGTTGATGATGGACGATGCGTTAGCTTATGCAAAGACAGTGAGGGACACACTTCATGACAGGAAGGATAAATATGAAGAATTCCTTGATATACTGAAGAATTTCAAGTCCCAGGGGTCTAAAACTCTCCCCTTTAAGTTTTTCGTGAACGAAACTCTAACTGAGTGTTGTCTTTATAATGTGTCATTCAATTTGGATTCGAATTGCAGAATAGACAATGCTGGTGTTGTTTCAAGGGTGGAGGAGCTCTTCAAAGGGCACCGCGATTTGATACCGGGATTTAGTACATTCTTGCCAAAGGGATACAAGATCACTCTACCACCAGAAGATGAACTTCCCTGTGAGAAGAAGCCCGTTGAATTCGAGGAAGCTACTGACTTTGTCAACAAAATAAAGGTATAAACAAAGAAAAAAAAATGCGAGATTTTGTGTGGATGCTTATGACTTACTGAGTGCTGATCATGATGATTTTGATTCTGTTTGGCCATGGATTGCAGACTCGCTTCCCGTCCTCCCCCTGCTGCGATGATGCACCTGCATCCGCTTCTCCTATTGCGCCTGGATTCAAGGCCTTCGCCGGTGCCCTGTATCAGGCCCCACAAAATACCATGGCTGACATCAAGAAAGATGTAGGTTTTTTTCTATGGGTATCTCTTTGTTTTTGAGGACCTCTCATTTGATTTTTTAAAATGTCATCTTTTGTAGGTGGGTTTGATTTTGAGGGATGAACCAGATCTAGCTGCAGATTTTAGATGTTTTCTGCCATCTGATTCCAGCATGAATCACCGTCGCGCTTTAAAGTTTAAGATTAAGGTATTGGTTTTACTTGACTGGTTTGATTTATTGTTTCTGACTCTCTTAATCTTGATTTTGTGTGTCTTTTCCTATTTAGATTAGATATGTATTGTGATCACCCCTTCCAACAAGTTTCCCATCTTCATTTATTCCTCTTAGCCCATTCTAATAGAATCATTTCATGATCATTTTTTTTAACAACTCTCTGTAATACTCCTTTTATTTTTCTAAGTGAATCTGATCATATAGCTTTGTGGAAGCCACTATATCATTGTGCTGAAAAATGGTCTGCAGATTCAGTTGTTTAGCATTGGTATCTTTGTCATTGTTTTCAACGCGTGGTCAACTATTATATGTGATGGTCCATTGTATCATTTTTAATTAGCCAATTTTTAATTTGAAGGGTTATATCAAAGAAGGGTGGAAGTTTTGATCTAGGTTCGATTCATAGTTTTTATATATTGTTTTGTTTTATTAATATTGAGACATTGGGCTATGATGTTGACATGAGTGGTTTAACTAAAGCCATTATACTTCTGTTTTTCCTCTCTTAATGATCAACCATTTGAAGAGATTGTTTTAGGCTACTGTTGACAATTTGTGAATATTTTTAACCTTAATGAATAAGAAATTTGCATTTGACTTTTGTTTATGTAATTTTTGGTGTCAATATGGTAGCTTCGGCAGGGTAAAAGAGTTGCTGTTTCCCACAGTGTGTCGGAGCTTGATCTCTCAAACGCACCTTGCTGCACCCCTAGCTACCGTCTTCTTCCAGAGAAGGTATATCAACTTAGTAACTTACTTTGGTCTCCTGTTGCATAGTTATGATTTTTAGATATGCTTATTGAATTCTGTAATTCCGTAAGACTCATTTTTTTTCACTTATTTGTTGGCAGTATCAGTCACCTCCTTCGAGCGAAAGGACCGAGCTTGATAAGTCTGTACTAAATGATGAATGGGTATCCATTGCCCCAGGAATTCCAGAATATTCATCCAAACGCATGCGCAAAAACCAACACGAGGAAATCCTTTTTAGATGCGAGGACGATAGGTATCAACATCTTTGTTTTTCCTTAAAACCATTACTGTTTAATATTTTATCCCAGTTCATGTTGAATATTTAACTGTACATCGTTGCTCCTATCTTCCATCATAAAGAGCCCTCTCTATGGATCTGAAAATGAATTTAAATCTGCATTTATTTGTCGGACTCTATTTAGTTAAGCCTGTGCTATTTTTTGAATTATTTTTTAAGAAAAGTTTTTCATTTTAATCTTGCACATAAGTGTAAATCCTTTTGTTCTCATGGATGAATGTAGGTTTGAATTGGACATGTTACTGGAAAGAGTGAAGTCAACCTCTGCGAGGGTTGAAGAAGTACTAGAGAAAATGCGCAACAATACCATTAATTTGAAAGATCCATTTATAATTAAGGATCATTTCAGTGGTTCGTAACAATTGATTTCTGTGAATTCTTTGATGTTTGTCTCTATTTTTTCATAGATTCATTGGGTTTGATTTTCTTGTCTTCTATTGTTGTATATCAGCTCAAAATATAAGATGCATTGAACAGCTATATGGCGACCATGGGCTTGATATGATGGATGTTCTTCGCAAGAATGCGGGCCTTGCATTGCCTGTGATCCTAACGCGCTTGAAGCAAAAGCAGGAGGAATGGTCAAGGTGTCGTAATAAATTTAATGAAATTTGGGCAGAAACATATGCCAAGCATTATCACAAATCGCTTGACCACCGCAGCAGCAGGTATGATATCTATAGCCTGTTACAAGGTTATGAAAGGACTAATAGCAGAGTAAAAAAAATCTATTAATCGTTTTCTTTGGATAGATTGTGTCTCAAAAGTGAACCATGATTTTAAAAAATGAATAAATAACATGGAGTATATGATATACAAAGAAAATATCCTGCAAGTTACATCTTCTGTAGGCCTGTAAGATAAGAATGTCTGTTTTGAGGCACTTGAGAGCAAATTTCAGCCAGTGTGTTGTCATCACGACACGATTTAGTTTATATATTGATTTTTTTTGTCTATACAAACTAAAAACGCATCTTCGATTGATTTTTCTGACGGGCTTTATTTTCCTGGTATTTATGTGCAGCCATGTTAGCGAAGATCGAATAAATTGTTGAGACTGCAAAAGAAGTATGATCTTCTTGCCATTGCTTCTGGGACTGACATTCCCAAATTGTGAATTTACAGCATACAGATTCAGCCATTCATGAATATTTATGGCAAGTCATCAAATATTCATGTTGAGAGGTTTACTTGTCTTCATTAACTTCATTATTTCTTATTGATGTATTCATTAATATTTTTAGAAAGATGTAAATGTAAATATAGAATTTTTTGAGGGCATAAATCTAAATGCAGATAGTTTTGTTCTTGTTATCATATCACATTCCAAAAAAATTAGAGGCAATGAGGAGGCCAAAGTGCACAGACTAAATTATATCAAGTCATATTCTCAAAATCAATTTCAACTACAAAAATTGATATTAAAAAAGTAAAATAAAAAATAATATATCTTGACTGTTGTTGTAAATGTACATGGAGCTTAATCGAGTTTGTAAATGACAAAAACATTGGATAAATATTTCAAAAAAGTAAGGTACAAATTTTTCATTTTGATAAATGCCTAGAATTTTTCAAATTCATATATTAATACATCGTTTGTATAATAGCTTTTAAGAATGTGCAAGCCAAATGTGGAACACTCAAGTCGAATAAAATGGATTAATAAAACCACCATATTCACTTTCCTATAGTCTTCATTTAATTGATGATTAATCTCTATTGCTATCAAATGAAATTTAATTTATAAATTATTTTTTGGTTTATTTAAATTGATGAAACAAATTCAGTTTGGTTCACAAGTTTGATTATTTGGTATTGAATACAATTAATTCAAGTTTTCAGTGGTTTATAAGAATACCGTTATGTTTAACTCATTTTTCAGTCTCAATTCTACTCTACACGAGTTTTGAATTTTTTTAAAATAATATTAATATATCTCATTAGAGGTAAATTCTAATGTATATATTCTAATGAATTTCATGAATGTATTTTATAGAAAATGTGAATTTTTTTAATTGAAACATGTATTTCGTTAATGTGAGTACATGCTTTGATGATTTTCTATCGACTCATATGGAACTGGAATTGAGGATGGAAAAAAATTGTGTATCAACACTCGGTTTATAATTGCACATTGGTTCAATTTGGTTTGACAACCCCCCAAATTGTTGACCAAGGGTACCAAAAGAAGAGTCTGGATGCAGTGAGGCATGAATTTGGTCATTAGTCAGTACCATCGACATCGAATTACTCAACCTATGAATCAAATTACACAGCCTATGAATCGAATTACACAACCAATTATTGATACAAATATTGGATAATAGTGATTCTTGTACCCAACAATTGGCTGTGTAGTTCGATTAATAGATTATTTAGTTTGATTCATAGGTTGTGCCGTTTGATACTAATGGTACCGACCAAACTCAAACATAACTAAATCATGATCCCCAAAAGATCCATTTATTTTGCGTAAACAAAATCGAATAGTTATAGCTAAATAGGTTAACTTAAACATAATAATTTAATGAGCTAATGAAATTAATTAACTTATATATGTGTTGCCTGGTGAATGAATGTGCGGATAAGAGAAGAATAGATTGTTGACATCTATTTATGAAAATGTAAAAAAAAATTTAACACTCTTGAGTATATGAGATTGGAATTGGTATTGAAAAAAAAGTGTGTAATAAAGTTTGTGTGTATAAAATGTTGCAGTTTTCCATGTCCGCTATGTATGTAATTCTGTTTTACATACCCCACAAACACACTAAACTTATTTTATTAGTATTTTTTTCTTATGAAAATTGTTGCTCTCTGCATTTGACACCCTGACATTTTTCATGGAAATGGGAGGTGCTAGTAATTTAACTAAAGTTGGGTTTGACTTATTTTATTAGTATTATCACAAGAAAAGTTAATGAACCTAAAACTCTTATCTTCCATGTTTTCGATATTCACATGTTACTTTTAGGGTGCGTTTGGTTGCGCGATTGCGCTGCGATTGCTAAAAGCTGCGTTTGCTCGCGGAACCAAACAGTTTTTATCAGTTTTAAACCCAGCGATTGCAGGCAAATATGCCCAAAAGTGCGATTTCAAAAAGCTGAGAAAGTGATCTGCAGAATCAGTTTGCATCGCAGTTGCAGAACAGTTTTACAATCGCGCAACCAAACGCACCCTTAACCTCTTTCTAATATAATGGTTTTGTAATTATAATTCTATTTCCTCCAATATCTAAGATATATTTTGATAACATTCCTCAACAAAAATTACCATGTCTGTCATGTATTTTCCTTCTTTATTCTTTGTTCACAAATTTATAGTTATAGAATATGACTCATATGCCATCATGCAAAATGTTTTTATACATTGAAAAACTAGTGTGATAGTTGATGTTTCATGCTTATCTTATTCAATGTAATATTATCCAATTTGTTTTCATGATCTCCTAGTTCAATGGCTTGACATAATAATTCGGATTGTTTATGAAGCCACGTCGGCATGATAATATGTGGACCGCATCTAGTGTGCATGCCTAAAATCATACGGCGCTTCTTTTCACGTCTAAATCTAATGTGAGTGTGACTACTGATTAGGAAATGTTGATACTCTACATCAACATCAGTTTAGTTCAAAGCTCTAATTTGGATAAATGTATAAATTATTTTGAGATTTATATTCATTTGAGGAATTGTTGATTTTATCAATGAATTAAGTGGTTTTTTAGTTTAGTTGTGTTATCGGTTATTTTTGTTAGGAAATATAATAATAAATGTTGGAGTGTTGGGTTGATGAAGAATAAAATGCAAATAAGGTGTAAAAAGTTGGTTTGACATGTGAGTTTCATTGATGTATAAGAGATGATGACATGTGATTTAATAGGTAGATCCTTTTATACTAGTTGAAGAATAACACAATTCCATGAGGAGACGTGGAATACAAATATCAGCTAATTCTCACATAATTTTGCATAGTTATACTCTTTTATACCACCTACTCAAACAAGTTTTTTTTACTTTTATTCTTCTATTCTACCATTTATTCCCCCATCCAAACGGGCCCCATCCCAACGAGCCCCAAGGTATAGTAGCTGGGAATTATTTAATTTTTTTTTAATGAAGGCCAATTTGTTCTTCTCTAATCAACTCCATAGAGTAAATTAATTTGGAAGCCTATGCATGGATAGAAAAATTGATGTAGAATATAGTAAGTAAATAATAAAAAAAATGTTTTTTTTTTTGCAAAAGATGTGTGTGTACTATATAGTGTATAACATTGTTGTAAGGGTGAAAATAAATTGATATTGATACATTTTATTTTTATACAATTTATTGCACTGATATATTGGACTCAAATGTCAAATCTATCATCACCTTTTATAAATTAAAAGATGTACAAGTCAAATTACAATTTTATCTTTTATAATTTATTTTTTACATCATATGTTTTTATTCAAAACTTATTAATAGTCAACTAAAGAAATTTTTTTTATCATTATGTCTCTCAAGAATAATAACTAAAAACAATCGACACAAAAAATGACTTATTCCACTGATATAATTATTTATATTAAAATATTTCTATTTTATAATAGCTTATTTCGCTATACAAATGATTCATCTAACATACTTGCCCCAAAAAAAAAAAAAATCTTTTGTGAGCAGACCAACAACACATTTACCCCACCTATGTAGTACTAGAAGGTACATGTGAAAAGTGAAAGTAAATGTACACATGTCACTATTTCTTTTCTTAAAGATAAAGATTAGTTGGGAGTTGGTTAGCTTGGCTTCACATACCTCTCATGGCTGATATACCATATATGATTAAAATCATGCTTAACAAAACTACTTCCATTTCCCTCCATGTAAGTCTCAATCAATTTCTTTCGAAGCGCTGTTGTACCAGCCCTTTCTTCACCTAAACTTGGATCATGTACCACATCAACAACCACCCCCTCCTCCAACAAATTGATGTGTATATATATATGACCTTATTCAGCTCTGCATTTCCATCCAGTTCAGGCTCCATTAAATACATCCAGCTCTCAAAAATGGTGCCACAAACCAGTCTTCTCATGCGATCCATTGTTCTATTTATTGGCTTTATCGCGCTCTCTCTCTTCCCTGCGAGTGAAGCTGCTTTGAAGAAATATCAATTCGATGTCAGTACTAAACATTAGAATTTCTTACTCAGCATGCATGCATTATTCTGTATTCATTCACATGTAAGACTCCTTCTTTTACAGGTGGTTCTCAAAAACGTCAGCCGGTTGTGCCATGCGAAACCCATTGTCACTGTAAATGGGAAGTTTCCAGGACCGACAATCTACGTCACAGAAGGAGACAGTGTCATTATTAATGTAACCAACAACGCGCAATACAATATGTCAATCCACTGGTATGAATATATACATGCACATAAATCTTAATTTTCATGCACATATTGTTACAATTGGATAACATGAGAAGTATATATGATGCAGGCATGGCTTGAAGCAGTTCCGTAATGGTTGGGCTGATGGACCCGCATACATAACACAGTGCCCGATCCAAAGCGGGCAAAGCTATGCATATAATTTTACTGTGTCAGGCCAGAGAGGAACATTATGGTGGCATGCACACATCTATGGTTGAGGGCTACGGTCCATGGGGCCATCGTCATCATGCCTAAAAATGGACATTTCCATTCCTCATCCATACAAGGCAGCTAAACTAGTCTTGGGTAGGCACAAAGTTCTTAAAGAAAAATGTGTGAAAACTTGTGCTCTTGATTCATATATGATAATTTTTACACTGGTGTATATACAGGTGAATGGTGGAATGGAGATGTGGAAGAGGCAGTGAAGAAGGGCAACAAGTTGGGATTGCCACCAGCAATGTCTGATGCACACACCATCAATGGAAAGCCAGGACCTCTCTTTCCATGTTCCAAAAAACGTATAAAGATTAATCATTTCGACGTGCATATCACTGCAATATTATATATATCTGACTATATTGTTTGCTCTTTTCACAATAGAAAATATGTAACAAAGTATTTAATTTGTAAAAATAAAATATTTACACCTGGAATTTTGAATCTCTAACGTCACATTACTAATTGGGTAATTAGCAAAAATAGCACCCAAAAATTGAATATTAACAAAAATAGCATTGAAAATCGAATATTTGTAAAAAGTAGCACCGGTTAATGTTGATTTTTTTTAACACTGGAGGCGCGTATATATATAGCATCTCATGATCACTTCTTCTTTGATTGATATTTTTTTATTAAATTTTAATGGCTAGGATTTCATTTTTTTTAAATTGAAAAAAGAGAAAATCATGGAGGATTTGAGAACATCATGGATTGAGTTTTTTTTTTTTTGTTTAAAATACATTCAGACAAAATCAAGGAAGATTTTTAAGGATATGCCTTGTCAACAAATCTTCCATGATTTTCTCTTTTCTCAATTTAAAAATAAAATCATAGCCATTAAAAAATCTCAGCTATTGAAGAAGAAAAAGTGATAGAAAAGGTGATCTCAATTTAAAACAAAGGAGACGCCAGTGTTAAAAATAAAATAAAATAAGATGTCTCTTTTTTAAAAACAAAAAAAAACAAAGGAGGCATCATATATATACGTTACATCCAGTGTAAAAAAAAGTTAACCAAAACCAGTGCTACTTTTTACTAATATTCAATGCTAATTTTATAAATATCCATTCCACATATGTTATTTATGCAAATTGCCCTTACTAATTCATATTTATATATTTTTTTCGTCATAACAGATACTCATACGCTGGAGGTTGAATCGGGACAAACCTACCTCCTAAGAGTCATCAACGCTGCACTCAATGACGAGCTCTTCTTCACCATCGCCGGCCACAACATGACCGTGGTGGAGATCGACGCGGTCTACGTCAAACCCTTCACCACAAACACCCTGATCATCACCCCAGGACAGACAACAAACGTCCTAGTGACCGCTGATCGCAGCCCGGGCCGTTACTTCATTGGCGCTCGTGCCTTCATGGACGCGCCCATCGCAGTCGACAACAAGACGGCCATGGCCATCCTTCAATACAAAGGAGTCCCCAATACGACCATCCCCATCACACCCAAACTTCCTGCGCGTAATGACACAGAGCTTGTCACGAGCTACAACAAGAAGCTCAGGAGCCTAAACAGAGCGAATGTGCCACTGACTGTCGACAGGAAGCTCTTCTACACGATCGGTCTAGGCCAGAACGCGTGCCCGACGTGCCTGAACGGGACCAAATTCACTGCATCACTGAACAACATAAGCTTTGTGATGCCAAAGATTGGGCTCCTCCAGCCCACTACTATAAGATTAAGGGAGTTTTCAGTACAGACTTCCCGGACAGACCTCCGAAGGTGTTCAACTACACAGGGGTGCCATTAACGGCGAATCTGAGGACCAATGTGGGGACGAGGTTGAGCAGGGTGGCGTTCAATTCGACGGTGGAGCTGGTGTTGCAGGACACCAACCTGTTGAGCGTGGAGTCGCACCCGTTCCATCTCCATGGCTACAACTTCTTCGTGGTTGGATCTGGTGTTGGTAATTTTGATAAGACCAAAGATCTCTCCAAATTTAACTTGGTCGATCCTCCAGAGAGAAACACGATTGCTGTTCCCACCGGAGGCTGGACTGCCATCCGGTTCAGGGCTGATAATCCAGGTCAGATATCAATACCATCCATGCATGATATATCATTTTAATATGAATAACTAAAAATTGCATTTATTGAATGATCAGGTGTATGGTTCATGCACTGCCATCTAGAGCTACACACGATGTGGGGGTTAAAGATGGCATTCGTGGTAGAGAATGGCAAAGGTCCCAATGAATCTGTCATTCCCCCTCCTATGGATCTTCCCCAATGTTAGATTCGCAATGACCTGAAAAAGATTTTGGCTGAGCGCTTGTTTTAATTCTCTGTGAAGGTTTAATTTGTTTGAATTTGGTTTCTCCTTGCATAAGTTGCATGGTTAAAAGTGATGAGGTTTGATTATCAAGAAGTGACCATCAGAGTGAGAGAAACAAAGATGAATGTTGCAAGGCTCGTGGAAGACCCCGTACAAGTGAATAAATTTTTTATTAATCAGTGGAATGGAAGTGGAATTTTTTTTTTAAACACAACAAAAAAATCAATAAAATTTATTTTGTTTGTAATGATGTCATATTGTCATTGATTTAACTCTTATCACTCATTTTAATATGACGAAAGAAACAACCCAAAGCGTAGAACATTACCATCTGGGGACATCCATAGGCCGTCATTTAGTTGGTGGATAGTGAACCGCATAATAAATATGTAACAGAAGTTGAAAGGTGATCGAGACATAGTATATACTACACAATTATAGTATATAGGGCTACAGACAGAGATGTATAAACGATTAGTGGATGTATTTGTAAATCGTGATAAACAAATCAATAATGTTTTTTAAGTCCTAACTCATAGCCCCCACCATAAACCTCATGACATGACAATAAGTCATTACCTAAAATACCCTTTAATTCACAACAACCTTCTGTTAAATTTTTTAATTATTTTTAATGGTTATGTTTACAAAATAATATAGGAACACAATATTAGCAACACAAAGAAAAAAACAACTTTACTGGATTGACGATTCTGTTCTTTTCCGATGAAGGCCGATGCTAGAGTTGGACTCTATGTCTTTAAGACAATTAACGCCCCGCACTAGTGCTCACGGTACTGGCGACTGTCTTCCAGGATACAACGGCGATCTCCTTACAGTAGCAGCACTTCACATCATATGGAAAGCGAACCAACTCTTGTTTTCTCACTCTCTCTTTGTACTGACTGTATGTATGTATGCACTCAAAATGATCTGGACTCGAATGCAGTGAATGAAATTTTTTCTAAAAATGCAAAATGGGTGATATATAGGGAAAAAATTGGTTGAAGAGACTCTTGGATGAGTCACTTCCTCTGTTCAGTTTTTTTTTTTTTTTTCTGAAACAGAGTCTCAAGCACCCATTAATTCAAATAATCAACGGGTCCGATCGTAATCGTCGATCCGACGACCCACATCGCATATGCAGATCCATTTGATCGATGGTCCGGATTTAATCCGATCATCTATATCCCATCTGCTGTTCGACGGTCCGGATTTCATTTGATCAGAATGATCTCCACCGTCCGATCAAACAAAATGTCCAAAAAGAAAAAGGCTCCAGCTCCTAGCGACGATGCCAAGTGCGCCTTAAAATGCCCAATACGCCCTCACGCGCGCCGCGCGTGGTGGTGCTACGCACTACCCCGCTTGGAAAGGTCCACCATAGGGTGTCCACCAAATGCAATACACTAGAGTACAATGAGCTCACCTTATAAATCCTCAATATTTTTTCTTTTTAACCGATATGGGACTATAGCTTTTTCTTTTTCATCCTCAATCACCAACCACTTTCATCATGTTTTAAGGAGAACTTTGGATCTAATTTTCTCATTCACCCAAAATGGATTTTGAGAATATAAATATACTACGTTCATCTACTCAACGTGAGGAACGTAATCCAATGAGTTTCCACTAAACATAATTAGTAAAACCCAAACTCATTTTAACCAAAACATGGTCAAAACCCAAGGTTTTTCCAATACCTTCAACATGTTTTAGCCCATTTTGATTAATAAACGCAGATCATGGAATCCCACAAATCATGGAATCTCATTATTGCATTTCATCATCCTCGTTTTGTTGATGAATTCTGATATCCCTAAAAATTTCAATCATAAAAATTCCATCATCGTGTGTATCAAAATTGAATTTGGACCTATAATCGATTAAGAAGCATGCATTGGATCCGATTTGAATGTTTATTTCGATGATCTGGAAGGCACAATTTCGTTTTCTTTGGTATTGGATCCCACAACATTGTCTATCGATTCATGTTAGATATTATTGGATTTATAATTGATGTATTGCATGCGATTCTACGAAATTTGATTTGTGTTTGTTTCAATCATTCTAATTGTAAAATTCGATACTGTTACATTGTGCAAAGGAATGTTTAACGATGATGGTGTTGGTGCAGTGTTGACATTGTTAATATGCATTTTTGTCTAATTTATGTTTTTTTGTTACATTTGAAATGTAACAGTCTTGTAAATGTGTGTATTATTTTTTGTATTTACATCGTGGAATCTGTGTATTGTTTAATATTGTTACATTTATTAATGAATACTGTGTTTTGATGCGAAAGAGACTCATTTTATGCAATATTGTCACATTACAAATTATCTATTTACCGAGAGTAAATTTTTTAATTGCTTTTGTAGGGGATTCCGTTTCATTGGAAGGCATTGCACAAGAAATTCAAATTGTCGACGCTATAGAGGAAAGTGCTGGAATCGTTGTTCCTACTGTTGGAATGTCATTTCATACGGAAGATGGTGTTAGATTATTTTATAAAAAATATGCCCACAGTGAAGCTTTGACATTGCGAAGATCCACGGGAAAAATGATGAACATGGGAGGCAGAGATTCTCTACCCTTGCGTGTTGTTGAATGCAAAATGCCAAATGTAACTAAAATTTCAGTAGGATGAAGATATTTTTCCTGATACAAATGCAAAATGTTAACATTCAACTGTTACATTTTTGTACTTGCAAATTCATTAATAATACATTTGTTTGATAAAACTGATACATAGATCATTTTCTGTTATATTTGTTAAGCACATAGACATAATCATTAGATTGTTATATTTACATAACAAATCTGTTATATTCTATCACACAAACAATTGAATGTAACAGTACAAAAAAACACAAACAGTTTTAATCACAATGAATATAATAGTTACAAGCATATGAATGTAACAGTTATAAGTATAAAAAACATACAAATGTAACAAAAAATTAAGTTGATTAAATATGTTTTTCCTGTAACATACCTAAAATGAACTGTTACATTTTGATATTGTTACGTAACAAATGTTACATTCTATCTCACAAACACATAAATGTAACAGTAAAAAAAAACACGCACTTATAATCACAATGAATGTAACAATATGATAATGCATTGAGAAACAGAGTTACATTCTATACAACAGACTATTACATTCAATATAACAAACTGTTACATTTTATATAAATCACACAACACTGCACTGTTACATTTTATATAACAGACTGTTACATTCTATATAATAGACTGTTACATTTATAGTTTTGATATAACAGATTGTTACATTTTATATAAATCACACAACAATGTTACATTCTATATAGAAAAATGTAACACTCACAAATGTAACAGTCTGAAATGTAATATTTATTCATGTATTTGCCATCATGAATGTAACAGTCTGGAACGTGACATTTATTCATGTATTTTCCCTTCTTGGAGTATCATCAATGGCCGATCAAAATTTTGATGGATTAAACCATCAAAATTGTCTTGAAAATAATTTTATTCGATCTCCCCTCATCGGAACTGATTTATACACGATGAACACATTGTAGTAGATCCGAAATTTTAATTATGAGAATTTAGAAGAAGCTGATATTTTAGATATGATGTTCGAATCTTTTTCGGAATGAAGAAATGATTTGAAACGGGGGGTCTCAACAAAACGATTTAGGGTGTCTTTGAACTCATTTTGATCGTTTGTTTTGATTTGGGGGGATTTTTGAATTTGAAATATCGTTTTGGCTTTCCTTAAGAGACGGTGATGCTTAATTGATGGAGAGAGAAAACCAGGATTTGTTGTTTGACGTGTGTCTTTTTTAGGAGGTTTTATGGAAGGGCATTTTGGGTTTTTGCTTTGTTACCCTTTTTCAAAAGTAAAATAAGAAATCAATAAAGTGTTGACACTTCATGGGGCATATGAGTGAGACTTATATTTTGGGGCATGTATATCACCACTGTAAACAAATTACAGGTCTCAGTTTTTTTTAGTCCCAATTAATGCCTAACACAAATTCGAAATTAATATAATTAAATATGTGAGGTGATACACATGAATATTTGTTTCTTTTTGGACTAGTTAGATAAGAGAATAAATTGTGAGATAAGAAAATAACTGTAAAGATAAATGAAGATAAAATATAAACAATTATTTTGATTTTAAAATAAAAACAAAATTTTTTTCACTTAAAACCTGAAATAATATTTATTTATAAATTTTTTTCTTATTTTGATAAATAAAAATAAAAATATAATCGATAGATTTTTTATATTTTAAAATTAAGACAATTTATTTTCAAAGTTTTAACCTCGCCAAACCAGCTACTTACGGACTTTGGCTCACATTTGCACTTTTTATATGTTTTGTTATTATTATTATTATTATTATTATTATTATTATTATTATTGTGAATCGAAAATTTATATCACTCCAGATTTGGGGAAAAAAGCAACAGAAAATGGCGACCTGATTGTAGGGGTTGGCAACAGGCCCGTTGAAACAGGGCCCAAGCCCAGCCCTGGGCCCAGGCCCGCGGGTTGACTTGGCCAGCATGCCTGGGCCGGGCTGGCCCGTGGCCAAAAAATAGGGCACAGGCCCTGCCCACGAGCCTCACGGGCCGGCCTGGGTTCGGGCCCACGGGCGGGCCTACGGGCCCAAATTCAAAGCATTTTATTTTTTTATTTTACGTTGTTTATTTGTATATAATGTTAAAATAACACAAAATTTAAAGTGTAATGTTGAAAAAAATATTTATATCTATTAAAATTTTAAAATAAGAATATTAAATGAGTTAATTACTTAAAAAATGAATTACATGTATCTAACTAGGTTGACACATACATAAATGTTAATAATTTGTATAACTCACCACAATTCAAATAAAAATTACACGTTACTAGTTTATTGAATTGCCCCACATGGGCCTACGGGAGGGCCTGGCCCGCGGACAAGCCTACGGGCCAGCCTGAACAGGTCGGGTTCCTGCGGGCCTACGGGCCGGGCCCCATAACCAGGCCCAAGCCCGGCCAATGAGGCCTCGGGCCTGTTGAAGACCCTTACCTGATTGTGATATCTTAAACCCTGTCAGTACTGACTCGTTGAGAGTTTTGTGAGCCATTGATTTGGTGTTCCCTTATTGACCTGATTGTGATTTCTTAAGCCCTTGTATCTCCCAAAGGTGACTCCCCCAACAACAACAATGGCTTTGGAGCTCCCTTTCAAGGCGAGCCTCTTCAAGCCTCCTCTCACAAACCCAACATCGGTGAAGGCTTCTCGTCTCATCCTGATCCTCCCCACATCACCATCGAAGGCCAGGATCTCGAGGTCCCTCCTTTATCCCTTCCTCTGGGCGTCTCTCCCACTCAGAAAGCTGTCTTTTTTTTTATGACATTGTTATCATCTGATCTTTTGGTTCCACACAGTTTGCGAATCTCGAGGCGCCTTCGCGATCCCTTGTTGTTGGTCTCCAGATGCGCGCCTCAGTTGCCTTCATCGGATGACACTGAGAGCTCCCCATTGAAGGTCCCCCCCTCAATTTTATTTACTGAAATGGGTGTTTGTTGGTTCAGTTGTTCAATTGGTCACTTGTTTGAATATGGGTTTTGCTCAAAATTGAATCTTGGAGCAACACAGTCTGTAGAGGGTCCTTCCCATTGTCTTCATATGTCTTTGTTTAGTTTGATTGTAATCTAGTTGTTATTGGAAGGTGTAGTATTGTGTGAAGGTGAAATTTGGTGGTCCAAAACTGGTTTGCTGGTTCATGGGTTGCAGATTTGACATGGTTGGTTATGAGTGATAAATTCACTTATGGTGTTTTTTTAGTTTGATTGCACTTCTTTTTATTGGGAATCTTTAAGATTTTTCTTTTTATACATGTATTTTGTATAGTCATGCATGTGTACTGCAATGTTATTCATTGATGTGGTTTTGGGAATGGCATTATTTTATTTTTATTTTGACAAGGAATCCCAACATTAGTTGGGAAAATCTAGTATGCTTTGAATTATGGGGTGGGATCTAGTCAAGGTTGAATCACATCAAGTCTCTTCAGTTCCAAGTTCCAACAAGGGACTAACGTGAGATTTGTGACATTTTCAGTCAAATATCAGTCTCACATTGGGACTGATGAGACTTGATAAAATTCAACCCTGATTGAATCCCATCTCTGGAATTGCTCACAAACCCAATATCATTATTTCCTTTGATGGCATTTCTCAACCTTATACATTGGCTTCACGCAGAAAGCGACCTTTGATTTAAAGCTACCTAGGAGAAGTTTGATTGTGCAGTTCACCTGCAACTCATGTGGTGAAAGGACACAACGGACAGTCAACAGAGTTGCTTATGAACGAGGGACTGTATTCGTCCAGGTATTGGCTTTCCTTTATGTCATATAAGAGTCATGTTCCATGGCATTAAATGTTGCCTGAGTACTGTTGCATGATACTGTTCCTCAATTGTGATTATATCAGGGCCTGAAACCTTCTATCCTGGAAAAACAAGTTAGGATTGACTACCATGATATATCAGAAAGCCTAAAGTTGTAATGAGTTTCATATTATTATAAATGAGGCGTAGCATGCTGTCAAACTTATCTGATTTTGATGATTGACAGGGATCTCTATGCATAGTAATATTTTCTGATGCTTACTTGCAGAAAGTTTGTTCTTCATTTTATATTAACTGACATTGCATTACCACTAGTGTGCAGGATGTCTCCAGCATCACAAGTTAATTGACAACCTGGGGCTTGTGGTCGAATATGATCTGCGTGACGATGTCGATGATCCATCTGATGCCAATCAGGGATGAGAAATGACATCACTCCAGCAAATATTGATTTAGATTTCCAAAGTTGTTGAGGTGAATATGGGAAGAGCCCAGCAAGTTCAGTTGCAACATTTTAGTAATGTAATTTTAATCTTTGGGTTGAGATTGAGAAGACAAGTCCTGTTTATATGTGAAGGGGCATAAGTTTGTACTTTTTCAGAGGAATATGTTACACTTATTAGTCATTCTTACACTTGAGACTGAACACAATTTGAATTTTTTTTTAAAGTACACACATATCCAAAGTAATGCTTTCACAAAAGTGAAATATATATTCAGAATGAATTCAATGCAATTTCATGTTTTCTTTTTTTGTAATAAAGTATATATTGACATAATATGTTATATTAGAGATTTCATATACCGATTATAAAAACGCTGGGTCTAGTGTACTAATGCTCCTTTTTTATGCCGAGGTGAATGAAAAACTGATTATTGTATTTTTATGATGAGTTGAATGAGAGCTGATTATATGGAAACCAACAAATTTCATAACAAGAAGGAAAAAAGAATAAACTTCCATTGGAGTCGAATTTCAACCAAAACCAACGACCTTTATCACAAGTTCACAACGATTCAATCACTGAACACACTGGGATACCGAGAGATTTATTCTGGCCAAGAACATGCCAATACCAAATCTAAAAACAAAAACAGAATACAATTCAGTCCCATGACCTTCTAGAAAGGGTAATTGTAGATTCTAAATCTTACAAGCAGAACATCATGCAGAAGACGTCATGCATTTTGGTGAAGAACTTTGTAGGGCGGTTTGAGATGGGAAGGCACGGGGGAGGAGGCTGGGGTGATGGGTCAGGTTTCTTGTCCTTCCTCCTCCTCAGCTGGAAGAACTGCTGCATCACTTCTGAACACTCGGCAGACAGGACCCCCCTTCGGATGGTGATCTTTGGGTGGAAAGGGTGCACGGGGCCTATGGTCCGATCCGATTGATCAAGACTGTTGTTTCCTTCATCCCCGCCGGGGAAGAGCCTGCATGATTAGGTTGATATAATGGGAGTTATTTATTAAACAGGATGCATTAGTCAGCTCTCATAAACATGATGATCCTCAGGTTGCTACTTAATCACAGAAATTCATTTGTTAGTGTATCTTGTAATGGTCGTAAATAAAACATAACTGCATTATCACCCGGCACTTAAATATACTGGTCTTATGTTGTACTGTAATTGCTCCCACAAGATGATTGTGTTAAGTATTAAGTAATTCTATTTATGATGTATCATGTACATGCATTGTCTCTTGAAAGTTGAAACCCGTGGATATGTGATCCTGCTGATATCACAGTTCTCAGAGACTATTATGAGACATATTAAAAAAATCGATCAATATCCTTTGTGAATTTAAGTAGTGACCTGAGAATCCTGATTATGAGGTTGAGAATTTTTGAGGTGTCAAAGGTTGCTTAGATGGTATGTAAGGCTGTATAATGAAATGGCAGGAACAAGTTGATGAGCCCCAAAGAACGAGCAAGTGCATTATGCTGAAGACTTATTTCCAAGTCATTTGATGGGTTGAGCTGGGATTTGTGCCCCTAACCAAAGCTAAGATGGCATATTTATCCCATTCATTGTGTGGTATTATAGCCATGTGGAGTATTAAATATAGGTCACTGAGAAGACTTCATGATGATGGATTATTTTTTGAACCTGGAATAT
The DNA here is from genome assembly GCA_030737845.1 of Acorus calamus. Lineage (NCBI taxonomy): Eukaryota > Viridiplantae > Streptophyta > Magnoliopsida > Acorales > Acoraceae > Acorus > Acorus calamus. Next base: position 4,436,782 of record CM060860.1, read on the forward strand.
CACACCAACTTGTTCTTTGATTAATATGTTTTAATTCCACAAAAAATTACTACTCCTTTCAAATTGATGTGAGCTATGGATTGGGGCTCTGATTCTCAAAAACATATACCACTATAGTACTATACCAGCAATATCAGTATATGCACTAGTGCCCATGAAAATAATAGATGTCACATGCCTGACCCAGCTGCCATCAGCTCCTAGAAGCTTGTTTGGGGCTCCCCACACCACATGATCGATTCTAGATTGTAAAATTGCACCAGCACACATGGGGCATGGCTCCAGCGTCACATATAATGTTGTTTCCTGAATGTATGAGCAGATCAGCACAGCGAAGAGAGAAGAGAACCAAAAACATTCACTAATTCTGTTATAATGTTCAAAATAAAAACGTGACAGTCAATTATGGTGAGTGTTTCTTAATGTTCCCCGCAGTACAAGAATTTAAAGGACCTTACATTGTGCATTTTCTAATATCCATAGTTAATGAACATAGTTAGACCAGACAAACGAGTCTCACAAACACATGAAATATTAAACAAGCATTAGAAATACAAGAAAAAATGTCAAGTAAATACCGAAAGACGCCAAGTCCGAAGAGCACTAGAAGCCTCCCTTATGCAAATCATTTCAGCATGTGCAGTCGAATCTCTCGCCTCTTCCACCCTGAAACATATCAGTATAAACCCATGTCAAAGGGGAAAAAAATGGCGTACGAGTTATCCACGGGTAACAAAATTGTTGACATACAGGTTGCATGCCCTGGCAATAATCTTCCCATCATGCACCAACACAGCACCAACAGGCACCTCCCACGAATCGGCTGCCTTCTTTGCTTCCATCAGAGCTTCCCTCATAAACATCTCATCAATTCTCCTCTGCTCGCTCTCTAGTTTATAAGCTTCCTCCCAGTCATCAAACTGTTCTTTTGGCACTTGTTTATTCCTTTGGAGTTTCCTTCGCTTCAGCTCTGCTTCCTTGCCTTCAACACCTGAAGCTTCAACAGGTACACTAGCTTCTTTGCTTCTTGATGTTCCCTCCACATTGATAACAGGACCCATCAAAGCTGGGGATGAATCAAATACTGCTATATGAGATGGAATTTTCGATCTCATATTTACACCTTCAACCAACTCAATGTTTAGGGAGCCTTCTTGAGGGGTAGAACCTAATGAGATTGACACACTGGCTCCAACCTGAGAAGTTCCCTCTTGAAAACTTTTCCGCTGATTGACTTCTTGATCTTTAACCGGACTCTTCGACTTCGATGGTCTTGTCTTATCATGGGTTTGATCAACATGTTTTCTGTTCTGCAAAGCTTCTTTAGCAGTTCCCAATCTTTCTTTCTTGGCATTGTCATTCTCATCATCGTCAGGCTCCTGGCCAGAATACCAAGCATCGCTGCTTATTGACTCATTTGATGAGCTCCTTGTGCCTGACTTCTGAGCAGAATTGTGAGAATCGGAATGAGCACCCAAACTCTTTCTAACTATTTCAGTGATGTAACTCCACAATGACCTGCCAGATCTTTTAACAATTGCTGTTTCGGTGTTTACAAGCAGAGTCGACTCCACCACCACTCCTTCAGTGGTGGAGTCCTTTATGGATGCTTCTGTGCCAGCGACTTCTTGAGGAGATCCGGCCATAACATCCCACATTTCATCAGAAGGTCCCTTTTTGGATTCAGTGGATGATCTGCCTTTCACTGACGCATCGAGGATGTTTTGCTGCACAACATCAATTGTTTTGGCAGAATGTTCGGATTCTGTTTCTGTCTCATGTGAGGTCGACATTTCTTGCCTTACTTTTTCCACAAAATCACCGAAAAACTGTGAGAGGACTTATCTAAGTGGACAACCGACTCCAGTCTACTTCCTTCTTGCGAAGACATAACTTGAGAGCTTCCAGCCCCTCCACTTAAAGTGGATTTTTGGTTTTCTCTTGCTTCCTGAACTGATGGCATTGACAATGCTGTCTTCTCTTGGTCATATATTCGAGAATTCAATTCTGTTTGTGAATTGGAGAGCCTTTCATTAGTCTTCCGAGAATCTTTCCTTGATCTGATTCTGAGCTGACCAGAGAGTTCGGCTTCCTGATCCTGCTCTTCTCTGGATTCATGGACCAGATATGCCATGGAAGCTGAATTGTCTTCTTGGTCATCTACACTGGTTTCAAAAAGATTATGACGACTTCTACTTGTTTCTCTGACATCCGAATCATTAGTGATGTTTTGAGACCGCCTATCAACTATCTGTTGTTCTATCCTTGTCAAATTTTGTTCCTGGACATTTATTCTAGTCTCAAACAACTTCTCAGAGTTGCTAACTTTATTGGTCTCACTCACATGGCCCTGGGCAATGTTAGTGAACCTCTCATCTTGGCTACTGAAATCCCCTTTCCGAATTTGACCAACTCGCGCGTGCTCAACCAAAGTTAAATTCTCCTCACTCTCATTCACTCTGGTATCAGAAAGCTTATGAGAACTGCCGACCCTTTCAGTAGCGCTTGTATGGGAATCTGATGCATTGGTCAGCCTCTGAGACCGCCCCTCAAAATCCATTCGATTTAGAGAGGTCGAAGCCTCTTCATTACTCCTGACCATTCTGTATCAATCTCATGAATCTCCAATGTGTCATTGACACTCTGTGACCTCCTGTCAATATCTGTTCTCGCAACTAACGTTTCATTCTTTTGAGAACTGCTGATCCTCTCAGTAGCACTCCTATGAGAATCTGAAGCACTCAGCCTCTGAGACTGCTCATAATCTCTTCTATTTAGAGAGTTGAAGCCTTTCCTCTACTGACAACCCCAGTCCCCGAAAACTTCTGAGAGCTCCCCGCCCATTCTGTATTGCTCTCGTGTAATTCCGACACATCAGCGACATTTTGGGACCTCCTATCAACATCTGTGCTGGTAGTCATCCTCTGATCCTTCCATGCACGTTCAACGAAGGACAAATTCTCTTCTTGATCAGTTACTCGAGTTTCCGAAAACCATTGAGAGCTATTGTCCCTTTGAGTGTCATTCGTACGATACTTCGAAGCATCGGTTCGCCTCATAGATTGCCTCTCAAGTTCTCCAGTGACCTGCTGCTCTCTTCGGTTTCGCTCAATAACAGAAGATGAACTTTCTTCTCTATTAGAATCCCTGGCCAATTCAGCACTGCTCGAGTGAATCTCCAAAACATCAGTTGTATTTTGAGACCGCCTATCGACAACCTTTCTTGCACGATCAACCAAACTCAAATTCTCCTCTCGATCGCTCGCATTGGTCAGCCTCTGAGACCGCCCCTCAAAATCCATTCGATTTAGAGAAGTTGAAGCCTCTTTATTTCTCCTGGCCCATTCTCTATCAATCTCATGAATCTCCGACGTATCATTGACACTCTGCGACCTCCTGTCAATATCCGTTCTCGCAACTAAAGTTTGATTCTTTTGAGAACTACTGGTCCTCTCAATAGCACTCCTACGAGAATCTGAAGCACTTGTCAGCTTCTGAGACCGCTCATAATCAATTCTATTTAGAGAAGTTGAAGCCTCACCTTTACTGACAATCCCGGTCCCCGAAAACTTCTGAGAGCTCCCAGCCCATTCTGTATTGCTCTCGTGTAATTCCGATACATCAGCGACATTTTGCGACCTTCTATTAACATCTGCGCTGGCAGCCACCCTTTGATCCTTCCGTGCACGTTCAACAAAGGACAAATTCTCTTCTTGATCAGTTGCTCGAGTTTCCGAAAACTGTTGAGAGCTACTGTCCCTTTGAGTGTCATTTGTACGATACTTCGAAGCATCAGTTCGCCTCATAGATTGCCTCTCGAATTCTCCAGCGACCCGCTGCTCCTTCGGTTTCGCTCAATAACAGAAGATGAACTTTCTCCTCTATCAGAATCCCTGGCCAGTTCAGCACTGCTCGAGCAAATCTCCGACATATCAGTGGTATTCTGAGACCGCCTATCGACAACCTTTCTCGCACGATCAACCGCACTATAATTCTCCTCTCGATCGTTCATTCTGGCTCTGAAAACCTTTTGGGTGCTCTTACTCTCCTCCCAATCATGCACTCCAATGCATTGATCCATCCGAGCTTCCTCCATTCCCTTCTTTCGACGCCTCTCGAAATCGCCTTCATGGATCTCTGACACTCCAATGATCTTCTCCGAATCGACGACTTCCCTACCAACCCGTCTTCGATGCTCCTTATCGTCCTCGAAATCCGTGCCCTCCCGAATGCGCGGCCCCCTCGATCGCTCATCTCTCCTGCTCGACCTCCGCCTCCCATCCTCAAAGCTCCCACCTTTCTTCCTCCACACCCACTCCCCGTCCGACCCAGATCCTCTAGACCCCCCAAAATCCGATCTTTCACAGAACCCATCATCAGATTCCGACACCACCTCAAACCCACCTCCCCTCCCTCCCCCCCGGACCCTCCGATCACCGCATCGGCACCGGCACCGACACCGGCACCGCAGATCCTCCTCGTCCCTCCTCAAACGCACCCTCTTCGATTCGATCTCCGACAACAGACCCACCACGTCACAGAACCGGACGTCGAGCCGGTCCTCGGGGATCGTACAACGGAGCCTCCGATATCGGGCCCCGCCGCAGCCGGAGGTGGTGAAGAGGGTCCTCGAAGGGGACCAGCGGATCAGCGTGGACTGCCTGAGGAACCCATAGAGGAATCTAGGGTTTATGGAGACGGTGTAGGAGGGGAAGGGACTGATTGGACAAGGAGGGTCTGTGAGAGACCCCGATCTCTCAAACGGGTGGTAGAAATCGCCGGACAAAAGTGACGATTTTGCCCTGAAAGAGACGGTGGAGGTAGTGTAGGTGTTGTGCATGGCGGGTTTGGATTTTGGGTGGAAATAGAGGGGCAAATACGGAAACAAAGAATTATAGATGGAGACGTCGAGAGCTTACTTACCTCAGGCGAGCTGAGAGAGAACGAAGGGTGTGTGTTTTAAAATGGAGTCGAGTGCGCAATAAAAAGAGGAAGTGAAATTGAAATCTGCACCGTTCGTTGGAGTTAAATGGATGGTGATGATGTGGAGGAGGAGATTAGAGAGTAAGTTTTGTGGAGTCGAGTGTACTGTTTTGAGTAACCAATGGCGGTGAAGAAGGGCGGCGCCACGGATAGAGAGCTTTTTGGAAAAGCTGCGCACGTGTATGTGCACGTGCATTGACATATAACACTGAAATCTATGGACTATGAACATAGTTGAATGATTATGATTTTTGCTAATAAGTCAAAAACGGTAGAACACCTTAAATTTGATTGACTAATTATAAAGTGTGATTTAATATTTTTTAGTTATAAATTTCATTTAAAATAATTAAAAAAACAAAAATAATACATTTTTTTAAGAATCAAGTTTAAAATTAAAAAATACTTCTGAGAATCAAAATGTGTTTTCAAATACATCTGTTCTAACTTTATTTATAATTATCATGTCATTATTGTGTTATACGAAACTATGCAGTATATATTTTATTATCTTTAATAAAATTATGAGTTCTATTCATAAAAATATGTGTTTAATCTTTTATATAAAAAAATTATATTATGTTAGTTAAATTTATGTTTTAAAAAAATTTAAAATATGTGAACAGAATAAAAATGGAGTTGAACTTAACCTTTTCCAGTGAACTTTTACTTTTCCTTCAGACCAAAAAAAGGGAAAAAAGAAAGTTTAAAGGGAAATCCAAAAAAAGATCAAAATTCACATTTCTGGAAAACAGAAAGAACAAATTTAAGATGTCAAAGGAATGTTCCTTTTACAGGAATTTCAATTTTGTGTGATTTGTGATGTGTGAACTAGCAATGAAGAACAACAAAACCAAGAATAGGTTAGGCAGTTTTATTATCGAATGGGCTGCCTAAAGAAAGAGGTGGGCTTATTGGGGGGGGGGGGGGGGGGGGGGGGGGGGGGGGGGGGGGGGGGGGGGGGGGGGGGGGGGGGGGGGGGGGGGGGGGGGGGGGGGGGGGGGGGGGGGGGGGGGGG